>OZ020293.1:2147533-2425740 GCA_963971205.1 Aethes cnicana
CTTGAAGGAGAGCTTGGTTTGAGCTTGTCTAATATCTAGAGGTAGCGAATTCCAGAGGCGGATTGCCTGAAGGGTGAAAGAATTAGAAACAAAACCCGTGGAGTGAGAAGGAGTGTCATATATCTGAGAAAACTCGGGTTTAGCTATTTTCACCCGACCAAAGTTCGGTCGCTCATGTCCTTTGTAACTTATGGTTGAATTAACGATTGAATACGGTTGAATAACGTATGAAGAATTTTAGTTCATCGAGTGACCGCCAGGGGCGCTGTACTATTCTTCATACAAATCGTTTACGTAGTCGCTAGCGAGTACGGTCACATGTAAACTCATGGCATTGCTACAGCTCTCTAGTGAGTGTTCGTATGTATATTAAATGAATGTAAATCTAACTACATTAAGAAATTAGGCTTAAAAACACTTTTGCATTTTCCAGTGGGAATGTTTTATATTAAACTCATCATACAGCTAATTATCAACAACAAAATTTGTATCACCGTATTAGGTAATAACATTTCTATACAGAAAATAAAATTACTACTACTACTACTACTACTACTACAGCCTATTTGCGTCCCACTGCTGGGCACAGGCCTCCTCTCACCACGAGGGTTTGGGCTAGTCCCGACGCGGGCCCAGCGCGGATTAGGGACTTCACAACAAATCTTTGAATTACTTCGCAGATGCGTACAGGTTTCCTCACGATGTTTTCCAAAACCGAAAAGCTCAGTAAAATTACATCTAAATATATAAAACTCAAAGGTGACTGACTGACTGACTGACTGATATAGTGATCGATCAACGCACAGCCCAAACCACTGGACAGATCGGGCTGAAATTTGGCATGCAGGTAGATGTTATGACGTAGGCATCCGCTAAGAAAGGATTTTGCAAAATTCCCACGGGAACGGGGAAAAAAAGGTTTTTTACATTTTAATGTTTAAGCGCGTACGAAGTCGCGGGAAACATCGTAGAGATCTGAAATTTGGCATGCAGGTTCCTTAGGGAGCGTAGGAGAGCACTAAGAAAGGACTTCCCGAAATTCCCACGGGAACGGGAAAAAATGTTTTTTTTTTACATTTTAAGGCGCGTACGTAGTCGCGGGGATCATCGTAGAGAGCTGAAATTTGGCATGCAGGTTCCTTGGGGAGCGTAGGGGAGTACTAAGAAAGGACTTCCCGAAATTCCTACGGGAACGGGAAAAAATGGGTTTATTACATTTTAAGGCGCGTACGTAGTCGCGGGGATCATCGTAGAGAGATGAAATTTGGCATGCAGGTTCCTTAGGGAGCGCAGGGGAGCACTATGAAAGGATTTTCCGATATTCCCACGGGAACGGGAAAAACGGGATTTTTACATTTTAATGTTTAGGCGCGTACGAAGTCACGGGAAACAGCTATCTATCTATCTAAATATATAAAAGAAGAAACTGACTGACTGACTGACTGATTGACTGACTGACTGACTGACTGACTGACATATCAACGTAGAGCCGAAACTACTGGTCGTAGAGAGCTGAAATTTGGCATGCAGGTTTCTTGGGGAGCGTAGGGGAGGACTAAGAAAGGACTTCCCGAAATTCCCACGGGGACGGGAAAAAATGTTTTTTTTTTACATTTTAAGGCGCGTACGTAGTCGCGGGGATCATCGTAGAGAGCTGAAATTTGGCATGCAGGTTCCTTGGGGAGCGTAGGGGAGCACTAAGAAAGGACTTCCCGAAATTCCTACAGGAACGGGATAAAATGGGTTTATTACATTTTAAGACGCGTACGTAGTCGCGGGGATCATCGTAGAGAGCTGAAATTTGGCATTCAGGTTCCTTGGGGAGCGTAGGGGAGTACTAAGAAAGGACTTCCCGAAATTCCTACGGGAACGGGAAAAAATGGGTTTATTACATTTTAAGGCGCGTACGTAGTCGCGGGGATCATCGTAGAGAGATGAAATTTCGCATGCAGGTTCCTTGGGGAGCGCAGGGGAGCACTAAGAAAGGACTTCCCGAAATTCCTACGGGAACGGGATAAAATGGGTTTATTACATTTTAAGACGCGTACGTAGTCGCGGGGATCATCGTAGAGAGATGAAATTTGGCATGCAGGTTCCTTGGGGAGCGTAGGGGAGCACTAAGAAAGGATTTCCCGATATTCCCACGGGAACGGGAAAAATGGGATTTTTACATTTTAATGTTTAGGCGCGTACGAAGTCGCGGGAAACAGCTATCTATCTATCTTCTATCTAAATATATAAAAGAAGAAACTGACTGACTGACTGACATATCAACGCAGAGCCGAAACTACTGGTCGTATAGGTAGAGAGCTGAAATTTCGCATGCAGGTTCCTTGGGGAGCGTAGGGGAGCACTAAGAAAGGATTTCCCGAAATTCCCACGGTAACGGGAAAAAAAGGGATTTTTACATTTTAATGTTTAGGCGTGTATGAAGTCGCGGGGATCATCGTAGAGAGATGAAATTTGGCATGCAGGTTCCTTGGGGAGCGTAGGGGAGCACTAAGACAGGATTTCCCGATATTCCCACGGGAACGGGAAAAATATGATTTTTACATTTTAATATTTAGGCGCGTAAGAAGTCGCGGGAAACAGCTATCTATCTATCTTCTATCTAAATATATAAAAGAAGAAACTGACTGACTGACATATCAACGCAGAGCCGAAACTACTGGTCGTAGAGAGCTGAAATTAGGCATGCAGGTTCCTTGGGGAGCGTAGGGAAGGACCAAGAAAGGATTTCCCGAAATTCCCACGGGAACGGGAAAAAAAGGGATTTTTACATTTTAATGTTTAGGCGCGTACGATGTCGCGGGGATCATCGTAGAGAGATGAAATTTGGCATGCAGGTTCCTTGGGGAGCGTAGGGGAGCACTATGAAAGGATTTCCCGATATTCCCACGGGAACGGGAAAAATGGTGTAAAAAGGAAATGATTGATGAGTTCACTAAAACATTCTTTAAACCAGTCTGCTATTACCTAAATAATAAATTTTGGCACTAAACTATTTATTCATAAGAGATTAATGAAATAAAAAAAAGGAAAAATCTATACATATAATAAATAATAATTCTGTAGAAGAAGTCGCCGCTGAAAATTGAAAATTAAAAGAAACTATCAAATCAAAGGGACTATATGAACGATACTGAACACAAAATAACGATTTTTAGAAAAAAATACTGTATGTATGTATGTCCGGATTTAACTCAAAAACTACTGGACGGATTGAAACAAAATTTGGTATGGGGATAGTTTATAACATTGGTCAACATATAGGCTACTTTTTATCCCGAGAAAATGCATAGTTCTCGCGGGAAGGCTATTAACAAATTCCACGCGGACGAAGTCGCGGGCAGAAGCTATTAATATTATAAATGCGAAAGTAAGTCTGTCTGTCTGTTATCTATTGACGCTTCAATCGCTGTACTGATTGAGATGAAATTCGGCATATAGATAGTTGGGGACCCTGGAAAGGACATAGGCTACTTTTCATCCCGGAAAACGCATAGTTCCCGCGGGAACGCGATAACAGAATTCCACGCGGACGAAGTCGCGGGCAGAAGCTAGTCAGACTATAATTACTTATCTTCTTAAAATTCGTTTCAAATTCTAACAAAGTGTTGGCTCATGCGTAAACAAATTCGTTTACAAAAACAAGTTATCCCTTGTTCGGTACGATAGCCTGTTTTGTTTAGTAAAAAGGTTTTTGGCGTAAATAAGCCAGTTCCAAGAAAGCCTTTAAAAACCCCTTTACAATCCCTATTAGAGTTCTCAATATAGTTTTACATTTCATAGATAAATTAATACTTGTTATAAATTGTATTTTTTTTATTGTTCTAAATTTCTAATATATTGTAATTTAATTTAATCCGTAAACTAGTTTTGTACTTTAATTTTACTGTTAGTGATAGTTGTTAAATTCTTCTTGTATGTATCTATGTTTAAGTGATGTATCTGCCTATAATTGGCCCCTGCATCATCTCTCAAGCCTTAAGTTTATAACTATTAATTGTATCAATGTGTGGGCTGTTGGTAGTTCGAATAAATAAATAAATAAATAAATTCCGCTATACCACCTACCACCATGCCTTTACCTTACCTAAATACTGCCTATAATAGCTGGTAGGCAGCCGGTGAAATTGGGTACGATCGAATTTTCACATCACTGTGTATTTCCAAAACCATTTCGAGGAATAGGATTTCATATCATTTTTATCTGAGTTGACTGGGTTTGATGAAATAATACTTTAAGATTACCGATATTTCTACCAAAATTTATTTGACCTTTGTTTGAAATTCAAAATTCAAATTCAATCATTTATTCAGCAAACTGGCCACATAGGGGCGCTTTTACAAATCTACCATTAGGTAGGTATACCGTATACCTACTAGGTAACTATACTGATACATATGCGGCTCCTAAAAGTGACTTTGTTGTTGATAAATAATGCTGCGCAAACGCATGCTGATAAGTAACATAATAAGCTCATAAGCTTATCAATCGTGTACCTTGTAACTTTTAACTTTATCTACATTTCTAACATAATAATTAGTAACTTAGTATTTATATATCTAATAATACCTATCTATATTAACAAAAAATATATATAGATATAGACATTTATTTCTCAATATCAAATTACAGCATATTTTACATGTCAAAATAAGAGAATTTCACATTGAGATCGTCAGAAAGAATACAAAATAAAAATAAAATGAAAATCAGGAATAAAATGTTTCACCGTTAGGATCGTCTTTTCATACCAAAATAAGAAATAATGTTAACAAGAAAAACACTCCTTCTAAAAGATAGTTTTGCGGCATGGTGCCCATGACGCTGGTGGCGTTACCTGTATACCTTATTAAATTGGCTTTTAATTCCAACCATTTCTCTCACTCACGACTTGGCAATGTTTTATGTTTTTGACGGTCCTTTCTACTTTGGTAAACGCATGTTCTTACTCGATATTCTAAATACGTCAGCAGCAATGATTTACAACCTGGTAAGGCCTCCACGTAATATCTTCAGGTTATCAGATTTTCATCAACACGCCTTGCCTAATGCCCTTTAATGTAGGTAATGGATCTATTTTTAGAAGCTTTCCGAGGAGATGAGACATAAATTTCAATAATTAGGAAGAGCTTTAAGCTTTAGAAAGGATAATATATGCATGATATTTCTCATAGCTCATTATGAGAGGGTTTCTACAACGCATCCATCATACTAATATTGTAATTGTGAAAATGTGTTTCTTTGTTTGTTTGTCCTTCCTTCACGCCGCAACGGGTGGACCGATTTAGATGAAATTTGGTATGGAGATAGTTTGAGATCCGGGCAATAATATAGGATACTTTTTATCACTATATTTCCACGGAAACGTGTTGTTCACGGATCAAACCAATTTTTATATACTTCTATAACTATAAGAAAATAAATAAATTAAGAAAATCCCCTACGTGCTAGAGGGTTATTATAAGTTTAATGTGCCTGTCTGTGTATGTGTCTCTGGTCTCGTAGCTCCCAAACGGATGAACCAATTTTCGTTTTTTTTTTGTGTCATAGATAACAAAATTTCAAGTTAAATGGCACCTTTGTAAAGTTCTTAATTATTACGCGCACTGTCATTGGAAGGTTTCACTCCGCTCAGCTCTTATCAATGAAAACGTTATGTAAGGAAAACTGATTCCCTTTTTCATTGATAAAGGTTGTATAATAATTCCACCTTCGTCCTTTGTAACCTGAACTCACCAAAGTCAAACAAAAACACTCATTTTCATAGCAACGCGGTATTATTATTTTAAGACAAGGCACCGACGCATCGTCTATTCTTTTGTCTAGATAAAATAATCGAGAGGTGAATAATTTTAAATCCCTGTAGCACTACCATGAGTTTACAGTGACCGTACTTGCTAGCGACTACGTAAACGATTTGTATGAAGAATAATACAGCGCCCCTGGCGGTTACTCGTTGAACTAAAATTCTTCATACAAATCGTTTACGTAGTCGCTAGCGAGTACGGTCACTGTAAACTCATGGTAGTGCTACTGATAGAGTTTTTTAACTTGACTTTTAAGAAGTAATAATAATAATAATCATCGTCTATTAAAATGAAAAATTCCGTTTTTTTTTCCGTTCCCGTGCGAATTTCGCAAAATCCTTTCTTAGCGTATGCCTACGTCATAACATCTACCTGCATGCCAAATTTCAGCCCGATCCGTCCAGTGGTTAGGGCTGTGCGTTGATAGATCGCTATGTCAGTCAGTCAGTCACCTTTGAGTTTTATTATTTATTAAGTAACTTTATTCGCATAATAATATCCTGCTTGCGGTGTGACTTGCCAATATTTAGACCGACACCTCACCCCGATTCCTACATCAGCGACCTTTTCAGTAATGACATCATCAACCTTGAACCGCAGTATCATAATGAGAACAGTAAGTCAATGCCTTCGATCTCGTGAAAAATGCCGTTAGTGACGTGATGGCAGAGTATATAATATTTGCAATGGAGACGACTGCTGGGCACAGTCGGATAACCAGTTCTATATTTGGGTCTATTTCACCCATTTCGCCTAAAGATAACGATATAAATACTTATATTTACTTAATGCATATTTAAACTCATTACTGTCTACTACTATGTCTCCATTTTTAACTAAGAGGTCACTCCCTCCTCCCTCCATGGGAGCAAATAACCTAATAAAATATAAACAGCCGCGCCTTCTGTATGCCATACTTTTTGTGTAATTACATTATGTCTGTACTGTTACTTGAATGTATGGTATATTGTATTGTAAGACCCTTTCATTGTCTTCAGGTTTACTTTTATTTATAACAAACTAGCTTCTGCCAGCGAATTCGCCTGCGTGGGACGTGGTTATCACGTTCCCGCGAGAACTATGCGTATTTCCGGGATAAAAAGTAGCCTATATCCTTTTCCGGGACTCCAACTATCTCCATGCCTTTTATAATATTAAATGTGGATATGGATACAAAACCATATGTTTTCTGATTTGTTATGTTTCCTTCACCACTTCTTCCACTCATTGTGACTTTGGGCAAAGAAGAACTAAGGTAAATCAAGGATAACAACCTTCATACAAATCAGCGTATACCCGAAATAAGTGTTAAATGCGATAATAGATGTCGCTGCCTAGGTAGCCTGCATGAACATTTTAAGCAACTCCTGGATATTGCTCACATACAGATCTTTTCCAATGTACGCCGCAAATTGTCAGTTTATTTAATTTTCTTTGTTTAGGTCGCATTACTCCCCCCCATCTCGTTCCGTCTCGTCGCGCCCTCGTTCCCTCACCCCCGCATTGCCCTGTCAAGTCGAAACGGCTTCGTTGACCTACTGTTTGGTTTAACAGACTGTGCTTAAACCTTGAAGCCTTTTACATTAGAATCTGAAATCGAGCCTTGCCTGAAAGCAGATGCCACTGAAATTCAATTAGGTGACATTGGGCCGTTATTAGAAGGGGTATTCC
Source organism: Aethes cnicana (assembly GCA_963971205.1). Taxonomy (NCBI): domain Eukaryota; kingdom Metazoa; phylum Arthropoda; class Insecta; order Lepidoptera; family Tortricidae; genus Aethes; species Aethes cnicana. The sequence continues at coordinate 2,155,022 of OZ020293.1, forward strand.
AATATACGGTGAACATAGACGTAAATAATATAGACCCGGTCTAACGTACACGTAATATGTCCCCACTTCCACGGTGTCCAATCCAAAGTTCTGTCACCGAGCGTGCGTGACAATAAGCGTTTTTAAAAAAACTTTTTTCAAAACTGTTTCTCAGTATCTAAAAACTCGTCTCGTTGTTGGAAAAATGTGACCCAGCTTTAGTGTCACGATACAAGTTTAACTTTGGATTGGACACCAGTGAAGTGGGGAAACATGACATGTATCTACGTTAGGCCGGGTCCATACGAAGTATTATTTATGTCTATGACGGTGAACGTTTTAAGGCGTTACATATGACACACATAGGAAGCGCTAGTAAATTCTTTTCTGACGTGTAAAAGTGCCCCTATGTGGCCAATTTACTGAATAAATGATTGAATTGAATTGAATTGAATATTGTCACATTCGAAGTAATTTTCAGTCATGAAGTATGGATGGTATGTTTCAGTTTTTCAGATTTTATTTGTAAAATTCTTCGCTAGTCTAGTGGTTTAAACTAAGATCAGTGAGAAGTCACTCGTGGGGATCACAGCCCAAAGCCTAATTATTTAAATATGTTTGTGCCCGACAGTGGCAGGTATGTTAATTTAGGCTGTTGTTATGCTGGCTTCAGGCTCAAGTAATATTTCAATTACAAATGTAGGTCAGGTAGGTAACTTTATAAAAAGTTCAAACATGCCGAAGAGTCGGGTAAAAGTTTTTTTAAAAATAAGACTTTTAAGAAATAAAACTCTCTTGAATTCAATTTAAAATTTAAAAGAAACTTCGATAGGTAACAGACAGAACAGGAATACTCAAGTATTCATAATACCTACAAATAATTCAGCACATTGACCCGTGTCATGTGCCACATAATTTGCCTTTACCTTAAACTATGGAGGGTTGAAGTAAAGGAGCGCAATCTTTATAGTTCTATAGGTGGACACCAAATCAGGTAGGTTGGGGGCGCTGCGGTCGCCACTCCAGTCAAGCCACTTAGGCGGATAGTCTGCAGTAGCGCCTTCAGATGGCGGTGCTGAGGCGAACACGCAGCGAAAACGGTTGTGAGGAGAGTGTGTTTTGTTTTGTTGCTTATCAAATCCGCTGGACACGTTTTCAACTGTTTCGCCATATAAGATTGCGCTCCTTACCAAGACACATTCCACACTTCATACCTTAAACACTCAAATGGCATGAATCAGGAATGATATAGAAACGTTCTACGGAATGACAAATACCCTGCAAAAAAATAATCCGCATCCCGCCCTTTGTAGGTACTTTATAATGCCGAAGGGTGCTTTGTGTTGAGTTGACCCCACCTGGAGCCAGTGGCATTGTCTTTCATTTCAGAACTTAAAATGATAAACAAGTCAAGTCTTGAAAAACTTGCTAATCCATACTAATATTATAAATGTGAAAATGTGTTTGTTTGTCCTTCCGTCACATCGCAAGGACTGCACCGATTTGAATGAAATTTGGTATGGAGTTATATAGGTACAACGTGAGTACCAAACCACCACTTTTTCACCTCTTTATTTTATTATTTTAGGATGCATTCGATAGTTTTACCAACCTTTTTAGGGTTCCGAAGTCCACAAGGAACCCTTATAGTTTCGCCATGTCCGTCCGTCCGTCCGTCCGTCTGTCCGCACTATTGCTCGGAGATGCTTAGTCCTAGAAAACTGTAATTTGGCATGAATATACATATTAGTTACGCTGACAAAGTGGTACAATAAAATGTTGAAATATATTTTTTTATAGGGTACCTCCCGTACTCGTAAAGTGGGGATGTAATTTTTTTTTCTTGCGCACCCCATGGTGCGGCGTATCGTTGAATAGGTCTTGAAAAAATACTGTGGGTTTGTTACAACCATTTGTGAAATAACACAAATGGTTGTAACAAACAAGTGATGCGTTTGTGAAATATTAAGTTTTAAAGTGCTATTTTTTGTTAGAGTCACGTGTTCCCCCCCTCCCCCCTGCCAGCTAAATGGTGGTATTTGGATGGCTGAAAAAAATCACGGCTATGACATATATAACGTAGTTGAAAGGAAAACTATCACAGCTAAGTAGGCTGTACAAACTTACGAGTCATAAGTAGTCGACCAACTTTAAATATTTTTTCTCGAGCGGCAGGGGCGTCGGGCGGGCACGTCATACCACAGGCTAGCTAGATGCTAATAAGTCTTAGAAAGGTACTGTGGGCATCCTCAACTTCGGAACCCTATACTTTGCGCGTGGCCCGACACGCACTTGGCCGGTTTTTTTAAATAGTTTCATACTTCAATTAATGCTTACGCCGGTATTTTGCTGGTTACGTCTCCACTATCACTGTCGCATCTTTTACGCGTGAATCTAGATAGCGCTATCCCTTTTTCGCCGGCTCGCAACTGTGGCCTCTTGAGCAGAGTCGATGATATTTTTAGTATTATCAATAATAAGTAATCCTCCGAAACAATATTGCGATGTTCCAATTTATCTGCAGAAACGCGTAATCGAATACGTCATTGGTTAAATAAATAATAAAATAATTAACAATCAGTTGCGCACGAGTTTACCCTTTGTTTCGGATAAATTGAATTCCGAAATTGGTTTACTGTTACTAATTTCGATGCTTCGGAATTATGCTTTTTGATTGGATTCTCTACTTTATTAGGTTACAATAATGTAGTTTCTCCACGTTGGATAACCTTCAGATCCAAATAAATTATAGTTCAGTAGTAGTAGTACAAAGTGAAACAAAATAGATGTGATAAGGTCGTCATTGCCATATTTATTCAGCAAAAAGGCCACATATGGACACTATTACACGTCACTTTTAAATGAATGTAACAGAAATGAATTTACCAGCGCTTCCAAGGCCCATTGCTTGAGAAGAAGCGCCGAAAGAAACGCAGTAGAAGGCCTTTTTTTCAAAATTTAAACATACAGATTCACATTACATTTACATTAATATATATGAAAATGCATATATAGATAGGTACATACTAAAATTACATTTAAGGGATGTATAGTCACTAACTTAAACTTAAAACTAAGATCTTAGATATGGTCTTATATTAGGTACAAAAATTAATGAAAATGTTAATTAATTACAGTACTTATTTAAATATGTATAACTAAAAATAATCTAAATATCCTTAAGTTGTACACAGTCTAAGAAGTATAAGAGGTTGTTTGATGATGGGGTGGGCTATGAGAATTCTATATTCGTGAATTTGTGACCCTATCGTGTTTGGTTTCACTCTCAATAGAATGGTCTCGATTATTAGTGTACAAATGAAAATACATTGGACACTAAAAGCTTGTATCAAAAATGTTTTTAACAGAACATTATTTTTCTGAAATTTTCCCTTTAATCCGTATTCGGAACCAAATTTTCGTCAGCGCTTACGAAATGGAAGATTTTTCTCTAATCGTAGCTGGTTAGTCAACAGCAAACTCTCGAAAAAAAAAGCGGAAAGCCACTGCGTTACTTCCCGAAGCATCTTGGATGTATCGAAGTTTTTTGACAGTGTCACGCAATATCTGATGCCCGATTGTGCCTACCTAAATGCCTTTGTCACAGCTCGTCCGGCCAACAGAGCGAGAGAACGCAATTACTCGTTTGAAATGCCTCCTGCAATCCAGTTATGTCAGAGTAGAGGTATCTGCAGTTCTGACCTGCACAAATGTCATGTAGGGGTCTATAGGTAAACCAGAAACTGACGAAACATGGGGTACCGGAAATCTTTAGTTTTCAACATTGAGAATTCCATGAGAACTTTTTAAATTGGCCTTAAGACTTATAATGTGCTATTTTAAATAGCATAAAGTATGTGACATCTATACTAATAATACTAAGTCTGTAGAAGAAGTCGTGTCTGAAACTTGAAAATTAAAAGAAACTATCAAGTCGAGGGGACTATATAAACGACACTGAACACAAAATAATGATTTTTAGAAAAAAATACTGTATGTATGTATATTATGTATGTGATTGCAACAAAATTTGGTATGGGGGTAGTTTATAACACTGGTCAACATATAGGCTACTTTTTATCCAGAAAAAATGCATAGTTCCAGCGGGAATGCTATTAACGAATTCCACGCAAACCAAGTTGCGGGCAGAAGCTAGTGTAATAATATTTTTCTCAAACATGCTCGGAAATGTTCGTGTTACTTTCAAAAAAAGAAGACGCGAGGCTGTCCATTGCCGGCCTTGGCCAGCAAAAACATTATTGTCGTGTGGGTGTGTTTTTTTTTTAATTCGCTTTCTATTTGGGACACCTCTGTAGAGAAACTGACAAACCCATGGAGGTAATAAGTACAACTTCCATGGCCAAATCATCCACGATCATGGAAGTAGTAAATACTGATGTGGGGTAAGTGCGCCTAAATTTATTTCGCCCCTATGCCTTGTAAATAGCCAACTACTAGTTGAGTAATATTTATAGGTTTCGATATATTTATGTTAGGCGCACTTACCCCATCCTGGCGCACTTGCCCCGAAACTGACAAATCCATGGAGGTAATAAGTACAACTTCCATGGCCAAATCATCCACGATCATGGAAGTAGTAAATACTAATGTGGGGTAAGTGCGCCTAAATTCATTTCGCCCCTATGCCTTGTAAACAGCCAACTACTAGTTGAGTAATATTTATAGGTTTCGATATATTTATGTTAGGCGCACTTACCCCATCCCGGCGCACTTGCCCCGACTGACCTTACGTATTTCCTCGCTGTTTGAGAAAAGCATTATATATACCTCGGCCGCAATTGCGATTGCCGGACTCGTACTAATAGAAGGCTTCGCTTCGCTCAGCCTTCTAACTGACTCGTCCGGCAATGCGCTACTTGGCGGCCTCTGCAATAATGTACTATTTTGTGGCAATCTGTTTCATCTGTTTGCACACATATATTCACATAAATATATAAGTAAACACAGAAATTACGAGTATAATAATCGATCTATTAATTTTGTTTAACGTGGGATTTTCTGCCCGCCACGGGAAGAAAATCTCACTTCCTGGCAAAGGCAAGACGTAAAACTTTAGACTAACCACGGGCGGTAATTCGTAAAGCCCCAGACCGCATATTTATGGCACAACACAACACCTGCGATCTGGGACATTAACGAATTCACCGCCCTAGGTCTGTAATGTACTATTACGTCACCCATGGCCGTAAAGTGTGATTTTCTGCCCGCTACGCGGAAAGAAAATCTCACTTTCTGGCCAAGGCAAGACGTAAAACTTTTGACAAACCACGGGCGGTAATTCGTAAAGCCCCAGACCGCATATTTATGGCACAACACAACACCTGCGATCTGGGACATTAACGAATTCACTGCCCTAGGTCTGTAATGTACTATTGTTGTTTACTTTACATAAAACCTTCAACCTACCTAAATGTACATAGCTACTACATAATTTATGCGTGTAGATAATTAGTTCAATAGGTATAATAATTATCATGTAGACCAGGTGTTTATTAATCCAATGTTTACACACGTGACTTCGAGAATACGTGCTCCGGCCTAATACAGTCATTGATAATTAATTTACGATTGTTTGCATTATGTTTTAATCAATGAACTGGCTTATTTGACTGTTTATTATTACTGGAGTAGGTAAGTAATTAAATACTTTAACAATTAGGTACTTATGTCTGGGATTCGATTCCGGCTCGCACCTCTAAGTTTACTTATGTGCGAAATTCAATTTGAATTTACCACTGAGCTTTTCGGTGAAGGAAAACATCGTGGGAAAACCTGCAAGCATCTGCGAAGTATATCAAAGATGTGTGTGAAGTCCCCAATCCGCAGTGGGCCCGCGTGGGGACTATAGCCCAAACCCTCTCGTGATGAGAGGCCTGTGCCCAGCAGTGGGACGCAAATAGGCTGTAGTAGTAGTAGTAGTCTGCGGAAAATGTCGTGAGGTACTTGTAGTCCGGGAGCCCTAGAGGGGATTTGTAGTGGGTTTCGAGCTCTTCAGATTGGGAGGTTCCTGGCGTCCTATTACGTATCTCTACCAAATCTCAGCTCTCTACTTATTATAGTGCCGCGCGTGAATGGCAATTTCAAAAAAGTGGTTGTTGATTAAATAAACCTCAATTTTCTCCACACAACAGAATATTTAATAGTACTACATACAGAATGGCCACGGAATCACCCGCCTGAATCTAGCCGACGCGCAACTCGCGCCCAATTCGCCCTTACCGTCATTTGTTTCATCCGGAGATGGAGAGTGGATCATTGGCCCGCGTAGTTGGTATACACACATTTACAAGTGTACAGACGTCCTCGCACGCAAACATTGTCACTTCATTCGAATTGTGTTCGAAATCGTGCTTTTATAGGCCGTGTCCGCCGTGTGTCCACACGTAACGTGGACTTATTTACACTAGGTAGTTAATTGGTTTATTTCCCTTTGTAAAGTGAAATTATTTCCAACGTGGACGTGAACGGGCGAACAATGTCAATCTGTCCACTGCAATAAGGAAGGAAGGCAGCAATTTTCTCTCCCGCCGTAACCCACGGGAATATATGACTTAATAACAGGCCTTAAAGGTGGTATTCACCTAAATGCCACCAATGAATTACGGCTGCCCTAAGCAATAATCAAGTATCTCGATTTTCTACGGTTTTTTTTTTCGATTTTCAAACATGAAAAAGAAAAATTCGTAAAAATAATTTTAAACGGCTTAATAGCTTGTGAGGTGTTGTTTGATTCGTCTTGATTATGAGAAGGATGCTGGGCATTTGTATGCAGTGGGATTCTTTCATTTATTCAGAAATTTAGTTATTTAAATTAATTATTGGATTATTTATTTTTAACTCGTTAAGAGGGTTTATCCCGATAGTAGGCAACGTCGCATATAGCTGTCAAATGTTTCGCTGTTTTTATTAATTTCTCAATATAACTGAATTAAAAAATAAGTTATCATTCTATGGTTGAATGACGCGTCTCGTTTTATATTTGTTGGTCGGGCATTCAAATGATAAGATTACATTACAATGCATGGAAAATGCGATGGAAAGTTTTCAAAAGATAATACTTCCATAATCCATTAAAAAATCATGTTCCTAGGATAATTGTTGCAATCCATAATTAATGTTTTATTCAACCATAGAGCGATAATGATGACAAGCATCAATGATGATGTTTTAACAAGATGGAGCGACGACCTCGTGAAGGTCGTGGGAAACCGGTGGAAGCAAGTAGCACAGGAGCGGTCTGAGTGGCGTGCCTTGGGGGAGGCCTATGTCCAACAGTGGACGTCCTTCAGCTGAAATGATGATGATGATGATGAGAGCGATAATTCATATTTTCATTTAGTAATATTCAGAAATTAATGAAAACCGATATATTTGACAGCTATTTGCGACGTTGCCAACTTTGGGAGTAAACCGTCTCAATATAAACATTTAGTTTTTTCGCTCTCGAGTAAAATTTGTTTAAAGTGAGATACCTGATTTTCGCGTAAAGCAACCGACGAGGTACACCCAGCTGCGCGTGCTAGGGAAAATTGAGATTTATGCCCGAGAGTTACGATGCGTTTTGGATCGTGTGCTTTACTTTGTAACCGTAGGAGCGTTGGTCATCTCAACTATTTTAAGGTCTAACTACGCCAAGCTGTGTTTGTCAAATATTTGTGTGCGCCTCCTTCGTCCTTGTTTTTACTCGACTGCGCCAGAAGGTGTTTTCTAGTGTATGTACCTATATACCGGATGAAGCCGTGGTGGCCTAATGGTTCGACCTACCGCCTCTCATGCAGAGGGTCGGGGGTTCGATTCCGGCTCGCACCTCTAAGTTTAATTATGTGCGAAATTCAATTTGAATTAACCACTGAGCTTTTCGGCGAAGGAAAACATCGTGAGGAAACCAGCTTGCATCTGCGAAGCAATTCAAAGATGTGTGTGAAGTCCCCAATCCGCACTGGGCCCGCGTGGGGATTATAGCTCAAACCCTCTCGTGATGAGAGGAGGCCTGTGCCCAGCAGTGGGACGCAAATAGGCTGTAGTAGTAGTAGTAGTAAAGATTCTCGGAACAGAATACTCGCGCTCAACTCGCCCTTACTGTCATAGTTTCCCACCCATTTGGCCCGAGTAGTGATACACACACATTTACAAGTGTACAGACGTCCTCGCCGCACACAGACGTCCGCGCACGCAAACATTGACGCTTAATTCGAATTGTGTTCGAAAGCGTTGCTAGCTTTAAGTTCGTGATTTTTAGGGTTCCGAAGTCCACAAGGAACCCTTATAGTTTCGCCATGTCCGTCCGTCCGTCCGTCCGTCCGTCCGTCTGTCCGCACTATTGCTCGGAGATGCTTAGGTCTAGAGAGCTGTAATTTGGCATGAATATGCATATTAGTTACGCTGACAAAGTGGTAGAATAAAATTTTGAAATATATTTTTTTATAGGGTACCTCCCCTACTCGTAAAGTGGGGATGTAATTTTTTTTTCTTGCGTACCCCATGGTGCGGCATATCGTTGAATAGGTCTTAAAAAAATATTGTGGGTTTGTTAAAACCATTTTTTGATTAAGTGATGCGTTTGTGAAATATTAAGCTTTAAAGTGCTATTTTTTGTTAGAGTCACGTGTCCCCCCCCCCCCTGCCAGCTAAATGGTGGTATTTGGATGGCTGAAAAAAATCACGGTTGTGGCATATATAACGTAGTTGAAAGGAAAACTATCAGAGCTAAGTAGGCTGTACAAACTTACGAGTAATAGTCGACCAACTTATAATGATGATTTTTCTCGAGCGGCAGGGGCGTCGGGCGGGCACGTCATACCACAGGCTAGCTAGATGCTAATAAGTCTTAGAAAGGTACTGTGGGCATCCTCAACTTCGGAGCCCTATAATTTGCGCGTGGTCCGACACGCACTTGGCCGGTTTTTTGCATGATCTAACCAGCAGTGGAATCTTTGTTGGCTTCTGCACCACTTAAATGTTATATTATATGTATATACCTATTACATAAGATGACTTAATCATCTTATGTAATATTTTAAGCTGTTTGTTTCCCTTAATAAAGAAAATAAATAAATAAAAAAGTTTTTTTTTTTTCAAAAATCCCATTTACTAGCTTCTGCCCACGACGTCGCCGACGTGGAATTCGGACATCGCGCCCCCGCGGGGACTATCCCTTTTCCGAGATAAACAGTGACCTAGCAACTCCACGGTAAGACACGACCCCGTCTTCAAGATTAAGGAAAAAACATATTTTTCTCTCCTTTCAGTTCTTATTTACGCTTCGATTGGCGCACTAAAGGGTCTTTTGTGCACTTGAGTATTAATGAAGTGTTTACATCTTTCTGAGAAACAATGCTCAATAGGTAATAATTAGAGGTAAATGACAAAATTACCGATTTAAAATAAAAACTATAGCAACTGATAAATAACGTAAGTTTTTATAAGACTGACAGAATGTAAAATCATTAGTTTTCCAGTTCATCCAATAGGTACAAACAAACAATCTTAGCTCTTTAAAATACTATTATTATATTATTAATTACTGACTTATGCCCGTGACTTCGTCTGCGTGGAATTTGGGAAGGACATAGGGTACATTTCATTCTGTATAAACGCATAGTTCCCGCGGGAACGCGATAACCGATTTCCACGCAGAATAATATAAAAATAAATGTTTCTGAAACTTTCAAATAAAAACCAAAATTTCAAATATAGGTAAACCAAATACCATTAATCTTTCTCACAGCCTACCGATAAAGATAAATAAAAACCGTCGAATCACGCTGACTGCGCGTGATCATGATTTACGATGCTAATGCCGATATGTAAATCTAGACGACCTAAGAAAAAGAAATACTAAGTATTTCGTTATCGATAAGACCGCCTGCTGTCTGCCATACCTTTGATGTAATTACATTATGTGTGTGCTGTTCCTTGAATGTGTGGGGTTCAATAATAGTACATTACAGACCTAGGGTGGTGAATTCGTAAATGTCCCAGATCGCAGGTTTCTGTGGCCCGAACCGAAGGTGAGGGCCATAAATATGCGATCTGGGGCTTTACGAATTACCACCCGTGGTTTGTCAAAAGTTTTACGTCCTCCCTTGGCCAAGAAGTGAGATTTTCTCTCCGCGTAGCGGGCAAAAAATCCCACTTTACGGCCAAGGGTGATGTAATAGTACATTACAGACCTAGGGTGGTGAATTCGTAAATGTCGGTTCGGGCCACAGAAACCTGCGATCTGGGGCTTTACGAATTACCGCCCGTGGTTTGTCAAAAGTTTTACGTCTTGCCTTGGCCAAGAAGTGAGATTTTCTCTTCGCGTAGCGGGCAGAAAATCCCACTTTACGGCCAAGGGTGATGTAAAGTATATTGTATTGTACTAGCCGATGCCCGCGAACTTCGTCCCGCGTAGATTTAGAAAACGAAGGAAGGACAAACAAACAAACACACTTTCACATTACAATATGAGTATGGATAAACACGGTGTTTTGCAATAATGTGTTAACCCACAAGAAGTTTTAATTGGGATTTGTATTTTATCTTTAACGAATAGATCATAAAATCGAATGAAAAATTCATGTAGTTTGACACATTATTGCAAAAAACCGTTCGATTGTAGGTTCTGTAATTTTGGTAAATACTTTCATTTAGCAAATTCACTTTTAATATGTTGGCATTATGACACCGTAAACGCAATAAATGGGTCAAGAGTAAAACGAAAGTGAGGGATGTTATGTCGTGCCAGTGATCGTTAAAAGTATGGTGATGGTGCATTGCCAAGATGAATTCTAGACTCTAGAGCAGAGACCTCTCCCAAATCTCCCGAGCACTCCAAGAGGTCAAGTCAAGTCAAATCAAATCAAATATATTTATTTCGTCATCATAGTTATTAGGTACAATAGGTGAAAGGTGGTAGGTCGGCCGGTGAAATTTCTGGCACATAGGCATTCCATCTTAGGTCTCAGGGTAGGCAACGCATTCGAGATCTTATGGTTTCTTAAGGGGGGGGTCATAGGATTTCGGTGTCCATGGGCCGCAGTGACCACTTACCATAAATTATAATCATTGACATTGTAGTAATTGTTCTTTGGGACAATAGATTAAATAACAGCTTTTAAAATTTTCCAATTTTTGACATTTTCATGTAACTTTGTAGCTTATTATAATTATAATTTCGGTGCCATAATGTTTTAATGTTTATTTGGGTACAGACGGTACAATATGACTTATACAGTAGGAAACTTAGAATATACACTAACCAGTAAAGTTACCACAGGATTATTATTACATATTACTAACCGAGCAATATATTTCTTCTAGAAAAGTGACATTACTTTATAAAGGCTATGGATAAATAGGTAAAGAAGAATACTAACAAGGGCATAAAATATGTTACGTGAAATATGTTACGTGTGACATTACGTTTCATTAGCGCTGTTTTACCTCTTTGTGTGTAAATATACCATTGGGCTTCGAGATCGCAGGTCAAATGTCGTATTTTCTACACTTGGAAATATGGTGGGGATAATTTTAACAAAAACACAACATTTAAATATTTGTATATAACTAGGTGCCCCGAGGACTTCGTACCGCCTTAGAATTTTTTTGGGTATGAAAAATAGTTTACGTCCTATTCTCAGATCTATTGAACATACACTCCAAATTTCATAAGAATCGATCGAACCGTTTCGGAGGAGTTTTGTTACAAACACTGTGACGGTAATGTCAGTAATTTTAATGATTTAAAGTGGGAACGACAACTTTGAGGTTGTTCTTTAGTCATGGTATGGTATTTGGACATAAAATCGGTGCAATAAGTCTGCGTTCGTCCAGCGAAGCGTGAAACTCACCTAGATAACTCATAACTACCCAGCACCAAACAAACACTCATTGGCAAAAATAGAAACACATTACGGATCCATTTATCCGTTTTCCTATACCTAATAGCTTTCTTCTACAACCACAAAAACCGGAGGTAAAAAGTTAATTCCAGACAAAAACATCTTTTAGGCCGATCCGGAGCCGGCAAAGCAGATTAGCGTACTGAGCGAAAAGGTAATCTATTTGAAATGTGCTGGTTTATGGTTTTTAATCGACTTTGAAAAAAGGAGGAATTTCGTATGTATGTTTTTTTATTTTATTATTACTAGCTTCTGCCCGTGACTTCGCCCGCGTCGAATTCGGTTATCGCGTTCCCGCGGGAACTATCCGTTTTTCCGGGATAAAAGTAGCCTATGCTGGGACTCCAACTATCTCCATGCCAAATTTCATTTCAATCGATCCAGCGGTTGAAGCGTGAAAAGGTAACAGACAGACAAAGTTACTTTCGCATTTATAATATTAGTATGTATTTTTTTGTATGTATCTTCGCGTTTACTCCGCCAATTCTGAACCGATTTTAATGAATAATAATAATTTAAACTTTAATAAGAAATCACAGCAAGAGTGTCTTAAGGCTAACGATGACAATTAGTAGCGCTTTGTTTTATTTTTATCTCCTTCTAAAAAATAAACTCATTTTTAGGTACATGTTGAAACCTGTGTAACTTCTTAAGTAATTATGTCAGATCCGTAAATTTGGTATCGACGTCTAGCCAATACCCTATCAAACACAGAAAAAAAAAGTAGGTAAACGACCTAGATTTTTCAAAAACAAATGAAATCTGAAAAAATATGCGTTTTTGTCCTTATTATTTACGTTTAATATATTTTTTTTGTTCTGTTATTGAAACGTTTGCGTATTATTGTTAGATTTAATCGATTGCTGATATGTTTAACTATCTAATAAGATATTTTTGGTATTCGTAGGACGAATAATTGACAGATAATAGTAAAAATACCACGTTCACCCGTGCTCAGGTGTTTGAAAATTAAAAATGCCGCCATTTTATGACCGTTGACTTAAAAAAAAACACGTGGTCATTTATCGATGAAATTGATTGTACTACACGCCCTTAACGGCTCCGACATCGAAGACCAGACACACTGTATAGCATTTTCCAAACAAAGTGACCCTAATTCATTGCTGTTGAGTGTAGCTTCAAAAATGAGTTGTCACGAGCACTATTGTGAATATTTCCTATAAGAAATAATTTTAAATTTTCACCATATTTGAGTTCAGAATGTTTGAAGGTGTAACGTTTTTTATTTTTTTTCTATTAATTTGGGTCAAAAAACAGTCGCTACACAGTGTATACAAGTAACAGATCAGATAGCAAATTAATATATGTGCCACCAGCACCAATAACCACATATATCTTGTTGTGTAAGTATCAAAGAACTAATAAAGAACAAACATTCACTGCCCCTAGTGCTCTGTCGTCACCAAAATATGATACGCTGTCTCCAAGGGGCCGGGAAGGTATTTCTCGGGAAAGCATTTGGTGTCCCTTTACGGTTAGCTCTCACGTTGTAAATTCGATATTGAGGTTATTTTAGCACTAGAGTGCTTTAGGCTTTGAGTGTCATGATATGAGAGTGCTGACTTCTGGCCGAAGGGTGTCGTGTTTCGACGGTTCCGGGGCAACCTACCGAATCCTACACCGGAGATGACGACGCAGCGGAGCCACGCCGTTTCGTCGCCAAAATAGTTTTATTTGGTTTCTTGACGCATTGGTGTTAACTGTAATGTCATGTTGAACTTTTATAAATAAATAAATAAATAAGAAATTGTAAAAGAAGGACAAGTATCATGATACTTTGTTTTAGACTAGTTGTGCCCCGCGGCTTCGTCTGCTTGGAATATAAATTGTCGATAACCTTTCTTTCCAATATCCGGGTTTGACCCGTGGAACACCCGTTCCCGTTGAAAATCGGGATAAAAATTATCCTATATTATTCCTAGGGTCTCAAACTATCTCCATACCAAATTTCATCCAAATCAGTCGCTTCGTTTCGTCGTAAAAGAAGGACAAACAAATAAACACACTCTCACATTTATAAATTACTAGCTTCTCCCCGCGGCTTTACCCGCGTGGAATACGGTTATCGCGTTCCCGCGGGAACTTTGCGTTTTCCCAGGATAAAAAGTAGCCTATGTTATTTCCAGGGTCTCAAACTATCTCCATACCAAATTTCATCCAAATAAGTCGCTTCGTTTCGACGTAAAGGAAGGACAAAAAAAACAAACACACTTTCACATTTATCTCGTAATATTAGTATAGAAGTATGGATTAGCCTGTAGCGTCCCACTGTTGGGTAAAGACCTGCCTCTCATTTTTCCACTCATTTCTGTCTCCTGAGACAATCTGCAAAGCGTCGCGGAAGCCATCTACTAGGTAGTTCGTCCCGCCATCTCCGTCGGGGCCTCCCGCGACGCCCAACTTTATTTTGTTGTAATATTCTGGCACACGGCGAACCATGGCCAATAAAAGCACGATTTCGAACACAATTCGAATGAAGTGTCAATGTTTTGCGTGCGAGGATTTCTGTGTGCATACGAGGAATTATGTACACTTGTAAATGTGTGTGAACCAGTACGCCGGCCAATGATCCACTCTCCATCTCCGGATAAAACAAATGACGGTAAGTGCCAATTGGGCGCGAGTTGCGCGCCGACTAGATTCAGTAGGTCTAGTGTATTTTTTACACCAAAAATGCAAAACGATGTCACGAAGTTATACGAGTAAACTATTCACGATCAGTTTTGTTTTAACACGCGAGTGTAAGCTTCAACTTCGGGCTCGGTTTGTTTTTACCTCTTCTCACATGAGTGTAAATCTTTATTTGCGCTAAACGCATCGAACGCGTTTTAGTTTATTCATCATTTTTGTATGAGAACACAAACAGCACCCCTAGCGGCAAAACATGGAGTCAATTCAGCGAGTGACATTTACTTTACGAAAACGGATGTGAATTCGTTTACGTTTTCTGACTAACTGCGAGTGTAAGCTCGTATTTGACAGTTTGAAAAGTAAATTAAACGAAACGCAAGAAGTAAAGTTACTCACCCGACTTTATCACGTGAGAACGTGAGAACTTAGGTTTTCGAACCTGTCGAATCCAAATTTACTTCAAAATATTAGATTTTTTAAGTGAAATAAATGATATATGTATGTCGTCTATGTCTTAATATGCTTGTATTGTGTTCTTGAGATCATTTTTACTAAGTATGTTATTTATTTAAGCTTCTTTGCATACGTATAAGTGTGTCTTTCTTTTTTAATGTTTAGATACTCCACGTTTGTGACGAATATACCTATAACTATGTACTTCGATTTGGTTTAACAAAAAACTAAATTACTTACATAAATTACTCCGGGTTGCCTAGAAATTTTAGAAAATGTAGGTAACTTGGCAACACTTATGGCCATTTTGACAATTTTGACAGAAAAAACCTGAAGAAACGCAAACGCGATCGAGACGTTTTAACTCACTGCCTTCCGTCACATATTTGACATTGTCATGATTGACGTTTACCAAGCCTCCTCAAATTTGATATTAATGATAATTTAAATGTTTATTATTGAATAATTGCCGGCCTGAGGCCAATATTTTGATAATGGCGAAGTGTCCAAGACAGAAACCATCAATTTTATAGTGTATAGCGGATGTCGCAAAGTGATGGTGACAATACATGGACGTGTGCGAGAATGGTGTTGACAAATGCACTCAAAGGTTAAAGATGAACGTTTTACGAATAGTTTACTCGAAGTATTTTGAGTTGAGAAGATGGACGTTGACGTTTGTTTCACCTCAGCCTCACCAAGTTTACTTGATTTATCTTTTATATCGTACATTAATTGTTTCCTCCATACAATGCTCGGCCCGTAGGCCATACTTGAGAGTGGCAAAATTGTCTTGCATATACTTAGAAAGAAGCCATTATATAAGAGAACAGAAGAGAAGAATTATATTTTAAGATCCATACTTTGAATTGAGCCAAATTTCTTGTAACGTAGAAAGAATTGGCGCAGCTCGTGTTACTTTTATCAAATACAAAGGAGAATGCGTGCATAGAAGCAAGAAACAGTAAGTATGAGACATAATAATAGTATTTATTTTTATTTGACATATGCAATACCCACTGCTGGGCACAGGCCTCTCATCACCAGAGGGTTTGGGCCCTACACAGGCCCAGTTTGGATTGAGGACTCACACATGTACCTACATTCTTGAATTACTTCGCAAATGTGTGCATGTTTCTTTACGATTCACTATGTTTTCGTTCACCGAAAAGCCAAGTAGTAGGTAATTTTGCAAAAAAGTAACTCAGAGATGCGAGCCGGATTCGAACGCCCGCCGATCCTCTGCATGAAGAGTTCTATAGGTGATGGTATGGGTGAAATGGTTCCGAATGGAGGACCGATCACCCGACTGATCCAGGCAGTCGTCCCCTTTCATAAATAGGTGATGGTGGCCTAGTAGTTGGCCACCATCACGGCTTCAATTAAATACCTAATATACACTTACATTTTCTTTCAGTGTTCCTTCTGGCTCTGCCCCAGCAAGTCAAGTGGAACTGTGGCAACTTTAAGACCAGACCCCGTGGCTGAGCCAACTGCTGATTCCTACCAGAATTTCATCAAGTTTTAAGTAGTTTAAACACTAATAAATCATGCTATATATTCGATTGAGTTTATTATTGGTGTTATTTATTGTAAGTATGTATATTTCTTTAGCAAATGTCAGCAACTAGCAACTGATCGATCAAAGCACAACCGAAGCTACTAACCGCAGAAAGCTGAAATTTGGCATATAGGTTCCTTGGGGAATTGGGGGGTGTTACTAAGCATAATTCCCGCGGGAACGCTCCGAATTCCACGTGAATGAAGTCACCGTCAGAATAAGCTAGATTGATATAATGCTTTTAGGTATTCGCAGCAGTCAAGAATGTTGGCCGCTCTATTTAGCTATAAGTACCTACTAAGCCACAATTTTGCATTTATAGTATTTCCCTTTACATGATTTATTTAACGTTAATCTACCACATATGTAGCGGGAGTGGTGATGATGAGAACAAACTACTTTCTTGGTTAGTTTCAAGTTGATTTATTTCATAATAATTTAGAACGCTTAAATGGGTGAGGCTCACAAGAATGTGCCGTCACACACTGGAAATTCTTGTGAGCATCACCCAATATGTACTTATGTCTACCGAAACGATAATCCATGACACGGCCTATCTCTCTTCCGTGCCGTGCCTTGTGGACGATGCCGATGGTGCTGGCACAATCCTCCACGCCTGGAAAGACTATTCCTATATCGACTACGTCGCGATGTATGCCTCTTCATCGTTCAGCAAAAAGGCTGGTTTCAAGCGACCGATTGATTCGCACGTCGCTTTGCCTTGTCTATTAATCAGGTTCCCACGCTTTGCTCCTCCTCTCAACCACTATAAATGGGCCATCATAAGGCGGTGTTAGAGTAGGGCGGAGTATGACGCTTCTTACGCTTCTTGTGAACATTTCTGTAATTGGCCTTTCCCTTCTTGGACCGAGACAACATTAGCAATACTTAAGTATCTTCCCTTAAACATCTCTGTAAAACTATCGTAGAAACAGTTCCTCATTAAAAACATTGCTGCGGTAGGCTAATCGGTATTCCATATACTTTCCTCGCAGCGCTATATCCGGTTTCTTCCTGTAAACTATGCTTGTAAACAACTCCTAAGTCCCAACTATAATATGGTAGGAAACTCTTCAACCGAGTTCTCTCTTTCGCTTCTTGCCCTTGCCCTATACAGATAGCCATGTAGGCAATACCAGCAATTTTGTAAGGCACTGAAAAGTCCTGCATGCCGCGTGTCTTCTAAATTTTATCTCCATGTTTAGTATCTTCAAAAATGTTCAAACTATTAGCCTGACAGTGACCTTGACAGATCGAATTGCGTATACTACTGCGTTTCTGTCATACTAAAAGTCACTCGAAAACGTGAACGTTTTCGTTTACTCACTTACTCGCTCGTCACTCATTCCTATTAATCAAAATACACTCGCTAAACCTTGTTACAAAACGTACCGTTAGGGGCGCTGTTCAAGTTTTCATACAATCTTGATGTAAACGCAAACGCGGTCGAGAAGTATTTTCCAGGTCCGAAAAATACACTTGAGGTACAGACGAGACGGGTGATTCCGTGGCCATTACAGAATGTAGTACTATTAAATATTCTGTGATTCGGGTCCTCTTCACTGAGGAAGGGTAGGAGTTTTTAAAGTAATATTACAGCGGAAATATAGAAGCAATAGAGTTATAGAGGTATTATAATATAACCTTTACACGTCAAAAGCAATGTGGGTCGACGATGAAAAGTAGCTATTATCAAATCGGTCATTTGAACCCTTCACCCCAGTGCGTGTCAGGCACGCCATGCCCCAAACAAAGACTGCGCTGTTTGTATGATTAATGAACTGCGATATAATCCGGTAAAAAAATTAATAAACCCAGCCAGCCACAAGCGAAACGATTTTCGCATTTTTACAAAGCGCGCAATCTAGTTGCGGTTGATAGGATAGGTCGGTTTTTTGCTGATGATGCAATATCGAGCGTGATATCAATTTATCGTTTCTATTTGAGACTAGCTTGTGCCCGGGATTTTGTCCGCGTGGAATTTGGTTAGGGCATTCCCGAGGAAACTAGGTATGCTTTTTATGGGCTGTATATAATCCTCACGCGGGCCCAGTGGGGATTGGGAACTTCACAAACATCCTTGAAGACGCGTGCAGGTTTCGTATCGATGTTTTCCATCACATTACCATAAAGCTCAGTGGTAATTCAAAATTAATTTTACAAATATGTAAGTACGCTCAGGGCGAGATGCATATGGCATCCGAGGCGGACGTCGAACCACCGAGGCCAACATAAAATTAGTCCGTTAAATATATATAGTGAATGAAATAAATATAGTGAAACGGCCACACTTAACGAACGTTTACTTTCTGATGAAACCGAGCATCTACCACGTCTTCGAAGACATCACACAACATTATGAGGATGTTGTCGGCCCACTTGATCGACAAAACCGGCGACCCAAGGGCTGGCGCTTACCTCTCGCAAAGGATTTATTTAACAATCCAGAGAGGTAACGCCGCCAGCGTTATGGGCACCATGCCGCAAAATGAAATTTTGGAAGGGGTGTTTTTTCTATAGTTATTTTTAGTTCTAGTTTTAAATTTTATTTTTAATTCAATTATTTTATTTTTAAGTCGCCGAATTTGTATGTGAATCAGTTTTAATAAATAGATACATTATTATATTTGTTACTAAAACTATTTAAACGCTATACAAGATGATCAATCCAAATGGGTCAGTATGGAGAAGTCAGAAACTATGAGAGATAGCGAAATCGGTTCTTAGGAACCATGGCTTCGATTTTAGATTGAAATATAATGGCATTCAAACTTTTTTTAAACTCTCATACATAGCCGGGAATCGAACCAATTTGTACTGATCACTGTGTATAAAAGAAAGTATGAGATATGCGGCCTAAAAGTTTCAATTGAGACGCGTGCAGTCGAGATCATTTATTCTTTTCCCCGCAACTTCGTACGCGCATAAATATAAAAATGTAAAATCCCGTTTTTTTCCCGTTCCCGCGGTAATTTCGTAAAATCCTCTCTTATAGTGCTCCCCTACGTTCCCTAAGGAAGGAAGGATTTCAGCTCTCTACGACCAGTAGATTCGGCTCTGCGTTGATCGATCAGTCAGTCAGTCAGTTTCTTGTTTTATATATACATGGTGGGTCAGAAAATATGGCAAATAATTAACCCACAGTATCGGCTATTGATTCTACAAGAAGTTTTTTACCAACTCAAAAAATAAATAAAAGACCTATACAATATACTTAGAATCGATAGCCGATACTGTGGGTTAATTATTTGCCATATTTTCTGACCCAC
The DNA here is from genome assembly GCA_963971205.1 of Aethes cnicana. Lineage (NCBI taxonomy): Eukaryota > Metazoa > Arthropoda > Insecta > Lepidoptera > Tortricidae > Aethes > Aethes cnicana. The sequence goes on from OZ020293.1 coordinate 2,174,842, forward strand.
CGTGTATAGATAAATTCACTGTAACTAACTTATTCCCGCTGCATTAAGTCACAAAAGTGTACACATATTCATTTTCTCGACGGTACCGGTTTTTATAGTTCTATTATTTATTAGGATAGTATGATACTAAGCCACCCCCACTGAAAAGGTTATAAACCTGACAGTCAGTATTATTGTACCTCAGTTCCACCTTACTTGCATAAACTGTATTTTTCTTCTGGAAGACAGTTATATTGCCTTCTCCATCATGTTATTGTGAATATAAATTTGATATACGGTGCATAGGAAAATTGCGCGGCGGAAAATGTAAAAAATATACATTGGAGCTTCTTGTGGAAGCTTCATAATTTTTAACGTTGCGAATGTTGCCGTCGTAAAATTTAATTTATAAAAACATTTTTAAAGGTTTTGTAAGGTTGAAGCCGTGGTGGCCTAGTGGTTCGACCTACCGCCTCTCACGCAGAGGGTGGGTTCGATTCCGGCTCGCACCTCTAAGTTTACTTATGTGCGAAATTCAATTTGAATTAACCACTGTGCTTTTTGGTGAAGGAAAACATCGTGAGGGAACCTGCCCGCATCTGCGAATTCATTCAAAGATGTGTGTGAAGTCCGAGTGGGGACTATAGCTCAAACTCTCTCGTGATGAGAGGAGGCCTGTGCCCACCAGTGGGACGCAAATAGGCTGTAGTAGTAGTAGTAGTAGCAATACCAGGTGACCTTTATGCTTGTTTGCTAACCAATCACTGTAAAAAAAATACTTCTTATAAATAAATAACGCACTCGTAGCTATCCCATCATTGTTTTTCTTTCCTAAGGTTGACTGGAAAGCTATAATTAAGTCCGCCTCTTGTTGTACTCTTTCTGGATTTCCCGTGTTTTGTTTTTGGTCTTCAATAAACAGTATAATAATAACCTAACCTAACGCCTAACGCCATCCTGAGCATGATAGGGGACAGACTGGACTGCCCATATCTAATTCACTGTTGTGGACTACATGTCCCACTAGGTTAAGTTTCTCTTGATACTAACACTTAGGATTAATTAATAATAATTGTTACTAACACATATGAGTTCCTTTTACTTGAAATAAATGTATTTATTATATTATTATTATTATTAGTATTTGTTGTTGTCATTTCCCTGTACCTTTCATATTTCTTACACAGCAAGATCTAAGCAACATATCGATTAGAATGAAAAGAAAGAAAAAGAAAAGAAACATACGATTTATTGCCACACAAAAAAAAACACTTTAAAATAAAATTAAAATAAAAGTAAATACACGGTGGGTCAGAAAATATGGCAAATATTTAACCCACCGTATCGGCTATCGATTCTAAGTATATTGTATAGGTCTTTAATTTTTTTTGAGTTGGTAAAAAAAAAAATTGTATATGGGATTGGTTGTGTGAGCGACGCCTGAATCCTATACAATTTTTTTTTTTGACCAACTCAAAAAAAATTAAAGACCTATACAATATACCTAGAATCGATAGCCGATACTGTGGGTTAATTATTTGCCATATTTTCTGACCCACCATGTATACATAGAAAAAAAAAAAAAAACAACTAGTCTAGTTGCAATAGGCTCAGGTCTCAGCATTTGCTGTGAGAACGCAGTCTGCACAGCGCTGGTTTTCAGCCTGCACCCTCTCTCTGCTAGTTGAAAAATTAAGTATTAAAGTACAGCGAGAATGCGCAAGAGCATAATGAACAAACCATGACCTTCTGTACACTTGCGTCGCTGATAAGCCGAGATGGGAAACCGATTACCTGTTTGCATTACGAGGCAGTTCCAGGGGGGTACCCAGGGGGGGGCAAGGGCGAAGCTGCCCCCCTTTATCTAGTTGTCCCCAAATGCCCCCAAAAATATGCGCTTGTAATCATGATACAATAATATACTTCGCCAGGTATGACAGTCCGTTATTCTGTAGTAGTGTGAGTGTCACCCTAACGTCATTCGCACTGCTGTGTGTTGCAAGTGGTGTATTAAAATAATCCCCGACCCCCATGTATCATGTGAGTGTTTCGTTAAATTATTACGTTCATTTGTTTTTAACTTGTCCCATTTTGTGTGGTTAGACAGGTAAATGACAATTGTAATGCGCAAATAATTTATTTTGCATTATAACGGCAAAAAATATTTCCTTCGTTTTTGTTTTATTGCAATAAAGTGGCAACTCGGCTTTGACGTTAGGGTGACACGTCACCCGGATCCGCAGACCTAGTGTTCTTAGACCATGCTTGTATGTAATCGTCCACGTCTGAAAACAGGCGCCACAAGCAGAACGGTATAATACATAAATACCTACCTACCTTGAAAAAAGAAGTAGGTAATGTAAATAAAAATAAGTTACTGAGAAAAGTTCTTTCACTGCTCAACTTGTTTTACCGCGTGCGGCCAGTGAGCCGACGTACGAGCAATAATGGTTAAGCGAGGCCGCCGTAAATCAAAAATGTTTATTTTTCACGTTAGGTTAGGTACAGTCATATGTTCTAAACTGACGGTGTGTCACCTTAATAGTGCGTTTACATACACGCGCCCGGACTCGTAAACGTGCCCGTTGAACGCCGTGTATGTAAACAGACAATGATCTTTACATCACCCTTGGCCTTAGAATTAGAAAGTGGCGTAAAGTGGGATTTTCTGCCCGCTACGCGGAGAGAAAATCTCACTTCTTGGCCAAGGCAAGACGTAAAACTTTTGACAAACCACAGGCGGTAATTCGTAAAGCCCCAGCTCGCATATTTATGGCCCTCACCTTCGGTTCGGGCCACAGAAACCTGCGATCTGGGACATTTACGAATTCACCACCCTAAGTCTGTAATGTACTATAGCCAAACAACCGATAGGAAACCGACAGCCGACCGATCGACGGCGTTCACGTTCACGTTCACGAGCGCGTTCAAAATCAGCCTGTTTACACACTCGTGCCTGTGACCGCGCCCGTGAATGTCGTTTTGAACGCCGTTTATGCAAACGCACCATAAGAGGGTGCGCATACTGGTGACTTTTGTCACCCGCGACAGTTTCTTCAGTTCGCTTTTGAGACGTGACTTAAGTGACAGAAACTTTTTTGTCACGGCGACAAAAGTCACCAGTGCGCGCAAGGGATCGAATTTCTTGAACGAGTCTTGCTCAAAGAAGTTAAATGTAAAAGTTTTTTTTTGAACAGTGGCCTCATTCGACTGAGGAATGCCTCAGTCCTTGCATAGAGATAAGAATTTCAAACGAAATTTTTTTTTAGCTGTTCTTCTATTTTGTTCCCGATTTTATTCATTTCTAAACATTCCCCGAAACAAAGAGAATAAAACCAAGAAAGATGCAGCCAAATCGGTCCAGCGCGGTTATCGAGTTTTACCGACACCAGCAGACCAACACACGGCAATTCATCCATACTAATATTATAAATGCCAAAGTAACTCTGTCTGCCTGTCTATCTGTCTGTATATCTGTTACCTCTTCACGCTTCAACCACTGGATTCATTGAGATGAAATTTGGCATGGAGGTAGTTGGGGTCCTGAGAAAGGACATAGACTACTTTTTATCCCGGAAAAACGCATAGTTCCCACGGGAGCGCGATAACCGAATTTATTTGAATACAGAAGCTATTTTAATTATATACTATAGATAGATAGATAGATGATTTCTCGCACCTCTAAGTTTACTTATGTGCGATATTCAATTTGAATTTACCACTGTGTTTTTCGGTGAAGGAAAACGTCGTGAGGAAACCTGCACGCATCTGCGAAGTCATTCAAAAATGTGTGTGAAGTCCCCAATCTGCACTGAACCCGCGTGGGGACTATAGCCCAAACCCTCTCGTGATGAGAGAGGCCTGTGCCCAGCAGTGGGACGCAAATAGGCTGTAGTAATAGTAGTAGTAATAGATGGATGATTCGTAGTTAATGAAATGGGGTTACTCGTTAAAATATTTTTTACATCACCCTTGGCCATAAAGTGGGATTTTCTGCCCGCTACGCGGAGAGAAAATCTCACTTCTTGGCCAAGGCAAGACGTAAAACTTTTGACAAACCACGGGCGGTAATTTGTAAAGCCCCAGATCGCATATTTATGGCCCTCACCTTCGGCTCCTGCGATCTGGGACATTTACGAATTCACCACCCTAGGTCTGTAATGTACTATTAGTTCATGCACCCGTGTCCTGTTTATTCGACAAGAGTCGTAAACTCTTTATCCTAAAATATGTATTACAGACGTCATAAAACGAATCGTTAAACGGATTGAGCTGTAGTAAACAAACTACTTAAACTAAATGTTTTCATAATATTTACTCTGTCTAAACAGCAGGATACTACATTATGAAGTATTACGTATTCCACAAAATAAGTAAAGAATTCAGTCGGAATTTCTGAATAAAAAGAGTCGGTTTACGGAAGATAATGTTATAGGTGTACGTGATAACGTCACGTTACGCTACAACGCTACGTAACGCTACAACGCTATACCATCGCGTCATGATTTAAAGTTGGCGCAGCCGGCGTTCAACAATTTAAATAAGACGTTATCACGTCAAAAACGAGCCTATTAACCCAACTGCGCCAATAGATAGGTTCGGTTTTGAGTGTACATGTATATCTATGTACTTTCTTCGATATTAAACACACTATTATCGGGACTTAACCGCGTAAGTTAAGTCCCGATAATAGTGTGTTTGATAATAGTGTGTTTAATATGAGTGTGTATCGCGAAAGTTTGAGACAATGTACTTTCTTCGAGTTTTTAATGCATTCACTGCCACCGACGCATATATGCGTTTTGCTGACTTTCCCGCAGTGCCTTGAACGCACATGTGCGTTGCAATGTTCCCTTAATGACAGATGTGGCACCTGGCGAAAGTTCGTAAAACAGAAATGGCAGTGAATGCGTTAATTTATAAGTTAGATTCATCTTATTTCTGATAATTACCATAAATATATATATCAAAGATAAAACGGTTTCGGGTTTTTGTTCGAAAAATCGAGTTATTCTTATACCCATGCCAACAGGCCAACAGACCAAATTTCATCAAAATCTGTTTATTAGCTAGTGACTTTAAACAAGGCTCTCTTCATTGATCCATCCACACAAACAAAACACGTATAAAATATTTAAAAACATGATGATAATTAATAATATTCACATACTTATATTCATATATTTTTAGGTTTAAATAACAATAAAGAAAATGCAACGAAATCACCATACACGAGGTGTGGCGATAAGGATCGTTTTCCTTTGTACCGTGAAGCGTGTCACGCGGTTCGTAAAACACGTGCGTAGGCGCAGATAAGCATTTTACTATTACACAAAGGAACTCGATACGTTTCAATTATGTATGCTTTGTCATTATGTTTAATCGCTGGAGACATTTTCATAAAAAAAAAATCCCTTCTGACAGCAGAAATCTAGATCGCATTTCATGTATAATTTCGTTTCAAAAATAGGTGCCTTATACATTTTCTGTAAAAAATTAAAAATAATCAATATAAATACGTATTTACGATGAAATTTGGTATGGAGAAATTTTTGGATTCCCGGGAAAAGACAGGCAACTTTTTTCCCGGCAAAAATGCGTAGTTCCCGCGGGAACGCGGTAACAGAACTCGCGGGCAGAAGCACAGAATAAGTAATAGTACTAACGTTGCAGAAGCTAGATCTGTATAAATTCCAGCCCAAACCAAACAGTCGAATTAATTAGAATTTGTACAAGTTTCGACCTTAATCCACCATAATGAGGTGCAGCAGACTGTACAAAATCTTCAACTGTAAAGATAATCTATTTTTAATACAGTTGCTCAAAAAGTGCTACTTTACGTAGCTGTTTAGGGTGGCCAAAGTTGATTTTTGCGAACTAGTGCTTTTCTCTTTTCCATAGTGACTCAATCTTCACAGACATGTGAGATTAATAATTCAGTCAGCCAAACACTTAATTTACCCGCAAAACTTTCAATATCACACTCAATAATTGTACAAATTGTGCCATTAACTATTATGTAAATAAAAAAAATATAAAAAAATATAGAAGATTTATTTTTATTTTTGTAGAACTTTATTATTTTTCAGTTCTATTGCAATTACAAAATTAATAATATAAACGTTTCTAATTCCTTACTTGTTGTTTTTCTTATTTTTTCGCAACTGTATTAAAAAACGTCGTTCGATACACGTGCGGAAGTGTCATTCGTAATGACACACTTTCCGCACTAGTATCGAAATGTACTATTACCTATTGTAGGAAGTTCCGCGCCTCCAAATTTCAAAACGCTTCAATGTATTTATTATTATTTGAAAAGCACCACTAACAGTCCCAACGTATAGTTGACGGCTGTCTCAGCACGCACACATCCGTTGAGTGTGTTGGTGGTGTTTAAAATACTTATTTTGAAGCGTTTTGAATTGTGGAGGACTTTCTATAGTAGATTATCTCTACGTATAATGATATACGTAATTTACCGACAGACATGAGAGAGGCGGGCCCGTTACAAAGCAGGCTAAGTGAGGGGTTGGTGTCAGTTTTAGCGGAAATATCTTGTAGAAGAGGGTCAACCTTCAGCCTTAGTTCGGTTCAAGTGACATCACCAGCCACAGCCAGCGGTTCTACCACAGAATCTAAATCTAAATATAAAAAACTCAAAGGTGACTGACTGACTGGCTGATCTATCAACGCACAGCCCAAACCACTGGACGGATCGGGCTGAAATTTGGCATGCAGGTAGATGTTATGACGTAGGCATCCGCTAAGAAAGGATTTCTCGAAATTCCCACGGGAACGGAAAAAACGGGATTTTTCATTTTAAACTTTCTGCGCATACGAAGTTACGGGGAAAAGGTAGTATTTAATAATACTGCGTATAGAATTGCCACGGAATCACCCGCCTGAATCCAGCCCGCGCACAGCTCGCGCCCAACTCGCCCTTACCGTCATTTGTTTCATCCGGGGAGATGGTGAGTGAATCGTTGGACCGCGTGCCGGTACACACACATTTACAAGTGTATAGACAGACGTCCTCGCACGCACACAGACGTCCGTGCACGCAAACATTGACACTTCATTCGAATTGTGTTCGAAATCGTGCTTTTATAGGCCGTGTCCGCCCTGTGATACTAGCTAGCATTATACACGACCAGTTATAAAAGTCTATTATGGCTTACTAAGAACTTACTCAGCCGACCTTAGGTAGATAGGTACCCACTCTTACTTATCTTTGTCTACCTGTAATCATACACAAACGGTCCCCATTTGAATCCTGCCTTACGTACACAGACGTACGTACATCATACAGAACGCAGTATCTCGTATAATTACTGTTTGCTTGCTTACGACAATATTCCTCGAATAAACTGAACATGCTTAATTGAATTTCAAGTGGCAAAAGTTCCTCAGATAATGAGATAATGCAAATTTCATTGTACGTGCAAACTGTATAAGTTGACATCAGTTTAAATTTCCCCATAACAGCCTATTTACGGCCCACTGCTGGGCACAGGCCTCCTCTCATCACGAGAGGGTTTGGGCTATAGTTCCCACGCGGGCCCAGTGCGGTTTAGGGACTTCACACACATGCTTGAATTACTTCGCAGATGCGTGCAGGTTTTCAAACGATGTTTTCCTTCGCCGAAAAGCTCAGTGGTAAATACAGATTGAATTTCGCACATAAGTAAACTTAGAGGTGCGAGCCGGATTCGAACCCCCGACCCTCTGCATGAGAGGCGGTAGGTCAAACCACTAGGGGCCGGTTCCTGTATCCACGTAACTGGATCCAATTTTAATAGAATTTCCTTGAAATTAACAATTTAAATGGACCATGGATTATTACGAAAATTCAGAGTAGCTGGTTAATATTCTCAATATTTTACCACTCAGGACGGCCACCTATCACCAGGGCCTACAACCTACAACTAACAAAAACTGATTGTGAAAGTGACATTGACTATTGATTTGAGAGTTTAAGGTATGGAATGTGGAATGTGTCTTGGTAAGGAGCGCAATCTTATATGACGAAACAGTTGAAAACGTGTCCAGCGGATTTGATAAGCAACAAAACAAAACACACTTTCCTCACAACCGTTTTCGCTGCGACTTCGCCTCAGTAGCGCCAGCTGAAGGCGCTACTGCAGACTATCCGCCTCGGTAGCTTGATCTGGCGTGGCGATCGCAGCGCCCCCAATCTACCCGATTTGGTGTCCACTTTTGGAAGTATAAAGATTGCGCTCCTTTACATCAACATAATTAAATCTTTATAAGTAAGTCAAAAATCAATTTATTACTTACTAGCTGCGATGCCCGCGAACTTCGTCCCGCGTAGACTTAGAATTTGCGTACCCGATGATACTATACATATAGACTATTATAATTCTAGAAGTAATTATTGAAAAATTGGTTTGACCCGTTCCCGTGGAAATATCGGGATAAAAAATCTTATGTTATAGCCCAGGTCTCAAACTATCTCTATACCAAAATTTCATCCAAATCGGTCATCGGAAGAACAAACAAAGACCCACACTTTCACATTTATAATATTAGTATGGATTATGAATTGGTTATCAAACGAGCGCACACGCCACCTGAGAAGCGGTCTCCGTGACTTCTGGAATCGTGAGTTTTTGAATGCATTGAATCTTATCATATCATTTCTAGCCTATAAGATCCCACTGCTGGGCAAAGGCCTGCACTCCTCTCTGTTCTTTACCAGTTCTGGCCAATCCGATCTAAACTTGTCTAGGTCGTCGCGCCATCTCCGTCTAGGTCTGCCTCTGCAACGATGTCCGTCCCGAGGTAGCCACTCGGTGGCTAATTTGGCCCCTCTGTCATCGTGCCTCTATACTGGTAATTTAATCGACTCTTACCGGAACAATGTGAGCATTGCTATTTCACGTCAGATTAGCCAGTGTGTTAAAGTTACACTTATCTATCAACTAGCCTTTGCCCGCGACTTCGTCCGCGTGGTATTCGGTATTCGCGTTCCCGCGGGAACATTATTATGCGTTATTCCGGGATAAAAAGTAGCCTATGTTCTTTTTAGGGACTCCAACTATCTTAATACCAATTTTCACCAAAATCGGTATAGTAGTTTTCACGTGATGCGCGGTCAAATAAACAGACAAAATTTCTAAAAACTGTTGGAATGTGTTCTGTTATCGATTCTAAGTATCCCCAGCCAACATTTTTTCGAATGTCTCCCATGTTCAGACTTTCGACCCTCTTTAACTTTATTATATACTAGCTTTTCCCCGCAACTGCGTTTGCTCAGAAATATTAAAAAGTAAAATCCCGATTTTTCCCGTTCCCGTGGGAATTTTGCAAAATTCTTTCTTAGCGGATGCCTACATCATAACATCTACCTGTATGCCAAATTTCAGCCCGATCCGTCCAGTGGTTTGGGCTGTGCGTTGATAGATCACTATGTCAGTCACCTTTGAGTTTTATATATTTAGACTAGCTTCTGCCCGCGACTTCGTCCGCGTGGAATTTGTTAATAGCCTTCCCGCGAGAACTATGCATTTCCTTGGGATAAAAAGTAGCCTATATGTTGACCAGTGTTATAAACTACCCCCATACCAAATTTTGTTTCAATCCGTCTAGTAGTTTTCGAGTTAAATCCGGACATACATACATACATACAGTATTTTTTTCTAAATATCGTTATTTTGTGTTCAGTATCGTTCATATAGTCCCTTTGACTTGATAGTTTCTTTTAATTTTCAATTTTCAACCGCGACTTCTTCTACAGAATGATTATTTATTATATGTATAGATTTTCCCTTTTTTTTTCTCTGATTCATTAATCTCTTATGAATAAATAGTTGAGTGCCAAAATTCATTATTTAGGTAATAGCAGACTGGTTTAAAGAATGTTTTAGTGAACTCATCAATCATTTCCTCTTTACTGGACATTAGGCAGGTAATCTAACAGTAGGTAATCTGCATAACGTGTTTCTTGAAAGTGTTTGTAATCTAGGATTATAATTTAATTTTTCCCGTTCCCGTGGGAATATCGGGAAATCCTTGCTCCCCTACGCTCCTCAAGGAACCTGCATGCCAAATTTCAGCTCTCTACGACCAGTATTTTCGGCTCTGCGTTGATATGTCAGTCAGTCAGTTTCTTCTTTTATATATTTAGATAGATAGATAGCTGTTTCCCGCGACTTCGTACGCGCCTAAACAACAAAATGTAAAAGTCCCATTTTTCCCGTTCCCGTGGGAATATCGGGAAATCCTTTCATAGTGCTCCCCTAAGCTCCCCAAGGAACCTGCATGCCAAATTTCATCTCTCTACGATGATCCCCGCGACTTCGTACGCGCCTAAACATTAAAATTTAAAAATCCCTTTTTTTCCCTTTCCCGTGGGAATTTCGGGAAATCCTTTCTTAGTGCTCCCTTACGCTCCCCAAGGAACCTGCATGCCAAATTTCATCTCTCTACGATGATCCCCGCGACTACGTACGCGCCTTAAAATGTAATAAACCCATTTTCCCGTTCCCGTGGGAATATCGGGAAGTCCTTTCTTAATGCTCCCCTACGCTCCCCAAGGAACCTGCATGCCAAATTTCAGACCTCTACGATGTTTCCCGCAACTTCGTATGCGCAGAAATATTAAAATGTAAAATCCCGTTTGTTCCCGTTCCCGTGGGAATTTCGCAAAATCCTTTCTTAGCGGATGCCTACGTCATAACATCTACCTGCATGCCAAATTTCAGCCCAATCCGTCCAGTGGTTTGGGCTGTGCGTTGATAGATCACTATATCAGTCAGTCAGTCAGTCAGTCAGTCAGTCACCTTTGAGTTTTATATATTTAGATAGATAGATAGCTGTTTCCCGCGACTTCGTACGCGCCTAAACATTAAAATGTAAAAATCCCATTTTTCCCGTTCCCGTGGGAATATCGGGAAATCCTTTCATAGTGCTCCCCTGCGCTCCCCAAGGAACCTGCATGCCAAATTTCATCTCTCTACGATGATCCCCCCGACTACGTACGCGCCTTAAAATGTAATAAACCCATTTTTTCCCGTTCCCGTAGGAATTTCGGGAAGTCCTTTCTTAGTGCTCCCCTACGCTCCCCAAGGAACCTGTATGCCAAATTTCAACTCTCTACGATGATCCCCGCGACTACGTACGCGCCTTAAAATGTAAAAAAAAAACATTTTTCCCGTTCCCGTGGGAATTTCGGGAAGTCCTTTCTTAGTGCTCCCCTTCGCTCCCCAAGGAACCTGCATGCCAAATTTCAGATCTCTACGATGTTTCCCGCAACTTCGTATGCGCAGAAATATTAAAAAGTAAAATCCCGATTTTTCCCGTTCCCGTGGGAATTTTGCAAAATCCTTTCTTAGCGGATGCCTACGTCATAACATCTACCTGCATGCCAAATTTCAGCCCGATCCGTCCAGTGGTTTGGGCTGTGCGTTGATAGATCACTATATCAGTCAGTCAGTCAGCCAGTCAGTCAGTCACCTTTGAGTTTTATATATATAGATAGATAGATAGCTGTTTCCCGCGACTTCGTACGCGCCTAAACATTAAAATGTAAAAATCCCATTTTTCCCGTTCCCGTGGGAATATCGGGAAATCCTTTCATAGTGCTCCCCTGCGCTCCCCAAGGAACCTGCATGCCAAATTTCATCTCTCTACGATGATCCCCCCGACTACGTACGCGCCTTAAAATGTAATAAACCCATTTTTTCCCGTTCCCGTAGGAATTTCGGGAAGTCCTTTCTTAGTGCTCCCCTACGCTCCCCAAGGAACCTGTATGCCAAATTTCAACTCTCTACGATGATCCCCGCGACTACGTACGCGCCTTAAAATGTAAAAAAAAAACATTTTTCCCGTTCCCGTGGGAATTTCGGGAAGTCCTTTCTTAGTGCTCCCCTTCGCTCCCCAAGGAACCTGCATGCCAAATTTCAGATCTCTACGATGTTTCCCGCAACTTCGTATGCGCAGAAATATTAAAAAGTAAAATCCCGATTTTTCCCGTTCCCGTGGGAATTTTGCAAAATCCTTTCTTAGCGGATGCCTACGTCATAACATCTACCTGCATGCCAAATTTCAGCCCGATCCGTCCAGTGGTTTGGGCTGTGCGTTGATAGATCACTATATCAGTCAGTCAGTCAGCCAGTCAGTCAGTCACCTTTGAGTTTTATATATATAGATATGAGTATAGAAGATAGATGTATAGATAGATAGAAGAAGATCGATAGATGACCTCGACCGGGCCTTGTAAGGCCCGATCTTAATAACACAATTATGACGTCAGATGTAAATATAAACAAGATTGGGCCGTAACTTTTACAGTTGATTACCCTCTATATAAAAGACTGGGGCTCATGACTACAGATTCCCAATCCTACAGATTCTCTAATCTACGGATTCCCAATTTAACAGATAACCAATTACACAGGTTCCCAATTTAACAGATAACCAATTACACAGGTTCCCAATTCTACATATTCTTTATTCCACAGTTTCTTATCTGACTACTATTTTACCGGTAAGGGTCCACTCAGTCCGTTAGGTGTGAATGTAGGTTAGGTTCGTTAGTTATCTATATACGCCCGAAGGGCAAACTACCTAGAAATAGGGGCCCCGCGTAGCGGGGACCCGTCGACCCAGTTACATTCCTTGTATTATTTTGTAGAATACCAATTATGTAGAATTGGGAATCTGTGGAATTGTGAATATGCAGAATCAATATTCTGTAAAATTTAAATTATGTAGAATTGGGAATCTGTACACTTGGGAATGTGTAGAAATAGAAATCTGTAGACATGGTATTCTGTAAAAGAAATCTGTAGAACTGGGAACAATTCATATAAAATATGTGCCAGTTATTATAAAATTTCATTTCGATGCCGCTCTTGGATAAGAATAAAATATTCGAAAGGTCAGTGTTGATGTAAGAGTAGTAAAAACGCATCGAAGGCTATCACTATTTTTATTTTATACTTTAAATCAATTTAGTTCAGACATAAGTGCTATGCGCACATATTTTACAATTCGACCTACGAGTAACACCTTGGGAACGGAACCAACTCTATATTGAAGAGTCATTGTGTTTTATTTCTTGCACGGATGTAAGAAATCGTTATTCAAGAATTCATCATCATTTCAGTCGATAGACGTCCACTGCTGGACATAGGCCTCCCCCAAGGCGCGCCACTCAGACCGGTCCTGTGCCACTCGCACCCACCGCGTTCCCGCGACCTTTACAAGGTCGTCACTCCATCTTGTCGGAGGCCTACCGACAGCTCGTCTCCCGGTTCGCGGACGCCACTCCAGAACTTTCTGGCTCCATCGGCCATCAGTCTTGCGAGCATGCAAGCTGCGAGTCGAGTATTGTAAATTTATAATTGCAGCTAAATATCGATTTACCTATCCATACAAGGTGCACTTATCTTGTATTTGCTTATGAGTCAGCTTAGTTATAGTCATCATAACTAACCCTTAAACTGTAGAGGTAAATACAAGGTATACTTACTAATACTTGTCATAACGTATGACAAGTTTCAGTGGGGCCTTCAGTGGGGTTTCAGGGGGGCCATGATAGAGCGACGTCCTGCAGTGATCTGAACACTTTTCTTAATTATTTAAGTAATGATTATAAAAGATATAGGTACCTATATTCTATTAGATATAATTATACCTAATACTTACGTCGTTATCTGATGTGAATCGTTGAAAATGAGATCAGGAAATTTAATTCAACTTCGAGTACAGTCAAGGGCATTAATATGTGTACACTTTTGCATCCTGTTCCGTTGTGTTAAGGTCCAAAGGTGTATACATATTAATGCCCTTGACTCTACCAAATCAAACCAGTTGTTGCTGACAATGAAAAGTCCATAAGTGAGGATTCACAATCAGCGAAGAAAAATGGCCCGTCAAAACGGGTGCCCGAACAACTCGGGCACCCGTTTGGCGCTCAGTAAATTTGACACTTAAGTCTTATAGTGTTAGGTTTACTTTTGTATAAAATATTTATCTTGATACATGATTATAAAGAGGCGTTATTAGCATATTGCAACGTATTTTCTAATGTCAGTTTGCTCGATATATTTGACATATTATGTTAGGCACTGTTCGTCCATATGTTATTATAAGTCAATGGAAAAGTAGATATACGTAAAACGAAACATCTGTCTCATCAGTCATCTGTGAAAGACACAGTTGTTTTTTATTTTATTTTAGGTATACTCGTATACATGGTACTAATATTCACATTTTTTAGGGTTCCGAATTTCAAGAGGTAAAAACGGAACCCTTATAGGATCACTCGTGTGTCTGTCCGAAATCCTATCCCATCAAATGAAAGTAATTCTTATGAGGATCTCAAATATATATTTTTGATTTCTTACTTTTCGAGTTATTTAAAAAAAAAGGCGAAACATTATTACAATTCCCCCCCCCCCCCCCCCCCTCCGAAACCACTGGACCTAAAATTTTGGAAAAAGTACGGATGATAGTTTTTGACCTATAGATTACAGAACATTATTAAGAAGTCCATCGTATTTGAAATCTATTAGGTATATAAAAGAGCTTATCCTGTGAAACGGTTTGAAAATGTCATTGAAAATAATCAAGGGTCGGAACCCTCTCCACGCGAGTTTAACTCGCTTCTTGGTCGGTTTTTTGTCTTATCTTATACTTTAAACGCTCTGTAATCTTGTATATATTTTATTTATTTATTTGATCTCAGAAACGGTTCTAACGATTTGGACAATTTTTTTAATAAGTATAGATGTTTGTTAAAGGTTTTAGGGGCGACAAATCGGTCTATCTAGGTCTCATACCTCTGGGAAAACTCATTTTTAACTATTTTCACCCGAGCAAAGCTCAATCCGAAGCCGTGGTGGTCTAGTGGTTCGACCTACTGCATCTCATGCAGAGGGTCGGGGGTTCGATTCCGGCTCGCACCTCTAAGTTTACTTAAGTGCGAAATTCAATTTGAATTAACCACTGTGCTTTTCGGTGAAGGAAAACATCGTGAGGAAACCTGCACGCATCTGAGAATTAATTCAAAGATGTGTGTGAAGTCTCCAATCCGCTCTGGGCCCGCGTGGGGACTATAGCCCAAACCCTCTCGTGATGAGAGGAGGCCTGTGCCCAGCAGTGGGACGCAAATAGGCTGTAGTAGTAGTAGTAGTAGTAGTAAAGCTCAATCGCCGAGATACTTTTAATAATTCAAGTTATTAATGTTCGACATAACTCTTCTGGAAGTATTAATCTCCAAATATTTGCACTTTTGCAGACACTTCAAAACTAATCGACCGCGGTGTTTGTCCATCAATCTTTCAGCGTAAATATAGCCGTCGGCGGCAGGAGTCGACAACGTAATGCAAATATTAAAATACCCACATTTTTCAAAGCAAAAGTTTTGGGTAGACTGATAAAAATTTTCAGAGCTTTCGTGTTTAAATTTATGTGTTTTTATAGGTACCTATTATGTTTAGTTTAGCACATTAGTTACGCTGACAAAGTGGTACAATAAAATTTTGAAATACATTTTTTTATAGGGTACCTCCCCTACTCGTAAAGCGGGGATGTAATTTTTTTTCTTACGTACCCCATGGTGCGGCATATCGTTGAATAGGTCTTAAAAAAATATTGTGGGTTTGTTCAAAACCATTTTTTGATTAAGTGATGTGTTTGTGAAATATTAAGCTTTAAAGTGCTATTTTTTGTTAGGGTCACGTGCCCCCCCCCCCCCCCCCTGCCAGCAAAATGGTGGTATTTGGGTGGCTCAAAAAAATCACGGTTGTGGCATATATATCGTAGTTGAAAGGAAAACTATCACAGCTAAGTAGGCTGTACAAACTTACGAGTAATAGTCGACCAACTTATGATGATGATTTTTCTCGAGCGGCAGGGGCGTCGGGCGGGCACGTCATACCTACCACAGGCTAGCTAGATGCTAATAAGTCTTACAAAGGTACATCGGGCATCGTCAACTTCGGAACCCTATACTTTGTGCGTGGCCCGACACGCACTTGGCTGGTTTTTTTTTAATGATTGTCAGTTTGAGGTATTACGATTTAAGTTGTGGCAACACTGGTATCGTACTCCCTCCCCGTCGGCAGAGGGTGATTATAAAAGACGTGGTAACGGTCAAAAAGGGTTGATTCTTAGACTAGAGATCGAAGTGCAAGGAAGTGTATGTAGTCATTTATAAAGCTAATATACATAAGTATTCTGGAGGATTGCAGTTTCATTTCAGCCTCAAATGTATTTTTGGTACTCTGCCCATATTTGTTATTCTTTTCGCATTTTCCGCTTTCCTACGGTCGACTGGAAGAGATCGCTGTTAAGCGATAAGTCTGCCTGTTGTTTACCTGTCACCTGAGTATTCTATGGTGTTAAATAAAGACTATTGTTGTTTTTTTATTGTGTACAACGATGTAAACCTGGAGAGTTGGGAACATTTTCCTATCGAACTTATAAAAAAGCTTCCACTACCTATGACACATACTTACATTCATAGTCTATAATGTATATTCGTATGCATATCAAACATTCCGTAGTTACTATAGAAAGTCCCGCACCTCCACATTTCAAAACCATTACTACTACAACAGCCTATTTACGGCGCACTGCTGGGCACAAGCCTCCTGTCATTACGAGAGGGTTGAGACATTGTAGTTCCCACGCGGGCCCAGTGCGGATTGGGGACTTCACACACATCCAGTCACACATTCGTCAACTACAAAGTAAATCCAATTTTAAACTCAAATATCGCCAACATCTTCTTAATTTACAGAAAAATGATACCTAGTTTCATATTTAATACATCTTTTTAGAATGGAATATTTAATAGCACTTTCCCCTAGATCTCATGTATTTATCTATTTTCACCAAATCTCACACATACTCTCAATTAAATTCATTGCGTACATTTATACTTTCACACTAACGAACACATACACTTCACATTTACATATTACCTATAGCTATAGCACATACTCGTACATAAGCAGAAATATCTATGTCACGCATAAACAATAAATCTAACACAGACACAGTTGACAGCGATGAGCGTTACACAGGTCGCCTATTCTAAATTTTGGTTCTGGCAGAATATCAGCGCTGTGGCTTGCCACAGCACTATGCTGAGTCAGCGCCTTTTCTCTGCCACGACACATGGTACCACACATTTTGTAAATTGTTGTTTCTTTTTTGTCAAAATTACTTCAGATTTTAATTTTAATTCTAGTTTTAATTGCATGTTTTTTCAGCTTTTTCATTTTAATTATATCTGTACCATGTAAATTGTGGACATGAATAAAGTTTTAATCAATCAATCAATCAATCAATCAATCCTTTAATTACTTCGCAGATGCGTTATTCGCAGACTTTTTGAACCCGCGAACCCGGTCGAACGACTAGGCCACGGCCTCACAATTCAAAATGCTCCAAAGTATTTGCAAAGCACCACCAACACTCTCAACGCATGTGTGCGTACTGAGACAGTCAGCAACTATGCGTTGAGAGTGTTGGTGGTGCTTTTTAAATAATAATGAATACATGGAAGCGTTTTGAAATGTGGAGGCGCGGGACTTCCTCAACCGACAACAAAGTTTGGGACAACCGCTTCTTAATGCCCACACGTGGGCACCGGCCCCTCATCTCACACACACACTTTAAATCTTAGCTAAATTAATTATTAACTTTGCATGTAGAATATTGTAGAAAAAATAAATTATTGTACAACCATGTCACCTAAAACAGTGGGAGAGGACACTGACCTTTGTAACACAGGTTCTCCTAGCTCAGAGATCAGAGCCTGCAATACAAAATATGTAACTGATAATAATAAGTTTTATTTATTTATTTATTTATTTATTTACGGGACACCAACAGAGTACATAATTAAAAGTATTTCTTAGATTATCTTAACATTCTTTGGCATTTATGTACCCCAATTATAGGTGAACACATCATTTGTCAATATTAGTTCTAGGTATAAATTTATAATGATATAAGTTAATTTAAGTTCCAATAAATTCAATATTAATATACTTAGCATTTTTAAATGAGATTATAGTTAACATATATTAATTTGATTAAGATTAAATTAATAAGTAGGTAAATCTGTAAAGGTAAAATATGTAGGTAGGTATATAATTCGATTATTCTAGTTAAGTAATTGTGTATATGCGTTATAATGGATTTAAATTAATTATTATCTAAAGTTAAATAAATTTATTCTTATTCTTATCTCGAGAGCTGTTCGCAGGGAACCCTCGCGAAAATAATAACATTGTCTGACACTCGAAAGCCACAAAATGGCGTCTTCAAAATTAAACTTACGCGACCCTTACACAGCTCCGGCCGTATAGGTATAAAGCAGTGTTTAATATCCAATCCGAAAAGTAATTTTAACCACGTACAAAAACATGGAGATTAATTGGTTTTTAACAGCGATTTTTCATATAAACTTTGCGCGTTTACCGGCCAGATGGTTCTCGTCCCCGAGTACATAAACAGCTTCCATGGCAACCCGATGGATTTATCATGCCGGCTGGAAAATCACAAAGGCCTTGTACGAACGTTGAACCAATTGTTTTTCACTCCTCTTATCCAGAGTTTCCGGAGCAGCCGTGGTGGTCTATAAGTGGTTCGACCTACCGCCTCTCGTGCAGAGGGTCGGGGGTTCGCTTCCGGCTCGCACCTCTAAGTTTACTTACGTGCAATTTTAATTTTTATTTCGAATGGGCTTGCGTTTGACCCTAATCACACCAGATGGGAAGTAATGATAGGGTCTAAGGTGGAACACGCTTACCCAGAAGATGCCTATTCACTCTAGACTTGAATACACTAAGATTATAGGAACTGGGAAACACAAACGCAGGGAGGGAATTCCAAAGTTTAGCATTGCGAACTAGAAAATATTTAACGCATCGCTTTGTTCGACTCATGGGGAACTCAACCACTTGACTTCAATTCGTTAGCTTACTTTTATGATTGGAAAACCTTGGACAACCTTCATAGCATAAAAAATATATCGATATACTGCATAGACATAAATAATACTTCGTATGGACCCGGCCTAACGTAGATACATGTCATGTTTCCCCACTTCATTGGTGTCCAATCCAAAGTTAAACTTGTATCGTGACACTAAAGCTGGGTCACATTTTTCCAACAACGAGACGAGTTTTTACATACTGAGAAACAGTTTCGAAAAAAGTTTTTTTAAAAACGCTTATTGTCACGCACGCTCGGTGACAGAACTTTGGATTGGACACCGTGGAAGTGGGGACATATTACGTGTACGTTAGACCGGGTCTATATTATTTACGTCTATGATATACTGGGTTATATCTATCATTTGACAGAATTTCAAGCGGGAGGTGACGAAGAAGAAAAAACTTGTGTTCGGAGGCCCG
Organism: Aethes cnicana; assembly: GCA_963971205.1. Taxonomy (NCBI): domain Eukaryota; kingdom Metazoa; phylum Arthropoda; class Insecta; order Lepidoptera; family Tortricidae; genus Aethes; species Aethes cnicana. The sequence continues at coordinate 2,194,221 of OZ020293.1, forward strand.
TAGCCCGTAGCTCGCGGTCTAGTCATTACGTGTCGGAAATTTTGTCATTTTTTCCAATTATGTCGCGTGGACGCGGAAATTTCATTCATTTCGAGTGGATTTTCGCATGAGCGTGTCTCAATGACAACGATTCGTGGAATTGAAAAACTCGATCTATTTCTCTGTAGAAATCATTTGCAGAATTTTGCTTCGGACTTTTCCATCCAACTTGAACACAGCAGTCGAGAACTGGTGGGACTTGTGTTGAGCCGAGTGCGTATAAAATAAAAAAAAATATGCCGGGGATAACTTTATTTCGGTTTTTTAATTTTACGAAGATTATTAACGTGTTTCGTTCAAACTTCTCTGATTTGGTGTAAATCACAAGTTCTAAAAAGGACAAAATATTTTTTATAACGTATGTTGAGTAAATGGTATAAATCGCACTTGAAATTTAACCACGTGATTGATTAACCAGTATACAAAAAAATACACTCTCAAATCTCAAAACTAGCAGTGTCCGAGGAACAAACTTTGATATTTGTGAATATACAAATAACAAAATAAGCAGTATTAGTACATTACTACAGAGCCCGGGAAGGAGGATGTTGCAGCCCGAGTATTATATACGGCCGAACGAAGTGAGGCCGGATAGTTACGAGGCCGACAACTTCCGTTCCCCGCCGATGTATGTATAGTGCTTTTCTCAAACATGCACTGAAATAAATTAAATTAAATATTATTTTATATATAATCTATTTTGTCTTTTTTACATAAATAAAACTGCGATACCTATGTAGCAAATATTTTTCATGTTTTTTTAATAGCTGTATTGGCAGAATGTCATAGCGAACCATGGAGTAAATATTGCTTGTAGCTTTTTTAAATGGCGGAATGCCTAGATGCTGTGTCACAAATGTATCAAATGGAAATTTAAAAAAAGTGAGTTGCCGGCCTAGGCCTGCAACGTTTATAATTATGAAATTTCATTATAGACCAATTGTCTAGCCGCGCCTTAAATGTGATACTTCCCAGGCTAATAAGAAGAACATAATATCAATATTTCATTGCATGTTTGAGCAAGTAGCACAGGACCGGTCTGAGTGGCGAGCCTTGGGGGAGGCCTATGTCCAGCAGTGGACGTCTTTCGGCTGAAATGATGATGTTTGAGAAAAATACAATTGTTTTTCTAGGATGTTTATAGTACATTACAGACGTAGGGTGGTGAATTCGTAAATGTCTCAGATCGCAGGTTTCTGTGGCCCGAACCGAAGGGGCTTTACTAATTACCGCCCGTGGTTTGTCAAAAGTTTTACGTCTTGCCTTGGTCAAGAAGTGAGATATTCTCTCTGCGTAGCGGGCAGAAAATCCCACTTTCTGGCCAAGGGTGATGTAAAAGTACATTACATTAATTACATTATGGCGTAAAACTGTGTGACTAAAAAGTAAGTAGTAGATGGTTATTAACGTTCAATGTGAAAAATAAATCTTGGCCAAAAATATAACTCGCTATAAAAATACATTTAGCTACCTACAATACAAAAATCAATGAGTTACAGTGGAGTTACTTACACATGTGTATGTGTCCGAAAATACGTCAATCGTTTATAAAATTGTTTAATGTTTCGTTCACACTGGGAACAAAGGCGGGCTAATGGGAAACGTCAATCAATTCTGAGAAAGCACTAACCGATCATTTGTATTATTATTTGGAAGGCATTCATAAAAGTTTAGGAATGTTACTCACAAATGGAAAAATAAAAGTTCAAATGAATTGTCGTTTCAAAATTGAAATGGAGTGGAAATGGTTATTGTGTTTTTATAAAAAATATATTATATACTTATCTTTCTTGTACTTTTATGGAGTTTTGGCTATTTAAACTCATAATGAGAAGGTTTATTTTAATTTTGTTTTTAGTTAAGTATCGTAAAGGAAAGCCCCTTTACGATACTGAACTAAAAGCTATCTATATTTATATTCTTCTAAATTGGTCCGGCGGCGATTCCAAGTGAAGGCAGACAGACAATTTACTTTTGCATTTACATATAATGTTAGTAAGGATAGTGTGGATTAGTACGTAGACATGCTGGTTTTTACCGAAACATGGAAGCGGAAGGTCGGCGTTACAATATGTTTAGAAAGAGTGATGAACAGTGCTCGGAATAGGTAGTGCCTATTTACCTAAACTTCAGAGGAGGACCTAACTAAGAGTGGTTACAACCACCAAAAAAGATTATATATTATTATTGTTCGCGGGATTTCCCGGGATTCATAAGAGTACCTAATCGACATATACTCAGACTCGGGATCAAATTATTAACTAAATGCAATTGTTTAATGCCGATAGTTTGAATGGTTACGTTGAAAACTTAAAAGTCGACCTCGTAAGTGGCCGTCGTCGAACATCAAAATGAGCCCGAAATGTATTTTTTGGGCCTTTATTTTTTTTTGCATTGTGTTATAATATAGAATTATTAATTAAGATATTACAGATATATTCTGATTTATTTGTATTTTTGTAAAATAAGTGTAGAATTACTAAGTATTTCATAAATATTTAGATCTTTGTTACATACATACTAGTTTATTTTATTGAACCTTGCCGCACGGCCGCACAGTGCGATGAACCCCCGATCTAGGTGGACAATATTATTCAAGCCTCAAAACCGACTCTAGTAGGTCATATTATGATGTCAAAATAGAAATGAAATGAAAGAAATTACAAAATCACATTAAAAATTAAAAACCAGTATAACGACACGCATTTTTCTGAATTAAACTATTGAATTTTACTAATAATTTGACGCCGAGTCTGATTATATGTCGATTAGGTACTCTTATGAATCCTGGGAAATCCCGCGAACAATATTAATAAATAATATTTTTTGGTGGTTGTAACCACTCTTAGTTAGGTCCTCATCTGAAGTTTAGGTAAATAGGCACTACCTATTCCGAGCACTGGTGATGAATGTGTGAGGATTTGGACCCAAATAGCAAATTTTAATAAAAAAATACGTACACTATAAATCATGAGAACTTTTCGCGGTTTTTGTTTTGCTAGTGGTAGGGCCTGGTGCGAGGTCCGTCCGGGAGGGTACCACCGTCATTCCCCACTAACCTACCGCCAAATAGCAGTGCTCGCACTGTTGTGTTATGTTATGTTGTGCTGTGCAGCCGGTGAAATTTCTGGCACAGAGGCATTTCTTCTTAGGCCTCAGGGTAGGCAACGCATTCGAGATCTTATGGTTTCTTAATTGGGGATCATAGGATTTCGGTGTCCATGGTCGGCAGTGAACACTACCATCAGGTGGGCTGTGCGCTCGTTTGCATATACGTATTATGTATAATGTATTTAAAAAGCACCACCAACACTCTCAACACATGTGTGCATGCTGAGACAGCCATCAACTATGCGTTGAGAGTGTTGGTGGTGATTTTTAAATAATAATGAAAAAAATTAAGCGTTTCGAAATGTGAGGGCGCGGGACTTTAGATAGTAGAAGATCTCTACGCCGTAACGTGGAGATTGTCAGTCTTAAATAATTACATTGTCTCCATCATCATCATTTCAGCCAAAAGACGTCCACTGCTGGACATAGGCCTCCCCCAAGGCTCGCCACTCAGACCGGTCCGGTCATTGTCTCCATAGACATATATAATACTTCGTATAGACCGGGCCTATAATGACAATCGTGAAGGTGCTCAGCAAGACACCGACGAGTGAGGATGTCAAACAACATATACGCAACCCTTAAAAAATGCCGACTTGCGTGATAAAAGGCTGCAGAAATCATGTAGGCAAAGTGAAAAAGTGACATGAAATATCGTTTCATCGGTGATTAACATTACCTTGTGTTTATTCCATCAATCGCAATATTTTTGTTAACAATAAATTTATGACACGACGTCGCCATATTTACGCCATGTTACGGAGTTGCCATAGTTACGGAGACTGCTTGTTAAAGTAACCTTGTAAGGACGTCATTTTTACACATGAAGAATTTCACGTGAGATGTTTAATTTGGACTTCTAAGAAAATATAAATAAATAATTATTATGACAATAAATAAACAAAAGTTGATTTTTGAATCATGTTTTATTAGAAAAAGGGATATTACAGCATTTACGTAGCTTGTACTGAATAAAATAAAAAAGCCAGCAACACCTCTCGTTACGTCACTGCGAGGTTATAGCGCGCAAAACATTCTCGTAGTTCATGCAGTTGACCACCAGACGGCGCTGTATTTCGTTGTATGAAGAAAATGGCGACTGAATGTTCGGATGGGCCTATCCCTAAATATAAAAATCATTGATTGTCTCTGTTTGTGAGCAGGTTCGTCAGGTATCGGGTGAAATGTTGATTGCCATTTTACGAGTATTTGATACCATTGGAAACTATTTTTAAAGCACCTTCGTGTTGCACAATCATAATGTTAATATCAGTCTCGCGTGGCTCGGCTCTTTTGTTAAAAAATCCAATAATGAGTGTAATAAATAAACTAAACTATTACTAGTCTTCTAGCGCGATGTAACTCGCTCAGGTGCCATTTTTCTAGTTTCCGTGTGAATTTCGGCAAGTCCCCTCTTAGTGACCCCTACACTGCACTTGGGAGTGTAGAGGTCGCTAAGAGACCAACTCGAAAAAAAATGGGTAATAGTACATTTCGATACTAGTGCGGAAAGTGTGTCATCAGGCGAGTGACAAGACTCGGGGCGAGTGAAGAATGACACTTCCGCACGTGTATCGAACGACGTTTTTTAATACAGTTGCGAAAAAATAAGAAAAACAACAAGTAAGAAATTAGAAACGTTTATATTATTAATTTTGTAATTGCAATAGAACTGAAAAATAATAAAGTTCTACAAAAATTAAAAAAAATCTCCTAATAAAAAATTCTTCTATCTTTATTTCTTTATTTTTTATTTATATAATAGTTAATGGCACAATTTGTACAATTATTGAGTGTGATATTGAAAGTTTTTGCTGGTAAATTAAGTGTTTGGCTGACTGAATTATTGTCACTGGGAAAAGAGAAAAGCACTAGTTCGCAAAAACCAACTTTGCGCACGCTAAACAGCTACGTAAAGTAGCACTTTTTGAGCAACTGTATTAAAAAATATCGTTGCAACGTTTTGCTTGACCCCATATTATAGTGAATTGATAAATTGTTTGACTTCTATGATGGTTATGGTATTTTGAATCTAGGTTACACTTACGGAATTTTATATTCAGAGAGCAATGCAATTGCAATTGTTTCTTTGATGATCAGATTTGTTTGAAATTGATAACTTTACATGGTCTGTTTTCCTTGAATAAACTTTTAAAAATTGCATTCTTTGTAGTCCAAATTGTTTATTATCCGGCCGATTACGAGAAAAACTGCACAAATTAAGAATAAATAGTTTTTACTTATCACTGCTTTGAAATACTGTCAAAAAAAAATGTGAAAGTATAAATCAACATGTACCATTGGGTATGCAAATTCTAAGACTACGCGGGACGAAGACGCGGGCAAACGGCTAGTAATGTCATAAATCTGATTGAGTGTCCATCAATGGAGCCTTTTCCTGAGTTTACCTTAAGTGCTTGATGCTCATGAACACGATGATCCTAATGATGATGATGATGATTATGATTGGGATGAAGATGATGATTATGATGAAGATGAAAATGTCAAAGAAGACGATGGTGTCGGTGGTGATGATGATGGAAACGATAAAGATAGAGGTAAAATTAAACAAGTCAATGCATTCAACGTTAGTTTTCATTTCTGTCCCTCAAGATAGGCACAAAGGAATTAAAATCAAAGGAGATGGCGGTAATATTTCTTTTTTTAATAAATTCACGACCATGTGGGTCGTAAATTAGAACAATATAACTGTGAAGATGTTTGAACAGCTAAAAGCTTCACGTTTGTTCGTTGATTACAACCCGGTGCCAAAAAAATATAGATACGTAATACACGAGCGGCAGCGTATTGGAACTATTGTAGAGGGAAAGTTTCTTTAGTCAGGTAAAATCGAATAATACGTTTGTGTACTAGAAAAAGTAGGGACTTACAAGTTTTGACTACTCGGATGTATTGTATGTAGGTAGATGATTTTGGTTTGATTGTTTGTAGAAAATTTTCTTTTTACCATAAAATCATCTACTGCTGGACATAGGCCTCCCCCTCTAAACGTAGTATCTACCTAAGGAGGCATATTATACACCCAAAAGAGATACAAAATATCACCGCCCAAAGAATCTGGAAATTCCTGGACTCAACGGGCATCTCAGGTGAACTGTAACAAAACTCAAAAGGGCCGTCAGAATAGATCAGCCATGGTCGAGGTGACGCATATGTGGCCTTACAAAAACCCCAAATAACAATAATAGGCCTCCCCCAAGGCGCCACTCAGACCGGTCTTGTGCCACTCGCCTCCACCGCATTCCCGCAATGGAGGAATATTGGCAAAAAAGGTCTTCATGTATTTTTCCGGGATAAAAAGTAGCTTATTAATGTTGACCAGTGTTGTAATTTAATGTCAGCTACCCCCATACCAAATTTTGTTGCAATCCGATAACTAGTTTTCGAGTTAAATCCGGAAATACATACATAGACACAAAGATACATACAGACGATTTTTCAAAAAAAAATTGTGTTCAGTATCGTTTGTAAAGTTCACTCGACTTGAAAGATTCGTTTAATTTTCAAGATACAGATGCGACTTTTTCTACAAACTTATTATTAGTACTGACAATCTCCATACATTACGGCGTCAGAAATAGACTAGGCGCTTCAACTTTTCATACTTCGTCTGTACAGCGCCATCTAGATGTTGCTCATGGAGTTCAAATTTATATGCAGGCTACCTAGACAGCGACATCTATTATCGCATTTAACACTTATTTCGGGCGACGCAGATTTGTTTGAAGGTTGTCCTTCTAGGTTTACCTTATTTTTTCTATGGCATAAAATATCCATGACGTGTATAACTTGGACCGTACCGGTGAGAGCGGGAGCCAATCTGAAGACGAACAGAAGCCTTGACGAATACCGCACGTCTCTATTATTACTTTCTATTCTTATACGGGGAAGCTGCCGTTATAAATTCTCATAACAACTACCTTCAAAGTCGCGGGTAGAACTTCGTTCGGTTTTTGTGCGTTCCCGATGCGTTTTGCCGCGATAACAAGCTACAATTTAAAAAAAAAACTTGAAAACAAGCTTTTATTAAAGTACACGTCAAGACGGATCAAACGAGTCCAAACTCGATGGGGTTGTGTCGTTTAACTACCAAGTTCCTATGGCCACCTTCTGGTTCCATCATCAGATCCGCTCTATGTCATTATAATTTTGCATTGTCATCCGATTTACACATGCATGCAAAGTGTCAGCTATCAGTAACCGGAAAGTGGATAAAAAACTTGCAAGATTTGATTTGTTTCCAGAGAAACAAGCTAGCAAGCGTCGAGACAGGTGAAACTAAATAAAAGCTTGTAAAACGTAGCCTATTTCATTATACACTCTAGAAGCTAGTACCTCTATGTATAACGTGGTATACTGAAATTACTTTAAATGATAATCATCAAAATATTTTCATGAAGTTGTAATCATAGTGTAACTAACAATCAGGACAGACTTTCGCGTATATTTGTTTACTGTTCAAATTTGGACTGGCTTGTCTGAAGAAGTGGGTACCACGCTCTAACTGAAACTAGACGTGAAGTAATATAATAATAATAATAATAAAGGCGTAGGGATGTGACGACCCCATCGCCCACCTGGTGTTGTACCACCGGTGCAGTCAGTCAGCGTAGGGCGGCCTGTGGCGGGCCGATGGTGAGCGGCGACACCTCGCACCCGAGACCTCCTGGGGGCACACACACACATGCGCCATACACACACATACACACAGCTACACACCTCCCCCGCCTCTGGATTGTCTTAGTTGGCCGCCCAGAGTGGAGCGCAGGAGCTATATGCTTGAAAGGGTGGAAGTGCTCAATCTGCGTAATAACGGGGAAACCCGCTCCGGGTGCGCACGAGGCGCGACCCGCGATGGTGAAACCGGTGCACACCTCTCCACACCCTTAGCTGCTTACATCAGTGTTGCTCCCTCGCCACCCGTGCGGTGGCCTGTATAGGGGGCCCACGAAGGCTAGCCTCTTGGTTAGTGCGTAAGCGGCGAGTCACCGTCTGCCTTACTTTCGATTTGTGAGATATTGATCAGGCAGATGTCCGTTATCTCACTCCATAGCCCGATTTTCCAGTCCACACCTCCCATCCATATAGCCCACTCCAAGTCTCTTCCTTCCTCGGCAATAGTTTGGCAACTGGGGAGGGCTGTCCGCCAGTACAGCCTCATGTTGTGTTGGGAGGACAGATCTCCACAGTTGCGGCCATCTCACATTTCTAGTAAAAGGTACCAAAAGCCTCTTCATGTTGGCTTCGGCCCCATGAATGCAAATGACCGGGTCCCCATGGGCCCGTGACATGAAAATGTACCAACAAATAATAATAATAATATCTTTATTACACAGGCAATAGACCCACAATTACAATGAATAAAAGTAAAAATAAAAATACAATACAATACAATAAAACACATAAGTACCTATACAAAGTAAGCTGCCATCTCCATTATATTGGAGAGTGAATCGAACCTACGACTTATTTCCGATTCCTGTCATGATGCACAGACAGCCAATACCGATACAGTGAAGTATTCAGGTCACTACCTATAGCCCTTAGTATGGTGTTGGGGCGAGTAATAACGTTGCGTTTAGGAAGTTAAAGTTTTGGGCCCCATACAACCTCGAGTAATCCCACAATAAATGCATTTTCATCCATAATAAAAGTAAAGTATACATACCTAAAACAGCAACGTTTACACAAACCACTGTATGCGCCCAAAATGAGTGCTAAATGCGATAATAGATGTCGCTGCCAAGGTAGCCTAATATGAAAATTTAAACTCCCATGAGCAATATCCAGGGGGCGTTTCAAATTATCATACAGGCTAGGTGCTAAACGTAGGGCCTGGTGCTAGGTTCAATCGTGGAGGTACCACCGACTTTCCCCTCTAACCTGCCGCCAAAAAGCAGTGCTCGCACTGTTATGTTCCGGTAGGGGTTAAGGCAGCCGGTGAAATTTCTGGCACAGAGGCATTCCATCTTAGGCCTCAGGGTAGGCAACGCATTCGAGATCTTATGGTTTCTTAATGGGAGATCATAGGATTTCGGTGTCCATGCTCGGCAGTGACCGCTTACCATCAGGTGGGCTATGCGCTCGTTTGCCTATACCATCGACATAAAAAGGCTACGTATCTAAAAAGAGAGCTTTTCCAATGTACGCTGCAATGTAAGGAAGGAGATTGTCAGACTATATAATTTCTTTGTTTCTGTTTTCAGCTCATTGGTTTCCTTTTCAAAATGATACCTGTCATATTTTCATGTCATGACCACTTTGCAATATTTCACACGAAGGCGTTATCAACGCTGACATGCAACGTAGCCATAAAGTACATTACGCCGTAAACCGGCTGAAGTTAAATCTGTTTTATGGCAACGTTACAAAGTTTAAAATGGCTAGCATGCTAATCTGTGCACTATCATCCTTTATGTCGCTCTAGATCCATTTTATATTTTATTACCTATCTATTTTTTATGATTTTTCCTAACACTTAGTTGGTAATCTGTATGTATAAAACAAAATCGGGTTAGGTTAGGTAACCTACACCACTTATATCTCAACAACGGTTGAACCTATTTCGATTTGTAATATATAATTTGACATACCAATTGTACCATTAATCCTATTACTTGTTAACATTATTTCTTATTTCGGTATGAAAAGACGATCCTAACGGTGAAACATTTTATTCCTGATTTTCATTTTATTTTTTATTCTTTCTGACGATCTCAATGTGAAATTCTCTTATTTTGACATGTAAAATATGCTGTAATTTGATATTGAGAAATAAATGTCTATGTCTATGATGATTTTTGATTTTTCGGATTTGTCTCCGTCCCGAATAGAATACCTATTAACAATTAAATAATCAAAAAATATCACGCAAAAATATTATCATCATCATCATCATTTCAGCCGATAGACGTCCACTGCTGGACATAGGCCTCCCCCAAGGCGCGCCACTCAGACCGGTCCTGTGCCACTCGCATCCACCGCGTTCCCGCGACCTTTACAAGGTCGTCACTCCATCTTGTTGGAAATATTATACTTTACAGAAAATATGATTTCAAATAAATTCGCTTCCGCTATCTTCTGCGATTGACAGCTCACGTGCGGCGTGCCGTCATTCATTGACTATTAGCCGGTACAAAGTTCGCCGGGTCAGCTAGTCACTACATATTTCAAACTAGCTGGTGCCCGCGACTTCGTCTGCGCAGGATTAGTATTTTGAGTAGGTTATAAATACACAATATCTTTATAAATTGTAGCCTATGTGTTATTCTGATGTATAAGCTTATATTATTGTAAAGTTTCATTAAAATCCATTCAGTAGTTTTTACGTGAAAGAGTAACCAACAGCCATCCATACTTACAAACTTTCACGTTTATAATATTAAAGTAGGATTAAAGTCCACCGCAGCGTCTTCTGTCTATCTCTGTGTCTGTTCGCGATAAAGCCAAAAAATACTGAATTTTCATACGGTTCTCACTAATAAATAGGTCATGAGTAAGATTTTGTTTATAAGTTCATAATTTATTGTTACTCATACGAAAATTTAGTGGGTCGCTAGTTAAGTTTTTGGAGTAAAACTTCCAGCCATTATCGAGGGTACAAAAAAATATACAGAGTCAAGCAACACGTTGTGACGATCTTTTACCAACAGAATCAGCTATCGATTCTACGCATGTTTTTTTTTGAGTTGGTAAAAATGAAAAATTGTATCTGATTCAGGTGTCGCTTATACTAACAATCCAATACCGGACCATACATTTTTTTTACTCACTCGAAAAAAAATAGAAGCCTCTAACATATGCTTAGAATCCATAGCTGATTGTGTAGGTAAAATATCGTCACATCGTTTTGCTTGACCCTATATAATAAATAGGAAGAAACAATCTATATGTAACGTTTTATAATGCATGGAATCCGGACCTGGAATAAAATCTTGATTGATTAATTAACTAAATTATTTTCACTATTATTTAACGTGTAATGATCCCTTACACTCACTGTAACCGAATTCTTTTCCAAATGATTTTTGGGGCACGAAATTAGGATTGTAATATGATACTTTTCACGGTCCCTTAACATAATGAGCGCTAAGGGTTTTCTTTACATTTATAATAAGGGATTATTAATTTAATTATTTTGGTGAAATTGCGTTCGTTCATTATTTTGCTTGAAGCATAAATAATTAGGAGATGTTTCCGAATGCTAAATTTCATGGTTCTTGTACAGTCGTTTGTTGTAGAGTCGAGTCGTAATATGGTCGAAAATTGTATACATATGACTGACTGAATGACTACACTGACCCTATATGTATTAAAGAACTTAACGGAAATTGCTCTACCTAAGGCAACGCAACTTAAAACACTGATAATGATAAAAGTGCTATCCTCCTAGGATCCCACCACAACTGCCAATTTACGCCCCACTGCTGGGAACAAGCCTTCTCTCATATCAAAAGAAGGTGGGCTAAACCCCAGGGCGGATTGGGGATGTCCCATACATCCTACATGCATCTGTGAAGTAATTCAATACTATAGCATAGATGTTTGTTTGATTTTTTCCTACACCGAAAATCTCAGTGGTCAGTTCCGATTGAATTTTTCACAAACATGTGAGCCGAGTTCGGACCCTAGACTGGACCCACGGCATGAGGGACGGTCAAGCTACCACGTTCTTTTTTCGGTGCTATAATGACCGGGAAATATTTTCTTGGCTTAGGTACTCATTTTCAAGGGATTAATTTAAATCATTACGAATGGTTGTTAGTACCCGGAATCCTTATAATCATCGATCAGTCATTACGTGTTAATCTCTCGCTGTTTTCCGTCCAAGAACAGAATAAGCTTCCTTAAATCCAATCATCTGCAGCGTAGGGTTATTCGAAAAGAGAATGTAAAAGGTTGGTAAATAAAGGACGCACGAGTGAGTTTCTGGTGTCACAAGCGTCCGTCAACAGGACCTTTTGCCTCTTACCCTCTTAGACTCGGTTCCTATATCCACAAAAGGCCTTGTTTTGGCTACGTGTGGTTAAAACTTGTCATTTACGCCCTAGTGACTCTGTCAAATAAGTATGGCGTACTACGGAGCTGTAGCGTCTGGTGGTTTGGAAAGCGAGCGCGAGTACGTGTGGTACTTTTTTGATTCTATATAATACTTGATTGTTATAAAAGGGCATGTGATGAGGACAGATGAAAGTCATATTACTAGAAGAGTATTAGGTATGGATGTGGATGGATATAGAGGTAGAGGTATACCTAGGAAGGTGTGGATGGATTGCGTGAAGGATGATATGTATATGAAAGACGTTAGTATAGCACGACCCAACTTAGAAGCCGCGCGGATTAAGCCATAATAGACTCTGCGTCAAAGGCATAAGTGCTTCACCGCGCGCCTTCTAAGTTGTGTCGCGCTATACAGAGATGACTGCTGATAGGAGCGAATGGAAGAAGAAAACATGTTGTGCCGACCCCACATAAAGTGGGAAAAGGGCAAGAGAATGACGATGATGTAATAAAAGAAGAATTTGAAGTAAACCTTGTATATTTTAATAGAGGGGGCCTATATATGCACTCGTGACTAAAGCGAGCTTCGGACTATTATGTAATGACAGACTAGACTTGCGTTTTTTTATGGGTTCGTTTAGCGAGGGCTACACCAACTCTATGGAGGGTGGACTTTTGCATAGGTAAGGAGCGCAATCTCATATGTCGAAACAGTTGAAAACGTTTCCAGCGGTTTTGATAAGCAACAAACAAAACACACTCTCCTCACAGCCGTTTTCGCTGCGTTTTCGCCTCAGCAGCGCCATCTGAAGGCGTTAATGCAGACTATCCGCCTAGGTGGCTTGACACTTGACTTGAGTTGCGACCGCAGCGCCCCCAACCTGCCCGATTCGGTGTCCACTTTTGGAACTATAACGATTGGGCTCCTTTACTTCAACCGTCCATACACCGTTAGTCGTACTAACCATAAGTGGCTAAAACAAGACGGTTTGTGGATAGGAACCCGGTGTTAGAAGTAAGCCATAGTGTTAAGTGAGTCCGGTCTCACTGAAAACCAGCGTTGCGGAGAATTTTTCTTGCAACACATGCTGCATTAGACCTAAAGCTATCAGATAGCTTTAGGTCTAATGTAAAACTGTTCTGGAAGTCCATAAGAACTGCCCGTGGAAAGTCGGCCAACTCGGAACTTGGCAAAATCAGGAGTGAAAGTGGAGATTTGTTAAATGAAGAGGAAAGTGTGCTAAAGAGATGGAAAGAATATTTTGAAAGTTTGTTTGGAAAAGGACAGGTAGTAAATGATGATTGCAACGAATTTCAAGACGATGTGAATGAAAGTGAAATTAGTCTAGATGAAGTAATGGAAGCACTGATTAGTTTGAAAGTAGGTAAGGCTGCTGGGTGTGACAGAGTTTCAGCTGAGATGCTTAAAGCTGGAAAGGGTGTAGTTGCGAGTCAGCTGTACCGCCTTTTCAACCTGTGCTGGAGGATAGGCCGAGTACCAAGTGACTGGTGCAAGGCTGTAATCGTACCGTTGTTTAAAGGGAAAGGGTCACAGCAGGACTGCAAAAACTACCGGGGAATCAGCCTCTTAAGTGTTGTGGGGAAATTATATGCAAAAGTATTGATTGAAAGGGTAGTGAAAGAAACAGATGAAAGGATATGGGATGTTCAAGCAGGATTTAGAAAGGGAATGGGATGTACGGACCAGGTTTTCTCCTTACGTGGCATAACCGAAAAGTTTTTGGCTAAAAGTCACAAGGTTTATTGCGTATTTGTGGACCTGGAGAAAGCTTACGACCGAGTGGAGAGGGATGAATTATGGAAGGCCTTGTCTATGAAGGGGGTGGACGACAACCTGATTCGAGCATTAAAATCTTTATATGAGAATTCTAGTGCTTGTGTCAGGGTGAACGGCGCGTACACTGATTGGTTTAGGATTGATAAAGGTCTTAGACAGGGATGTGTAGCGTCGCCGTGGCTGTTCAACGTGTTCATTGATGACTGCCTAAAGGAATTGAAAGAGAAAGAGTGTGGCTTAAGAATGAATGAGTTACTCGTCAAATGTCTCCTTTATGCGGATGATCAAGTAATACTTGCGTCATCAGCTGAGGAGTTACAAGAGATGGTAACAAGTCTGCATGTGTCATTAGAAAGAAAGGGTATGAAAATCAACGTATGCAAGACGAAAGTTCTGGTTTTTGAAAGAGATGAATTTAGGACGTTGTGTGAAATTATGATAGGGGGTAAGAAAGTGGAACAAGTGGATGAATTCATATATTTGGGTTCAAAATTTACTAGGGATGGAAAGTGTGATGGTGACATAGAACGAAGAGTGAATGCTGGAAATTCAATAAATGGGGCATTGCATGCTTTTATGACTAGCCACAAAGTCTCGGCAAAGGCTCGAGTGGCTGTACATAGAGGTGTGCTAGTGCCGACACTTATGTATGGTAGTGAAAGTTGGGTATGGCAGAAGAAGCACGAAAGTAAAATCAATGCTGTAGAAATGAGAGCATTGCGGAATATTGCAAATGTTAAATTGAGTGATAGGGTAAGGAATAGCGTGATAAGGGAGCGGTGTGGTGTGAAAGAGGATGTAGTGACAAAAATAGAAAAAGGTATGCTATATTGGTTTGGGCATATGGAAAGGATGAATGAGAGAAGACTGACAAAAAGTATTTATATGGCTAGTGTGAATGGAGGTGCTGGAAGAGGAAGACCGAGGCGAATGTTCTTGGATCAAATTCAGGACAATCTGATTAAAGGCCAGGTCAAAAGTACTTTAAACCGACGAGCATGTATGCGGAACGGGATGAAAGTTGAAGAAGCGAGAGAAGTATGCAAGAGTCGTAGCAAATGGAAAGAAGTGGTCTCTGCCTACCCCTATGGGAAAAAGGCGTGATATTATGTATGTATGTATGTATGTACATGCTGAGTGAACCCGTTTTGGAGAAAAACATTGTAAAGAAGGCTTTTTCTTTCATATTTGTTGAATTTTTTGACAAATAAATATTTCTTCTTACTGACTTTCAATAATATGCTTTTGTTTGCCATCTTCAGTACCTACCTAGTATGTGTGTATTTTAAAAACAATTAATTAATATCATTCTTTCCTTTGTATTAGTTTTAGCCGCAGTGAAATTATGTGTTAACTGTGTTTGATTTGATTCCCACGATACAGGCCTTGCCTAGTGTGGGTGTCACTGTTAAACGGTAAAATAGTGTGTACAACTTTGAGAAATAAATAAATTTGTATTTGTATTTGTTTGTATAATTACATATAAATAGTATATTTATCATCTACATGATGTCCTGTAACGTCCTATGTTATGAATGAATGAATGAAATAGTTTATTTGCGGCAAATGTGGGTATTTACAAAGATATCAAATATTATTATTATCAGTTCGCACACTTCGCTGCGCTCAGCATGCAAAGAATATCATAATTTTAAAACTAAAAATACTTATTTATTACATTCAATTTAAAGTTTGTGATTGCTCTAAAAATTATTTCACTGTGTAATTAAACAAATGTTAATTAGCCATGTAAAAAGACTGGATCTAAATTTTCTTATTGGCCCTTTAAAGACTGGGATATGATTATAAATGTTAATGGCCATGGCTTGACAATTGGCTCCGAATTAACAACGCAGTTTTGTACGCGTAGGTATTAGTAATTTAGTCTGAACTCGTGGCCGTTACAGTTCGTTCAAAAAAATACGCACACGCCTCTGGTCTCTAGAGGGTCACTTTATTCCCACATTAGTTGGATTTATGGAAGTTCCCTACCCGCATGACTTCGGCAAAAAGGCCAGTAGGTTGTTTCAACTTGGCGAAAACGCTTTCGTATGGAGGCTTGTTTTCAGTTACATGGTGCATTTCAGAATCAGAATCTTTATTTATTATCACAACCTTACAAAACATATTAAAAGTATACATAATAAAAACATAATATAGTTAAGGTGCAATAAAGGGTCCCGGTCTCAGCATGGTGCTGGGTATGAATACCCTGCGCTGGTTCTCAGACCGAGCCGTGCGGTAGAAGCAGTCGCAGCTATTTTTAAACTATAACAAAACCTTAATTGTGCACATTAACACATTGAAAACTTAATTATAAAAAGAATTATAATTATAAATAAAGTAGTAGAGGTAGAATTATGTGAGTATAGAAACTTGTGTGTCATACGTGTGTATGTGTGTGTGTGGCATGTGACTGTATGTGAATATGTGTGTGTCTGATGGTGTATTAGTGTGTGTGTGTGTGTCTGATTATTTATTAGTGTGTATGCGGGAGTGCGTGTTTACATTTGTGTGAGTGTTACATTGTGTTGCTTGCATTGTTGCATTTCTCAACCAAATCTCGTCAAAATCATGTAAAAATTTCTCGTTGAGTCAGCTCGTTGAAATTCCTAAAATGGCGGAGATATGGGGCTCAAACAATAAACAACTGTTTTAATCCATGCAAAAATTAGGTGTACAGCTCTCAGAGCCACTAGTACAGTTCGCGGCAAGGATCTTGAGCGGTGAGCGAAAGTAGAGGGGATTTCTGCGCATGTTTATGACTGAAGGGCCAATAGCCGTCCGCGCACGACAAAGCGCCCACTGCGTCCCGCGGCACTCTGCCGATGAGACCTTTATTTTCGACTTCTGCGCATCGATAAGTTCCCTGCCAATGCCTGTATTAATAGATTTCAAGTTTCTAAGATGTTTTCCAATTAGTGATAAGAGCTTTTTTTCTAAGGAGGTGCTTTCAAAAGCTCTTAATTAGTGCTGGAGCTATATTCGAAATCGTCCATTAGTGATCCCTAAATAAAACTCGTTAGTACGACTGTGTAAACCTAAATTGAAAAGCCCTTGCCTCTATTTGAGAGGCGGTAAGTTATGCTAATAGGTTACCAAATACACAGGAGTTCAACTCAAAGAGCAAAGTGTACAAGTTGCTGTTTTAATTAGAAATTCCATCAAAATGCAAAAAACACCCGGTTGTGACCCAAATAAGGGAAGACGAAAAATTCATTTCAATATTCATTGACGAAGTTCGTTACTGTCAGCCCCCAAGGTTTTGGCCAAAACAAACATGACCATGCCACCCTCGAACCTTTGAAGTACCGCTGGGACACGCTAATGAATGTGTTCGAGGATTTCATTATCAATCACTAACTTTGCACATGTTTTTGCATATGAACCTTTCTGAAGTTTAGATTGTTTGGGTCTCATGTGTCGAAATGAGCTACGTTGATTTTGCCGAAACCCTTATGATTATGAATCCTTTCCACTCTTTGAAATTGATGTGTAACAAAATAAATGTTTTCACTCCTCCTATTCGAAAAGGAGTACTTTGTTCCCCGTTTAGAGGTTATCGCATTTTGCTCCCTCTTCATTTCTGCCCCGCAAACAGGGAGCAAAATAAGATTTTGCTCCCCAGGGAGTAATAGTACATTACTACAGAGGCCGGGAAGGAAGATGTTGCAGGCCGAGTATTATATACGGCCGAACGAAGTAAGGCCGGATAGTTACGAGGCCGACAACTTCCGTTCCCCGCCGATGTATGATGTATAGTGCTTTTCTCAAACATGCAATGAAATAAATAAATAAAATAATATTTTATATATAATATATTTTGTCTTTTTTAACATAAATAAAACTGCGCTACGTATGTAGCAAATATGGTTCATGTTTTTTTAAAGCTGTATTGGTAGAATGTCATAGCGAACCATAGAGTACGAGTAAATATTGCTTGTAGCTTTTTTAAATGGCGGAACGCCAAGATTCTGTGTCACAAATATATCAAAAGGAAATAAAAAAAACCGGCCAAGTGCGTGTCGGGCCACGCGCAAATTATAGGGTTCCGAAGTTGAGGATGCCCACAGTACCTTTCTAAGACTTATTAGCATCTAGCTAGCCTGTGGTATGACGTGCCCGCCCGACGCCCCTGCCGCTCGAGAAAAATCATCATTATAAGTTGGTCGACTATTACTCGTAAGTTTGTACAGCCTACTTAGCTCTGATAGTTTTCCTTTCAACTACGTTATATATGCTACAACCGTGATTTTTTTCAGCCATCCAAATACCACCATTTAGCTGGCAGGGGGGGGGGACACGTGACTCTAACAAAAAATAGCACTTTAAAGCTTAATATTTCACAAACGCATCACTTAATCAAAAAATGGTTTTAACAAACCCATAATATTTTTTTAAGACCTATTCAACGATATGCCGCACTATGGGGTACGCAAGAAAAAAAAAATACATCCCCACTTTACGAGTAGGGGAGGTACCCTATAAAAAAATATATTTCATAATTTTATTGTACCACTTTGTCAGCGTAACTAATATGCATATTCATGCCAAATTACAGCTCTCTAGACCTAAGCATCTCCGAGCAATAGTGCGGACAGACGGACGGACGGACGGACGGACGGACGGACGGACGGACGGACGGACGGACGGACGGACATGGCGAAACTATAAGGGTTCCTTGTGGACTTCGGAACCCTAAAAAGTGAGTTGCGGCCTAGGCCTGCAACGTTTGTATGAAATTTCATTATAGACCAATTTGTCTAGCCGCGCCTGAAACGTGATACTTCCCAGGCTAATAAGAAGAACATAATATCAACATTTCATTGCATGTTTGAGAAAAGCATAATTTTGTTCCCTGCAGAAAACCTCTCATAGGAGGAGTGAAAAACAGAGTGTGCACGCGTTCGAGATCTTATGTTTGCTCAATAAGAAATAATAAGATTTCGGCGTTCATGCGCCGCAATGAGTGCTTTGCGACGCGGATTACGACCAGTAATTTTTCAATAAGAGTGGCGCATATGAGGGACAATTTCGTAAAGAATAAAATTATCTATGACACGAAAAACCTAAACGAATTCTCGTTTAGTTTTTTTGTGTCATAGATAATTTTATTCTTCCAAATATAGCTTCCAAACGGATGAATAGATTTCTATTCATCCATTTGGAAGCTACGATACCACAGACAGATACACAGATACACATATATGTATACAGACATGTTAAACTTTCAACACCCCTCTCTTTTTGCGTCGGGGGTTAAAAACTAACTCCACGCACCTCGCCCTTTGACAGTCACAATCCGCATTTGCAAACGGATAGCCAAATGCAATGCCGCTGCTTTTGGAATTCCTAGTCCATTGGCCGCAGCCACTGTTGAGTGGCCTGTCTGTATGCTAGTTTGCATACATAACATAAAAAAGAAAATCAAATCGTAGTATGTAAATGATGCCCAGTATACTTCATAGAAACAAAGGAACCCGTGCCACTTACATTACAAACTTGTCCCTCCCTCATACATAATTAAAATGGCTTCGTACATCTACACGAAACTCTGTAAAAAGTAGAAAATGTGAACGAACCTTCTGTTTTAATTTGTGGCTTGAATACATAATTATCTTGGCACGCGATTGTATTCAAAACTTAGCATTACATTTGTCAACTTCGGTATTGCCGTGTTATAAAATGCTCGGGTTCATTCCATTTCATAATTTATTTTGGTGTTATTTGTCTGCTAGTTTCCCTATAAAGATCATAACATAAGAAGGGTGGTACCTTCAAATTGGTCCCATTTTAATTTGGTTTAGTTCTGATGATGGGATCAATGAAAAAATGAGGGAACTCCTCGAAATTTGTTAGCATGTATGCATCAATTTCAAAGACTACAGTGAGACTTACATCCCACCGTACACATGTTTGGAAACTGTAACCGAAAAAAAAATAACAAAAAAATAGAACCGACTTCAAACTCCGATAGCCTGTGAAGTCGGTGTCAAGTGAACCGCCCCAAAGCTACGACTATCTTAATAAAAGTCGCGTAATGGTTGCAACAGACTGACTTTTTTTTTTTAACTACCATAGAGCGTAGTTTCACTTTTCACGTGCACATATAGTGATGAGTCAATCGTCATGATTAACCACGATTTCGCCATCTTTTTCTTTAGAATCAGCGGCCGGCTCCGTTAGCTTGTGAATGTCAATTCCCTCTAAAATCAAAAAGTTTTCTGCCGCGTATGCCCACTCGTCATAATTCTCGCGTCCATTAAGTTTAGGAACATTCACAATATATTAGGTCCTTACATATGAAATTGGCGTTTCATATGGCAGAAATGAAAACGATTTTTTTTTATGAAACTATTTTTTTATTTAGTCAAAGTATGTACCATGGCTATCTATGCACTTTTGCCATCTCGAAGGTAGTTCATTGATTCCTTTACTAAAAAAAGTGTGTGAGCGAGAATCAATAAAATCTTTGAAGGCCGTTTGGACAGCCTCGTGAGAATTGAATTTTTTTCCTTGCATGAAGTTGTCCAAATTCCGAAAAAAATGGTAATCAGTTGGAGCAAGGTCCGGGGAGTATGGTGGGTGTCGAAGACATTCCAGTCGCAGCTCCCGTAGTTTTGCGGCCGTCAAACGTGCCGTATGTGGTCGAGCGTTGTCCTGAAGCAGCAGTGGGCTAGATCGATTGACCAGTCTGGGTTGTTTAATGGCTAGCTTTTCCATCATCGTTTGCAATTGTTGACAATACACATCAGCCGTGATTGTTTGCCCAGATCTTAAGAAACTGTAATGGATGACACCGGCACTAGTCCACCAGACACTTACCAGTACCTTTTTCTGAGTCAACTTTCGTTTCGGGCAGAATTTGGCTGGTTCACCTGGGTTCAACCATTGTGAAGAACGTTTCCGGTTGTCGTACAAGATCCATTTTTCATCACAAGTAACGATACGATTCAAAATGCCTTCATTATTGTGCCGGTTGAGAAGTGAAACGCAACACTCGACGCGTGTTTCTTTGTTTGCGTCGCTCAATTCATGCGGTACCCATTTTTCAAGTTTTTTCACTTTTCCAATTTGTTTCAAGTGAATCAAAATGGTTTTATCACTCACACCGAAGCCTGCCGCTAACTCTGACGTGGTTTGCGATGGATCTGCTTCCACAATTGCTTTTAATTCTTCGTTATCAACTTGTGTCTCCGGCCGTCCACGAGGCTTGTTCTGTAGGTCAAAATTTCCAGAACGGAAACGTTGGAACCAATAACGTACCGTATTTTCTTTTGCAGTAGCTTCCCCATACGCATTGTTAATCCTACGAGCCGTTTCTGCAGCACTAGTGCCGAGGTGAAACTCATATTCGTAAATATAGCGATATTTTAAGTTCTCCATATTGTGAACAGAACGATGTGAAAGAAAAACAAATGACGCGATAACAAATAAATTTCGTAATTCGAACACAGAAATACATGGTCTTAAATTTGAAATAAATTTGAATTTGGAATTCCTAGCCGAACGCCACATATTTTGAATCAAAGTTGCCAGTTCGCCAAACGCCAATTTCATATGTAAGGACCTAATAGTTTCCAGCCATTTTCACGCACAATTAACACTTTTATCACGATTTTTCAGTACTGGGCTACATAACCTAATAAAAGTCGCGTAATGGTTGCAACAGACTGACTTTATTTTTTTTAACTACCATAGACTGTGTACATGCCTGTATTAATTTTGTTACAATTCTAACATATCTTATAGTGAACTTGACACCAACTCCACAGGCTGTCGGAGTTTGAAGACGGTTCTATTTTTTTTTTGTATTCAATTCAATTCAATTCAATCATTTATTCAGCAAATTGGCCACATAGGGGCACTTTTACACGTCAGAAAAGAATTTACTAGCGCTTCCTAGACCCATTGCAAGTAGTACCTGACTGCCGTATAGAATTTGTATCCTCCATTCAACCCTAAGGGCCCTCATCCACGGCGAATTTTTGTAGCGATGCTGCCGCGCTAGTCATATCACTGTCCTTTTTTACATCAGAGAGTAAAAAGTATAGCGATATGAGTAACGCGGCAGCATCGCTACAAAATGTCACCCTGGGCGAGGGCATTAATCTCACCTGATAGTAACTGATGACAGCCTCGTGTGGCGTCTTAACGCCAATCATGTGTGTAAACAGGAAAAACCTTTTCGTTCACAAATTGAACTCGTAAACATTTTCTCATTTTGAATAAAAACACGGAAGAAGGAAGTCACTTTGTAGGTGCCTTTCATTAAAAAAAATACCCACGGACGCTC
Organism: Aethes cnicana; assembly: GCA_963971205.1. Classification (NCBI taxonomy): domain Eukaryota; kingdom Metazoa; phylum Arthropoda; class Insecta; order Lepidoptera; family Tortricidae; genus Aethes; species Aethes cnicana. Next base: position 2,216,486 of record OZ020293.1, read on the forward strand.
TTTAATTTTCTTTATAACTCTCGAGGCAAAGAAGGTAAGGTTTACATTGATTGAATTATTGATCAAGATTTATCTGAGTTACTTACCTAATACATTTTTAATCGAATGTCCCAGTTGAAAAAAAAAACGGTTAGTCACAAATATGAAAAAAAAAGGTTCAATGGGACAATTAAAATGATGAAGTCGGCATTTTACTGCAATCTACGCTCGAGTTGTTTTTTTTTTTCTATTTTCATTGTAATAATTTGCATGCGAAGCGCTAAAGAATAATTAAATAATATCTTTATAGCTATTAGCCGTGGCATTTATCAACGATCATTAACATATTAATGGAGGCTGTTCGGGAAAGTGGGGGCAATTAATTTGAATTAATTTGATGCGATAGATGATACGGTAAATTAAGGAGCAAAAGAATAGGGAGGGTTTTTTAAGGTATCAAACCTTGAAATTTATTCATATTGTCGCTTCTGTTTGACTTTCTTCTCGAACAAGAGATCTAGGAAGTTGATAGATACTCACCGGCATGACGCTCGCACAATGATATTACACGACTCGTTTCGGCGTGTTTTCCCCCTATCATAAATTCCCACCTTTGCACCCAAACTATGAAATTTTGTATTTAAGGTCTCCCAAGTATTAAAAAAAAAAGTTTTATGCCACGTAATTTCTAAAATAATTGATTTTTAAAATCGTAAATTTTACTATTGAGTCGTTATTGAGTGATTGATTCGTTGAATCATCAAAATTATGCGGCACTTCCCGTGTTTAGAAGAAACTTGAAAAAACTTGACTAATGATTGAGATGACCCATGATATAATATACTTCGCCAGTTATGACAGTCCGGTATTCTGTAGTAGTGTAGGTGTCACTAACGTCATTCGCACTGCTGTGTGTTGCAAGTGGAGTATTAAAATAATCCCCGACTCCCATGTATTCTGTGAGTCTTTTATGAAATTATTACATTTATTTATGTTTTACTAGATCTATGATGTGTACTTACAAGTAATAGATAATTTTAATGCCTAATTAATTTATTTTGCATGATAACTACACCAAATATTTTCTTCAAAACAAATATTGTCACAATAAGGTGGCAAAACAACTTTGACGTTACGGTGACACGACACCCACCCGGATCGGCAGATCTTGTCTATTTACGTGTATATTCTCTAGAAAGTTTTTAAACGTTTAATATCGGCATCTGAAAGAAACTATCTGCATACATTTCTCTCCTACGGTACATAATGGGGCATTGTTTATAATATTCGTAATACTTTTTTCTCTCCCACTACACCTTTTTTTTAATGTAAAAACACAGACAAACAGGCAGACGGCCCACCTGGTGGAAAGTGGTCACCGCCGCCTTAAGACATTTGTAACACCAGAGGCGTCATCAATGCGTTGCCAATCTCCCCTATCGAGATGAAGGATAGGGCGTATGGGATAAGGGAGGATATCACTTTCTTTAGGGTTGGACTTGGCTTTTTTTACAATACAATTGTAAAAAAGCCAAGTCCTTGGTGGAAAATTTAAATTTATGGCACGTATCCGAATAACATGAAAGTAACATGTGAATATTCTCCTTTTAATGGAATATGAATAATTTTAAACCCAATCCTGTTATGCGAAACGTAATCTTAGCAGAGTTCTGTTCATATTTTATACACATTTTGACTGTAAATTAACGCTTGAGCGTTGATGAAAGGAGTTAAGAATTTCAAATACGTGCTTCATTTCATTCATAAATACCTCCCTAAATAGTTTTAAAATCTTATGATTTTAAGTGGTCAAAATATACGTAATAAAATTTAATATCTTGATAATAATAAATAATTGAGCCCTCTGGTAACCAAAATGCTGGCTAGAACAGAGACCATTTAACGTGGCAATGCTGCCGGCATTTTGGGTACCCATTTATTTATATTCTTGATTAATGTTTTTAGTTGTGACCCCGTTTTCAAGTTGGTTCTATTTTAGAGCAAATCCATTTGCACCAATCAATGTTACTTAGAACTCCTTGATTGTTCAAACTTACAAGAAGCCTGTAAAGGTATTTAATTTATTTGAAAGGATTCTTGATAATTGATATTTTCTGGAAATTTGATACGTAATGTACCTACAATTATTTTTACAAGATTTCTCATAAAATTACTTTACACATGACATTAAATTGTTTCTGTGGATTTTCCTAATGATAGTACCTAAATATCTAAAGTTTGTTTAGAAACTTCAGCACTTTGTACCATTGTTTTAGTAAATGAAAATTTCTTTCACAGATGGCTGTTCAGAAGATTCAACCACAGATAACAGAACAAAAATGACAAGATAGCAATATCAAAATGGCGTCAAATTCCAGATTCAGAAGAATCATAATGTTTCTAATATGGAACCTATGCTTCAGTTGTAACGAAAGCTTAAAAAGCGAGAGAACCACAAATTTAACAATTTTCAATGATTTCTTAGATAGGAGTAGTAAATTAGACATAATCGAATACGATTTAAGAGATAGACGTTCGTTTAGAATAAGAAGAGAATTGGATAAAATAGAAAGTGATTTAAATAAGACCGAGTACATACTAGTCGAACCGAAGAACAATTTGAAGAACGAAATAAACGATAAAGACAAAATGGTCTCGAATCGGTCTGACGTGGAGTTCGATAGGATGGTAAGCGAGGATGAAGCTTCGGATTCCATGTTCAATGATACTTGTGTGGGACAGCAGGAGTATTGTAACATGAGTAGAGAAGAGTACGAGCAAATGTTGAACGACTACATATATCCGCAACCTTATGAATGGGTGTTGATAACGACGCACGCTATAGTGTTCCTAATAGGCTTGATCGGGAATGCACTGGTGTGTATAGCGGTATACAGGAACCACAGTATGAGGACAGTGACGAACTATTTCATAGTGAACCTGGCGGTAGCGGATTTTATGGTGATACTGATATGCCTGCCGCCGACAGTGCTGTGGGACGTGACGGAGACGTGGTTCTTTGGGACGGCGATGTGCCGGATCGTGCTGTACTTTCAGGTGAGTTAAGTCATTGCTTGCCATTATGCGTTTTCATTGAATACGTTATAACATTAGGCTTAAAAAAAATATGGTTATAACATTACGCGTAAAAACATTATACCATAGTGTTGCCAAATAACAATTATGCCATATGAAGGTTATGCGTTCAAATTGTATACGTTATTTATTATGCGTAATTTACATTATGCGACATTATGGCAAAAAATATGCGTTCGGAGGGGCACCCCTTTTAAGTACTAGACCATAGCTGTTCTAAGTGTTATAAGCAGTTAATATAGACTGTTTTTTAACAAAAATTTCTTAGTGTTTGTGTTGTTATTTTATAGTGTTTCTGAAACTTTTCAATCTTTTACTGTACTACCAAGTTCTTGTTCCCACATTAATTTCTGTTTGGCATCATTGTTGACTGCCTTCACAATTCTATACAAATGCACTGAATAGCCTATTCAAAACCCCTCTTGTCCAAATAAGCCAGAAAAAAAAATCAATTTTTTAACAAAGCAATCCTCGCGAACTCGGATAAATTACTCAATACCGTACGAATTCGTTTGGCCAAATTCATTCGGTCACTGTTTGTACAGTCAAGACCACATCTAGCTATACACTATTTTATCAATTTCAACTTTATTGTGAGCGCAATAAGGCCACCAGTGTATACTTGTACGTGGAGTCGACTGTATTAAAGTTAGCATTACGTTCGGAAACTCTAATTAAAATGTTTGATAATAAAAGCTGTAATCAAATTGGATTCTTGGTATTTTACAAACCCTGTCACAGTCAAATTTAATGATACGGTCCTGGTTGTTGTTTCCATTCGTTCAGAAAATACAGTATTTTTTATTTTACTTTTATGCATTCTTGTAGGTATACTCGTATAGGGTCAAGCAAAATTTCAAGACGATATTTCGATATTACTACAGTACCAGTCTATCGACTCAAAAATATACTAAAAACATGCTTAGAACTTAGAATCCATAACTGTGGTTAAAATATCGTCACAACGTTTTGCTTGACCCTGTATACACGGTGAACTTGAGTAACCCGAATAATTTTACCAGCGTATACCTGAGGTCGTAAGGAATAAAAAATGTTAATGAGATCAGGTTGAAATATGATTTTTAACTTATTTTATTCCATACGACCCCAGTCGGAGTCGGTCAGAAATCGTATGGAATAAAAAAAGTTAAAAATCATATTTCAACCTGGTTTCATTTTTTTTTTATTTCTTACGGCCTCAGGTATACGCCGGTAAAATTATTCGGGTTACTCAAGTTCACCGTGTATAATAATATGTCTATTTTGTACTTACGAGGTACTTTCTTTGTAAACTATTTAATTGTTTACTTTAAAACTTTATTTCACGAAAACAATGTATACGATTGCGGATTAAATGGCTCTACCAATCCATACTAATATTATAAATGTGAAAGTGTGTTTGTTTGTTTGTCCTTCCTTCACGTCGCAACGAGTGGACCGATTTGGATGAAATTTGGTATGGAAATAGTTTGAAACCCGGGAAATAACATAGGACTTTTTATATCGATATTCCCTCGGGAACGGGTTTTCCACGGGTCAAGCCAATTTTTCAATACTTCTATAACTATAAATTGTATTACGGCAGCTATAGTATGACTGTCACTATTAAAGTATACAACTAAAACATTATATTATTAGTATTAAGTAGGTAAATAACACATACATATACATTCATGCGTTCAATCATAACATAACAGGTCATGGGCCCAAACCGTATTTTATAGATCAAAGCTTGTGATCCCGAACCTTAAACAATGACTGACATATAGTGATCAAACAATAACCGCAGAAATTACTGCCGTCACATACATCAGTAAGCTAATTTTATTCGCTCACGTACCAGCGTAAAGTGACCCTCTGTAGTCTGGGAGCCCAAGACGGGATTAGTAGAGTAACTCGAGCACTGCAGTCTCCCTCCAGCTTTCCCTCGTTTATAAAGCCCCTCTTACTTTTACCTGTGCCTCCATGATACCAACAGGCAGCTTATTGCCATGACCGCAGGTGGGGCATATAGGTACTCATTCAGTACTAGGCGAGCTAGATTGTATCCCCATGTATATGTGAACTGGTTTTCTATAGTCTATTACTGAATAATGTGTCCGTTTTTAACACGAGAAGTATTTTTTGAATTTCCAAATTTTTTTTAGGTATGGGTATAGATTATAACATTTTTACAAGCTATTATTCGTTGTCTGTAATGTAATCTTGCAAGTTAAATTTGACGCACTTTCCGGTTTCCGATTCAGCTGAAATTTTGCACTGCAATATTATGATGACGTGGAGCTGATCTGATGATGGAGCTGAGTTTTGAAGGGTAGATGAAGGATTTACAAATAAAAGTACAGTCATATAATAAAAGCTTGTCTCAAAAATTGAATTTTCAAAAAAGCTCATTTGTAAGAAACGTATAGATAACATTTCATTCCAAAATCTTACCTTCAAAGACAAATTTTGGTCCCGACGACGCTCGGGTACTTAACTACGCGTTTAGCATCAGCACCTCCCCTATCATTACAATTTCAATCAAACTTGTACGGTAGAGTTCTTCAGCAATTGGGCAATATTCGGCTCGACTTACGCACCGTCCTCCATCAAAGTCGCTTGACAATCAATTATTGTCGAACGCATTTGTTACTCTGCTAGCACTTAGTATTGAGTTTTACGAGCCAGTATCGCTTGATACGAAACAATTAATTTACTAACTTGAGCTAGTGATAGTTCTGCAGGTTCGATTAGGTAGTTTTTAATCATTATGGGAATACTTTTGGGAGTTTCGGAGAAAACTAATTTCATGTTAACTACTACTACTACTACAGTCTATATGCGTCCCTCTGCTGGGCACAGGCCTCCTCTCATCACGAGAGGGTTTGGGCTATAGTCTCACGCGGGCCCAGTGCGGATTGGGGACTTCACACACATCTTTGAATTACTTCGCAGATGCGTGCAGGTTTCCTCACGATGTTTTCCTTCACCGAAAAGCTCAGTGGTAAATTCAAATTGAATTTCGCACATAAGTAAACTTAAGAGATGCAAGCCGGAATCGAACCCCCGACCCTCGGCATGAGAGGCGGTAGGTCGAACCACTAGGCCACCACGGCTTCATTTATTTATTTTTTATTATATTATTTTATTTCATTTTTATATTTTTTTGATTTATTGCAAGAAACATGAAAATTACACAAAGATAAAACAATACTTAAATCCACACCTGTTTCTCATTAACACATTCACTGCCATTTCTTTTTACGAACTTTCGCCAGGTGCCACATCTGTCATTAAGGGACCATTGCAACGCACATGTGCGTTCAAGGCACTGCGGGAAAGTCAGCAAAACGCATATATGCGTCGGTGGTAGTGAATGCGTTAAATCAACTATCCGTCCTAATTTTGCTCCCGCCCAAAAGTGTCCATCACGCTAGCAGCGTTACCGCGCTGAATGGCGATGAACAACCTCTGGCCGAGATAAAACCCAGGGCCGGGGTCACCGCCTCAAGTTAGAATCACTCGTAAGATTAGTTTTACGTATTTGTGTACAGGGTACACAGATACGTTGAGATTCATTTGAATGGAATCGAAAATAATCGACCGTAAACAACCATCTTCCCGTTTCCTTTGCTTACCTGTTGTTTGTTGTTTGGAACGAAGCATCAATCTATTTATATAAAACACGAAACTGACTGACTGATCGACCATAGCAAATCCGAAACTACTGGTCGTAAAAATCTGAAATTTGGCATCTAGCTTTCTTGGGGAGTGTAGAGATCTTCTACTATGTAAAGTCCCGCGCCTTTACATTTCAAAACGCTTCAATTTTTTTATTATTATTTAAACAGCACCACCAACACTCTCAACGCATAGTTGATGGCTGTCTCAGCACGCACACATGTGTTGAGAGTGTTGGTGGTACTTTTTAAATACATTGAAGTGTTTTGAATTTTGGAGGGGCGGAACTTTAGATAGTAGAAAATCTCTACACACACATATCATCACGCCTATGTTCCCTCTCGGGGTAGGCAGAGGGTTATAATGACCTTCAAGGTCACATCACGCCACATTTGACAAAGTTTCGAGGGTAGTGAGATCATCAACATTGGCATGTAGTGACAGGTTATCAGCCCATCGCCCACGGTTTACCAATACCCACGCGACCCTTTACTGTCTACTACAGTATGTCGAGAATCGAAATATTTACTCACCCTGAGGCCCAAGATGGAATTGGATTAAATTTGAATTTACCATGAGCTTTTCGGTGAAGGAAACCATCGTGAGGAAACCTGCACGCATCTGCGAAGTAAGTAAGATGTGTGTGAAGAAGTCCCCAATCCGCACTGGGCCCGCGTGGGGATTTATAGCCCAAACCCTCTCATGATGGGGAGGCCAGTGCCCAGCAGTGGGACGCAAATAGGCTGTAGTAGTAGAGGCCCAAGATGGAATGCCTCTGGGCCAGCAATTTCACCAACCCAGATGGACCCAGCACCAGGTCCCATCACATCAATTGAAGGATTGTAGGATAGGAAAAGCAAATGGAAGGAACATGGATAACCAGAACGGGATGCCAGGGGGTAGACAGGAAGTAAGTGAGGATACTATAATCTCGGAAGGAACAGTATGAGACAACAGTAGCTCGGGAAGCTGGGTTTGCGTACCCGTGTGCCATCAGCAAACTTCCGGACAAGGAAGCTGCTGCTTGCCGTTGAAGGAAGTTGGGGAATGTACCTATTGTTGTTACCTCTGGGATAGATCTGCAAAGTATCAGCTGGATGCTTTGGACTCGGTTAACCGTCGAGCTAGAAGGATGATTGGTGATGATATGCTCGTTGGAACCAAGCTTCAAAGCTTGAAGCATCGGCGTAGGGTTGCCTACTGTCTGTCGGTTTTTTATAAGGTTTATTATGGAGAGTGCGCTCAGCGAACTTTACAATCTTATACCACTATCTACTTATTATCATCGGACTACTAGACGACGGGAGGGTCTCCATCCTCATGTGGTAGAGTTCCCCATGAGTCGAACAAAGCGATGCGCTAAATCTTTTCTTGTTCGCACTGCTAAACTTTGGAATTCCCTCCCTGCGTTTTTGTTTCCCAGTTCCTATAATCTTGGTGTATTAAAGTCTAGAGTGAATAGGCATCTTCTGGGTAAGCGTGTTCCACCTTAGACCCTATCATTACTTTCCATCAGGTGTGATTAGGGTCAAACGCAAGCCCATTCATAGTATAAAAAAGTAGGAGAGCAGTAAGAGAAGATTCCCTGAAATTCCTACAGGAACAGGAAAAAAACGGGATATACGCAGGTTGTACTGCAGAAGACGGCTAGTCATAAATAATTCAAAAGCTGTGGTAGCCTGGTGGCTGGACCTACCGCCTCCTTGTCAGGATTTCAATGCTGCTCGAGTTTGCGTATGTGCGAAGTTCAATTTTTATTTACAACTGAGCTTTTAGGCGAAGCAAGACATCTCGAAAGACCGAGCTTCTGCGAAGTAATTTAAGGATATCTGCGAAGACCCCAATCGCACTGAAACCGCGTGGGTACAGCTCAAACTCTCTGGTGATGAGAGGAGGCCAGTGCCCAGCAGTGGAACGTAGGCCTGTTGTGGTAACAAATATAAATAATATACACAAAAGACACAAAAGTAAAGAAATAGTAAAAATAGTAAATTTATCCTCTTTTGAAATTATTTGTTATCTTCCTAGTATTTCTGTAGTTTCTTTCTGATATTGATGCACCTACTCATTTTCCTTTCTGTTTGGCCTTATGGTTGACTGGTATAGAATGCCTTTGGACATGAAGTCTGCCAATTGTATACATTTTGTATGTGCAATGAAGTTTAAATAAATAAAAGACACAAGATCCCGTAGGTATCACGCAACAAAAAGCCAGAAGTGAAAATACCGCCACTTTTCTCTCGTACAGGCATCATATTCAATTCACGTCTTTAATATTCATAGTACCTATCTCTCCGTTTAGAAGAAATGTTGATTTATCCAAATTTATTCCGTGTTGTTCTTTGAGATTTGACGTGACGGTGTTATCCGTTTCTTATATAAACATAAACAGCCTGACACGGAATGAAATGTTGCTTGAAGTTATCTGAAAATGTTTTCAGTGGTAATACGGAAAAGTGAGATTTAAAGGAAGACATTGGAACTTAGAAACGGTTCAGGATCCTCAGTTTGAGCTCTACGAGAAAATCTACTACTACTCCTACTACTACTACTACTACTACTCCTACTACTACTACTACTACTCGTACTACTACTACTCCTACTATTACTACTACTACTACTACTACTCCTACTACTACTACTACTACTACTACTACAGCACTACTAGCAAATATGCACAGGAACAGGCCTCCTCTTTTTTTCTCTCGTTTGGGCAATAGTCCCCACGCGGGCCCAGATTGGGGACTTCACACACGCTTTGAATTACTTCGCAGATGTGTGCAGTGTGTTCCTCAAGAGAATCTATACAATAATGAGTCTGTAGAAGAAGTCGCGTCTGAAACTTGAAAAAAAAATCAAGTCGAGGGGACTATTCAAACGATACTGAATACAAAATAATGATTTAAAAAAATATATATGTATGTATATATGTATATCCGGATTTAACTCGAAAACTACTCGACGGGTTGCAACAAAATTTAGTATGGTGATAGTTTATAACACTGGTAAACATATAGGCTACTTTTTACTTCGGAAAAATGCAAAGTTCCCGCGGGAATGCTATTAACGAATTCCACGTGGATGAAGTCGCGGGCAGACGCTTCTCTTCTACATTTCATCTTCATTTGAAAAAAGCCATGGTAGCCTTCAATTCCATTTTCCAATAAGCTTTTCGTTCAAAGAAAATCTCGTGAGGTACCCTGCAGGCATTTGTGAAGCAATTCAAGGTTTTGTGTGAAGTCCCCGATCCGCACTGTTTCCGCGTGGTGAATATCTATAGTCCAAAACATCTTTTGACGGGAGAAGGCCTATGCCCAGCATGGTGTGGTTTCATTTCATTTATTACATGTGACGGACTGGATTTGAAAGAAAAAAAATGCAGTTCTGTTGCAGTCCGTCTGCACCGGCTTTAATTTGCAAATAACTGCCTTGAAATCTTAAATCTCAATCTTCTATTTAAGGAATCTAATATTATTATTATTTTTGGATTTTTTTAGGAATCTTATATTTAAATTTGCTGTACGTTGTATTATAAATATTTAAGACCTTCGATGAATAGTGTAGCGGTATACAGGAAAACCTAAAAAGGTTTATGTATACTTGCATAAATGTACCTTACAATAATTTTATACCAATAAAACTCTTCTATCTATCTATCTATAAATAGCAGGCGACGGAAGCAAGTAGAGTTGAGCCGCGGAAGAGAAAAAAAACTACTTAATTATACACTTATCTAGGAGTTCTAAAAACCAAAATGTTGTGTATGCTGAGAATGTGTGAGCATTTTGTGCGAAACATGTTACGTAACATGTTTTATTCTCGTTCTTTACACAAAAAGTGGATGCTAAAAATTGGAAAACATTTTTCACGATACGAAAACCTGGCAATGTTTAATGAAATTTAAACAGAAAGACATTTTATTTCAGTATTAATCAAATTCCTATTCCCTCTGGTAAAAGCTAAAAGCATCGACAAGGGATAGACAAATAACACCTAAATATTTCATTTAGATACACCTGTAATGTAAATACTTACACGGGATTGTTTTGTATAAATATTTTATGATACAAAGGGAACTTTTCAACTGGGACTGGGGTAATTAATAAATGTATTAGACAAACCAATAGAAACATTAACAAATACATTTTCAAAAGGTTTAACTTAAAAAGCATTGTCTTGCTCGTGCACCAATTACAGGAGAGCAACAGTTTGGAGAAATATTTTTCCTTAGGAGTAGAAGAAAACTCATTTAGAATACATTACATCTTTTTTTACATAAATGGCTTTGTCAAATTTTTGATCAAGCTTGAACAGTCATTGACCCTTTGGACGCCTAGAACCATCTAAAGTTGCCATGCACTGCCTGCCACACCAAAGACAGGGTGTACGAATCCGGCTCGCACCTCTGAAATTATGTGCGAAATTCAATTTGAATTTATCATTGAGCTTTTCGGTGAAGGAAAACATCATGAAGCAAAATCTGCGAAATAAGTAATTCAAGGATGTGTGTGAAGTCTCTAATCCGCACTGGGCCCGCGCGGGGACCATGGGGGAAACCCTCTCGTGATGAGAGGAGGCCTGTGCCCAGAAGTGGACCGTAAATCGGCTGTTGTGGTGTTGGTGATGGTGGTTCCTTTACAACTGCTTTGACGCTTGTTCTTTACTATGAAAATCGAACCACCACTATTACAATCATAATATTAGCACAGAATATTTAACAATAGTACATACAGAATGGCCACGGAATCAACCGCCTGAATCTAGCCGGCGCGCAACTCGCCCTTACCGTCATTTGTTTCATCCGGAGATGGAGAGTGGATCACTGGCCCGCGTAGTTGGTGCACACACATTTACAAGTGTACAGACGTCCTCGCACGCACACAGAGGTCCTCGCATGCAAACATTGACACCTCATTCGAATTGTGTTCGAAATCGTGCTTTTATAGGCCGTGTCCGCCGTGTGATATTAGTATGGCATTTAATAGATTTCTCTCTTCACAGTCGGTGTCTGTGACGGTGTCGGTCCTGACGCTGACCTTCATCTCGGTGGACCGCTGGTACGCCATCTGCTTCCCGCTCAAGTTCAAGTCCACCACCGGCCGCGCCAAGACCGCCATCCTCGTCATCTGGTTCATGTCTTTACTATTCAGTAAGTACTACTACTACTACTACTACTGCTGCTGCTGCTGCTGCTGCTGCTACTACTACTACTACTACTACTACTACTGCTGCTGCTGCTGCTGCTACTACTACTACTGCTACTACTACTACAGCCTATTTGCGTCCCACTACTGGGCACAGGCCTCCTCTCGCATCACGAGAGGATTTGGGCTATAGTCCCCAGGGCCTAGTGCGGATTTGGGACTTCACACACTTCTTTGAATTACTTCGCAGATGCGTGCAGGTTTCCTCACAATGTTTTCCTGCACCGAAAAGCACAGTAGTAAATTCAAATGGAATTTCGCACATAAGTGAACTTAGAGGTGCGAGCCGGAATGGAACCAAACCCCCGACCCTCTGCATGAGGGGTGGTAGGTCGAACCACTAGGCCACCTCGGCTTTTTCATGAGTAAAGTACCCATACATACATAAGCTCACGTCTATTTCCCGTTGCGGCACTATCTACTGCGGTACGGTCTGCTTCTGTCCCTTCCTCACGTGGTCCCTTCTCAAAGTGGAGGAGCACTTTCATCCCTTTCTTTGTAAAAGCTTCAGTTTAGAGTACTCTTAATTTGGCCTTTTTTCAAGACATAACCAATTTCACCTGGTCGGACTTGAGTCTTTAAGCCGGGTTTACATTTCGACACTAGTTTTCTGCAACTAGGATTACATTTCGGGCGGGGCCGTTGAGCTAACGTGTTACAAGCGACCAACCGAGCGCCGCAACGGATGCTAGTTGCTCGAAAATAGTGTCGTAATGTAAATCCGGCTTTAGGTACCTGTTTTAGCTTACACATACGCATCTCATTAATTCTCTACATCTCTATATTATAGTCAAGTTAGTATCTATTCAAAATTAAATTCAATCATTTATTCAGACTCTCGAAAACAGCTTGTAAACAGAGTAATTACGAACCGTCTCGCGCGCAGGTTTGACGAATTCCAGCCTCTCGAACAAGCCGGTTTCCGAAAAGGCTATAGTACCGTAGACCACATACATGCGTTGCGGCAGGTTGTACAGAAGACCGAAGAGTATAACCTCCCCCTTTGCCTTGCATTTGTGGACTACGAGAAAGCCTTCGATTCGATCGAGACTTGGGCTGTGCTGCAGTCTCTCCAGAGGTGCCAAGTTGACTACCGGTACATCGAAGTGTTGAAGTGTTTGTACGAAAATGCCACCATGTCCGTCCGACTACAGGACCAGACCACGAAGCCTATTCCACTGCAGCGGGGAGTCAGACAAGGAGATGTGATCTCTCCGAAGCTGTTCACCGCTGCATTGGAGGATGCTTTCAAGGTGCTGGACTGGAAAGGTCGAGGCATCAATGTTAATGGCGAGTACATCTCTCACCTTCGATTTGCCGACGATATTGTAGTCATGGCTGAGACCATGGAGGACCTCAGTATTATGCTCGCTGACCTCAGCAGAGTTTCCGATCGAGTTGGTCTTAAAATGAACATGGACAAGACGAAAATTATGTCTAATGTCGATGAAGCTGTTGACCATTATTGTATACCTGGGACAAACAGTCCAGTTAGGTAGGTCCAACTTCGAGAAAGAGGTCAATCGTCGAATCCGACTCGGCTGGGCAGCGTTCGGGAAGCTTCGCAGTGTCTTTTCGTCCAAATTACCGCAGTGTCTCAAGTCGAAAGTCTTCGACCAGTGTGTGTTGCCAGTGATGACTTATGGTTCCGAGACGTGGGCGCTTACGATGGGCCTCATAAGAAGGCTCAAAGTCACTCAGAGGGCAATGGAGAGTGCTATGCTCGGGGTTTCTCTGCGTGATAGAATCAGAAATGAGGATATCCGCAGTAGAACTAGGGTCACCGACATAGCCCGAAGAATAGCGAGCCTTAAGTGGCAGTGGGCGGGGCACATTGCTCGCAGGACTGATGGCCGATGGGGCCGGAAAGTTCTCGAGTGGCGCCCGCGAACCGGGAGACGAGCTGTCGGTAGGCCTCCAACAAGATGGAGCGACGACCTCGTGAAGGTCGCGGGAAACCGGTGGAAGCAAGTAGCACAGGACTGGTCTGAGTGGCGAGCCTTGGGGGAGGCCTATGTCCAGCAGTGGACGTCTTTCGGCTGAAATGATGATGATGATTTATTCAGAAAATTGACCTATGTTACAGGCACTTTCGTCAGAAAATTAAATGAATATACAAGCGCTTACTGGTCCATTGCTGAGAACAAGATAGTCAGCCAGTATCTAGCGAAGTAGTACTTGCTTAGATATTTCGTGTTTCTTTATGGCAACGCATTAACCTTGCATTACCAGAGATTCAATAGGACGTCAAAATCGTTGAAAATAAAGAAGCCTTTTAACAAAATTGCCACAAGTTCCGTCCTGGGGAGTTTAAAAGATTTTTTTTTCAAAAGCCGCGGAAGACAATCTATTGTTTTTGCCTTGCATTGTCATGATGACAAACCACCGAGTATTTTCTTTCTTTCAGCTAAATTTAAAATGGTTTATTTCGCTTTTTTGGAACCTAAATTGAACTAACAAAATAAAAGCTTAGATGCCATTACCTAATGGATATAGATATATTGTTTTTGACGTGAAACATCTTTCAACTCACAACGAATCATATATCGGGTATACAAGTCAGAAAGAAAGAAAAAACATTTTGTCATGAATTAGTCTATCCCGTCTTACCTACTTAGGAATACTTCACAAACTCAGTCAAAACAACGAAGAAATTGCTGAAGTTCTAATTTACAATTCCATGTGACGTGAACTACAGTTACTATCTTCAGTCTATTTTGTTCCCAATCTTTAATAATTCATGATCGGTATTGAACTAAAATTTACAAATGCTAAGTTTAAGATAATATTATTTTAAACTATCTAGAATTCAAGTCCATTGGTTTTCTCGAAGTTTCTCAAGGAACTGTATTTTGGTAACAAGTTTCACTATCACTCAGCGCCATCTGTGTAGGCAGTTAGTTGTGGCAAGTCCTTGATAGTTTTAAAGGATAGTGTAACATGTGTGCTGGCAGAAATGTGGATTTCACGTTGCTATTTAATTTGATATTTGAGTAATGTTTGCGAACATGTTTTAAAAAGATTTTAGTTAATACCTAAGACGCAAGTTGAGTATTTTACGCTTATACAGTGTTCAATGTATACAGTACGATTTATCCGCTTCGGCCGTCTACAGAACCGGAGTTTCGGAACTGGTTCCGTACGAGGCTTTTAAATTACTTGTATGGAACTGGTTCCCTACGAGGCTTTTTTTTTACCTGTATGGAAGTGGTTCCGATCAAGTAATTATTATATTTCATCAGCCGTGTACGGAACTAATAACTATTAACTATCAAGTATTAATTTAATCTCAATTTATATGGAGCTTAATGTTCTGAAATAAAATTTCTTATTCTTATTCTTATTAAAAAAAACGGAGCAGTCCACGTGGTCTAATTCACTTATTTTCCATTCCTCAACCATCTATTCCCTGAATGTCTGTTCCCTGAAAGTCCATTCCCTTGAATGTCTATTCCCTGAATGTCTATTTTCCCCGAATGTCGACTACTAGTTTACCGGTAAGGGTCCACTCAGTCCGTGAATATGCAAAGACTTAGGAATGTGACTGGGTCGACGGGTCCCCGCTACGCGGGGCCCCTATTTCTAGGTAGTTTGCCCTTCGGGCGTATATAGATAACTAACGAACCTAACCTACATTCACACCTTTGACCTAAGTAAGATATGTATGTATAAATAGTATAGGTACATATAAAGTAATCGGAATCAGTTACCTACAAATTACTTTATGAAGTAATCGCAGTCGGTTACCTAAAAGCACAGCAAAAGCCTCGATCGGAACCAGTTCCATACAGGTAAAAAAAAAGCCTCGTAGGGAACCAGTTCCATACAAGTAATTTAAAAGCCTCGTACGGAACCAGTTCCGAAACTCCGGTTCTGTAGACGGCCGAAGGTAATTTATCACCATCATCATCATCATAATCATCACCGTCATCATCACCATCATCATCATCGTCATCATCATCATCATCATCAACATCATCATCATTAATCACTATCATCGTCATCGCCATCAACATCATGACCGTCACCAACATCATCGCCATCAGCATCACCATCATCATCATCACTATCATCATCATCATCGTACCAGCCGAAAGACGTCCACTGCTGGACATTAGGCCTCCCCCAAGGCGCGCCACTCAGACATATCTTGTGCCATTCGCATTCCCGCGAAGTTCACCAGGTCGTCGCTCCATCTTGTTGGTGGTCTACCGACAGCTCGTCTCCCGGTTTGCGGACGTCAAGTGACAGAATAACAACAAAACCGGCCAAGTGCGTGTCGGGCCACGCGCAAATTATAGGGTTCCGAAGTTGAGGATGCCCACAGTACCTTTCTTAGACTTATTAGCATCTAGCTAGCCTGTGGTATGACGTGCCCGCCCGACGCCCCTGCCGCTCGAGAAAAATCATCATTATAAGTTGGTCGCCTATTACTCGTAAGTTTGTACAGCCTACTTAGCTGTGATAGTTTTCCTTTCAACTACGTTATATATGCCACAACCGTGATTTTTTTCAGCCATCCAAATACCACCATTTAACTGGCAGGGGGGGGGACACGTGACTCTAACAAAAAATAGCACTTTAAAGCTTAATATTTCACAAACGCATCACTTAATCAAAAAATGGTTTTAACAAACCCACAATATTTTTTTAAGACCTATTCAACGATATGCCGCACCATGGGGTACGCAAGAAAAAAAAATTACATCCCCACTTTACGAGTAAGGGAGGTACCCTATAAAATAATATATTTCAAAATTTTATTGTACTACTTTGTCAGCGTAACTAATATGCATATTCATGCCAAATTACAGCTCTCTAGACCTAAGCATCTTCGAGCAATAGTGCGGACAGACGGACGGACGGACGGACGGACGGACATGGCGAAACTATAAGGGTTCCTTGTGGACTTCGGAACCCTAAAAATGGTTGATTGACCCAAATACCTTCTCCCACAGACGTACCAGAGTTGGTGGTGCTGCAGGTGCAGAGGAAAATAGAACTGCGGTTCGACCTGCAGTACTTCATGCAGTGTACGCCAACTTGGTCCGACGAGAGCGAGCTCAAGTGGAGCATAGCCAAGGCGCTGTTTTTGTACACGTAAGTCCCACCACCACCAAAACAACCTATTTACGGCACACTGCTGGGCACAGGACTCCTCTTATCATGAGAGGGTTTGGGCTGTAGAGCTGTAGTCCCCACGCGAGCCCAATGCGGATTAGGGACTTCATATACACATCCTTGAATTACTTCGCAGATGCGTGCAGCTTTCCTCACGATGTTTTCCTTCACCGAAAAGCTCAATGGTAAATTCAAACTGAATTTTGCACATAAATAATTTTCAAAGGTGCGAGCCGAATTCGAACCCCCGACCCTCTGCATTACAGGCGGTAGGTCAAACCACTAGGCTACCACAGCTTGTCAACGTAAGTTTGTTTATGTCATTAAAAAACATAAAAAACATAAAAAAAACCAAGCTTCGCAACTCTGTTCTTCTACCGTAAAAAAATGTGAGATCCATGTAGTACCAAGTCAGTTAATTTGTTAAGTCCCGTTCTGTCTTGAGTTATTATAGAAATATAAATAGAAAAATATTTATTCAATGACACATTACAAACATAAGAAACTTAATATAACTTGCATACTTTGGTTTAACTGAAATAGCATCCAACTCAGCATTATGTCGAGGCCCTGGGGGTCTCGACGCTGGTCTTCCGTGGACACCATTGCAGAGATCGCAGATCAACCATTACCGTGGTAACGTAATATGTACATACAAGAAAATAACTTACACATTTTAAACACACATAAAAACAGTGATTATTACGTATAAACATATTACGTAACTAGCTATCCTAACAACATCTTATAGTAACCATATCAATATTAAAAATAGATTGACCTGGCTATCGCATGAAAACACAATGTATCTCACAAGTAATACATATTATAAATTAGATTGTTTAGTGGTAACTGAAAATTCAGGCTTCTAGTTTTATCAACAGCGAAGTTATAAGAGGGCCGTGCCGCTTTTTCGGTCGACTTGGCGGGGGCACTCCCGTGTCCCCAGATCATACTTATATTTGATCAAACATAATGCTCGATCTATCTTTGTGTATGATTTTCGGTAGGAAAATTCCATCCATTGATAAAATGAAAACATCGTACCTAATTATTTCCTAACGAGTTCCCAGAAGATGCTCATAGAAACTATGAATATGTACTTACATCGATTCAAAGCAATGGAGACTATCGTTTCTTTGCTCACCAGTTGGCGCCACTGTTGAGTAAGGTCCAGAGGCATAGCTGTCAAAGGCGACTTTATAAGATCGGCGCCGAAACAAAGTTTTAAATCTTGAAA
This sequence comes from Aethes cnicana, assembly GCA_963971205.1. Taxonomy (NCBI): domain Eukaryota; kingdom Metazoa; phylum Arthropoda; class Insecta; order Lepidoptera; family Tortricidae; genus Aethes; species Aethes cnicana. The sequence goes on from OZ020293.1 coordinate 2,234,789, forward strand.
CTCATTAAGTTTATTAATTATAAATAACCATCATCATATCGAGTAGCTATGCCGCAATGTTGTGTAGTTCCGTTTCGTTCTGATTTTTTAATTTTTTTTTTACATTGATCGCCTAATAATTCATATTTGCGATAATTTCACGAAGGAGATCACTTTTCAACAGGTTAATTAAAGAAATTATCATTTATCATCCGCCAAAACCAGTGAAAAGTGAATGTTATCGGACCTCATGCGACACTAGCGCCTCTAGTGGCAAATGCACACGCGATTGCCCCCATTATCTATAAAACTTGTCAGAGTAGCAATTACTGTGTTTTTAAACACAAGAGACACTCCTAATAAATACGAAATACGAAAAATACTTACAAGATGCCTTTGACAGGTTGACAGTATTGGCAGGTTCATCAAATGACAATATTCTGACACGTAACTAAGTTTACCTTCAACTTCATCAATCAATAATAACCTTTTGTTTCATATATCCTGTATGTGTGATTTACTATTCCTAACTACTGATTGATTAAAAATTGAACCCTAAATAATATCATATAATAAGTATAAAATTTTCAATGTTATATATGTTGTGGATGCTCTCAAAACTGAATTGTATTTAACATCCCGTTGAATAGGTTAAGCGTGAAAAGGTAAACAGACAGACAGAGTTACCTTCGTGTTTATAATATTTGTACAGTTTTTTTTTGCGACAACCGGATTGGTCAATTTGGTGCCCTGCCTTCTGTTCCAATAGTCGCGGGTTCGAGTCCCGCTCGGGGCATACTTTGTGTGATGAGCACGAATGTTTGCACTCGAGTCGTGGATGTGTAGTATTTATATATGTATGTATTTCTCTATATAAGTATTTATATCGGTGTCTAGCATTTCTAGCACCCATAACACAAGCGTCGCTTAGTTTGGGGCTAGGTCAATATACCTAAATGTGAAATGTCCCAAGATATTATTATTATTTTGATCTGCCCCAAGGGAGAGGAGTCCCTGTCCAACAGTGGATGTCTTTCGGCTGAAATGAATAAATAAATATCTTGGGACATTTCACACATATTGACCTAGCCCCAAACTAAGCAAAGCTTGTACTATGGGTGCTTGACAACGATATAAATACTTATATAGAGAAATACATACATATATAAATACTAAACATCCACGACTCGAGTGCAAACATTCGTGTTCATCACACAAAGTTTGCCCCGAGCGGTACTCGAACCCGCGACCATCGGAACAGAAGGCAGGGTCACTACCAACTGGACCAATCCGGCGTGAAATGATGATGATGATGATGATCTCATTTTGTTCCAGTCTGCCTCTGTTCCTGATGATGATAGCGTACTGCCAGATAGTGCGGGTGCTGTGGCGTTCGGACAATATCCCCGGCCACACGGAGTCACACAAGCTTTGCACCACGCCCACAGGCCAGAGCAGCGGTAAAAACTGTAAGCCAACATTTTCTTTCGATTTAACCTTTTCAACGCCCACTCTATACCGGCACTGCAGGCGTGCGTCATGGCTTATAACCAGGTAAGTAAGTTAAATACGTATTGCGTGAGATCCATATTCGCTTTAGATGTCAGCTACCCTCGGCCTGTGAGTGATGGCTTTTTTATTTCACATGGCGTTGAACTTTTTTTGTGATTTTCTTTATTTAATTAAAAAAATACTTATTACATATCTATTTTAGAAATTTTCGGTACGTCCAAACTCAATCAATATACACATATACACGGTGTGGCCTGTAATAGGAGAAAAATAATGTAGACCCTTTAAGAGGGTTTACTCCGAAAGTTGGCAACGTCGCAAATAGCTGTCAAATATTTCGCTGTTATCATTAATTTCTGAATATAACTGAATGAAAACATGAATTATCGCTCTATGGTTGAATAAAACATTAAATATGGATTGCAACAACTATCATAGGAACACGAAGTTTTTAGGATTATGGAAGTACTGTCTTTTGAAAACTTTCCATCACATTTTCCATGCATTTTAAAGTTATCATATCATTTGAATGCCTAACCAACAAATATAAACGTACGTATACGAAATATAACGTGTCTATGAAAGAAGTAGAATATGGTATAAAGCGCCTGAAACCCAATAGTTCTACGGGACCTGATAACTTACCGGCTTATATCGTAAAGGGTTGTGCGGAGCACTTGAAGGTTCTAATTCACTTTTTGTTTAATTTGGCTTTGTCTTCTGCAACGTATCCCAATGAATGGAAGACCACTAGAGTGAGGCCTATTCCCAAGACTAGCGATACAGCCAACGTCGAAAACTATAGGCCTATAGCCGTGCTTTCGACATTGGCAAAGTTATTTGAGTCCATATTGCATCGGACCATTTCAGCACAAGTGAAACCACGCTTAAATGACTCGCAACATGGTTTCAGAGCTAGCCGCTCCGTCAATACTAATTTATTTATATTAGTGGATACCATCTCTGAGAGTTTAGATAAAGGGATTCAGGTTGACGTTATCTATTTCGATTTCAAAAAAGCGTTCGATCGTGTAGATAACGATGTTCTGCTCTATAAACTTAATGACCTTGGCTTTTCATCGAACCTACTTAAGTTCTTCGCGAGTTATCTGCGTGATCGCGAGCAATTTGTTCGGCATGGTCATTTCGTGTCGGATGGTTATCACACCCGTTCTGGTGTAAGCCAAGGATCCATATTGGGTCCTCTCTTGTTTGGATTGATGATTAATGACCTGCAGTCTGTCATCAAGCATGCAAAATGTTTATTGTATGCTGACGACTTGAAACTGGTTTATGAAGTGGAAAATGCTGCACATTGTGTTACTCTACAAGCAGATATTGACTCGGTGTTCCAGTGGAGTATAAATAATAAGCTTCTTTTTAACACAGCTAAATGTTGTGTGTGCTCATTTAGCAGATCTCGTGTGCCACTGCATTTTCTGTACACGATTGGCGGAGAATCGATTGACCGTGTCTCCTCGGTGAAGGATTTGGGGGTTCATTTCGATACGCGGCTCACTTTTCATGACCATATTCGGAAACTTGCAGATAATTGCTACCGGAGATTAGGTTTTGTAATCCGAAATGTTAAGAATTTTCAGGATACAGAGGCCATCTCGCTATTGTTCAATACATTAGTAAGGAGTAAACTTGAGACATCATCTCTGATCTGGAATCCATATGAATCTACGTATGTATTGCTTCTAGAGAAAGTAAAAAAGGCCTTTCTTAGGTACCTTTACAAAAAAAAGTTTGGCTTTTACCCATTTTTGTATCCGACAATTTTTTTGTTTGGTGCTCTTGGGTTTAATTCACTCGAGGTTAGGCGAAACAACCATCTGCTCTTTTTTGTGTGCCGCATATTGCGCGGTGAGTCCGACTGTCTCGAACTTGTCAGCCGAGCTTTGCGACTGTTTGTCCCTAAAGTCCGGGAGATTCCCCTGAGGCCGCGCCCGCAGCCGCTGCTGGCGGTGCCGGCGTCGAGGACGGTGTCGCGCAAAAACTCACCGTTGCCGCGCGCGCTGACAACCTTGAATGCGATGCTGGCATCCGAGCCCAATTGCGATCTATTCGCTGGGCGATGGCATCAAGTGTGTTCCGAGTGCCTCAGATTCTGTGAGCTTACGTGTGAAAGGCAATCTAGTTGTAATTAGTATATATTCTAAGCATTGTATTTGTTAAATTTTCTAGTAATTAAGTCTCATTTCTCGGCGCCTTAGTTCACCTGTAATGCCGTGTAAATTAATTTGTGAATAAATAAATAAATAAATAAATAAATAAAACGAGACGTGTCATTCAACCATAGAATGATAACTTCTTTTTTAATTCAGTAATATTGAGAAATTAATAAAAACAGCGAAACATTTGACAGCTATATGCGACGTTGCCAACTTTCGGAGTAAACCCTCTTAACTCATCGGTAGTACTTAAGTCCAAAAGGTTTCAATTAATTATAATTAAAAATGAATTTACCATTATTTTCTAACAAAAATAATCGAGCCGACAAAATTAATATAGCAAACATATTGCGCCCAGACGCCATATTTGACATTGTCATTCATTGTTTGTTTCCAATAATTTTAAGTACATTGATTTTGAATTGTAACTTTAAATTATTTTAGCTCCGATTTTAAGTACTAGGGATCATTAGGATCAGGTTATGGTAACTTCGGATACTATGTGGCCACACCCGGTATTTGAAACTCTTCTCTTAACGGAACTCTTCTTTCAGGGCTGGCTGTGAACCGGCGGACAGCGCCATCTATCCACGCGAACGCGTCGACCGAGGGCCAGCTGCGCTCGCGCCGCAAGGCCGCCAAGATGCTCGTGGCCGTCGTCGTCATGTTCGCAGTTTGCTACTTCCCTGTGCACCTTATATCCGTGCTCAGGTAAGACAACAGCATCCTGAAGGCCATAGCCGATAGGTGGGACTGTCCTCTGATGTGGGCCCTCACTCAAAGGACAAAATCATTGTTAATTATAAGATACTAACATAGGTTAATAACATACTAACACAATGGGGACTATCGTTTCTTTGCGCACCAGTTGGCGCCACTGTTGACTAAGGTCCAGAGGCATAGCTGTCAAAGTCGACTATAAGATCGGCACCGAAACAAATTTTTCAATGTTGAATCTCATTAAGTTTATTAATTACAAATAACTATCATCATATCGAGTAGCTATGACGCAATGTTGTGCAGTTCCGTTAGGTATGCTTGGGAAAAAAAAATCCAAACCTTTTACATTCATCGCCAAATAATCCATATTAGCGATAACTTCACGGAGGAGATCACTTATCAACAGGTAAATTAAAGAAATTTATAATTTATATAAAGAAGCCCGCCGAAACTAGTGAAAAGTGAATGTTATTGGTCCTCACGCGACACTAGCGCCTCTAGTAGCAAATTCACACGCGATATCCCCCAATGTGGACCTCATGTTGTCTGAAATTCAATAAATAGTATTATTATTATAAGACGTGCCGCTTAACCTTTTCCATGCCAACGATGCATATTATATCGGCACCACAGGTCCAACGCCGACTTATATACAGTCAAGCAAAACGTTGTGACGATATTTTAACCACGTAATCAACTATCAATTCTAAGAATGTTTTTTAGGTTTTTTTTTTTCGAGATAGTAAAAAAATAAATTTGCCCAGTATGGGATTGATGGTGTGAGCGATACCTGAATCCCATACAAAATGTTTTTTACTACAAAAGATGCTTTACCCCGTATGTATACGTCATGGCGTACAACGGATAAGTAGGTTAAATACTCATGTGTATGATCCATTTTCGATTTAAACACCACTCTCGGCGCGTGAGCGACGGCTTTTGTATTTTGACAGGGCACTGAAAAGGTTAAAACAATGAAAATCGGACAAGAACCAGTTAACCCGCCTGGAGAGGGTTCCGATCGTTGAATGTTTCTAATATCATTTCAAATACGATGGTTTTCTTATACTTAAGGTTTCCTGTAATCTATAGGCCACAAGAGTAAGAAACTTTTTAATCTCAGCAACTCGGTCAGTCAGAGATAGTGAAGATTATGTAACAGAATTTCCAGAATAAGTATGTGGTGAACAGGCCGAGGTGATATGACACATCTGATGAGAGTCCCTTGCCAAACTTCACGTAACATTCACGAAAAAAGTAGCCATTTCCATAAAAAAGAACTAACAAGACAACTTGTCGAATTATTTTACATCGAAAGCATGTTGTCCGAGCCCCATTTGCACAAAACTGGTAATTCAGGGTTAACCGTTTAACTCAGTTTTACTTGTATGAATTTGACGTGGGTCAAGGCTAACCCGAGGTTAACGGCTAGGTGCAAGTGGGCCTAAAATATATATTTTTTCTTTTAAATGATTAGTGTACAACGCCTTGTCTAGAATACATGCTTCACTTTTCCCGTAGGTCAGTTAAATCCACATCATTAATTATTTTACCTTTGCCAAATATAAATAACAAAAGAAAAGGAAGATTAAAAGAAAAAGAAGATAAATTCAGCGACAAAGGCTTTTTTAATTTAATTCTATAATTAAAAGTGCACAGTTCGTAGTTGCAAAGTTCAGAACTCCTACTAAAGGAGATTAACCCGTGGTCCAAGTTCTTAAAAGAATAATTACTGCCTAGGCCGGTGGTTCCCAACCGGTGGTCCGCGGACCACAAGTGGTCCACGAGATTTGAAATATCGTCCGCGACAGATTTCATATTTGAATGTACGTGAACGAGAACGCGGTGAGGTGACCGGTAGGTGGGAAGCGTTTGACGAAACAATATGACAAAAGCCTATCAACCCAAGAATTCCTGGACTTGTACAGAAGATGCAAGCTCAATAATCTCATTGATATACTATGTACTAAAAAGTTACAGGTTTTCACTGCTCATTAATGTTACTTTCGACGTTTATGCTAAACATTAACTTTTGCCCGCGTGGTTTTGGACAAATAAAAATGACAATATGGCATTCTTTAAATTTGCGAAAAAATATAATAAAGTAAAAAACTAATAGGGTGAAGTTGAAAAAGGAAAAGCACTATTGCGCAAAAAAGAAAGCTTAGTAGGAGTATAAGTAAACTTGTGTTTTTGACCAACTGTTATTAAAAAAAACTTTCTTTTGCATATGTGAAGTTTTTTTTTAATCTTGTGGTCCTTGCTAAAGGTAACGCAATCATAATGGTCCCTGGTCAAAAAAAGGTTGGGAACTGCTGGCTTAGGCCGACGTCCTCCGAGAATAGACGAGAAAGCTGTTAACATTTCCAAACTTTTACTTTGTTTCGTAGAACTGGAAGGTAGGTAATCGTTTTAACAAGGCAAACTTTTAATAATGAGTTAAATTTGACGACATAAATCTCTTTTTAAAACTGTTGTGGAAGAATTGTATTTCATAGAGACTAGCTTTTGAAAAAAAGAAAGAAAGAAAGAAAGAAAAAAATCTTTATTGCCATAAATAAGTATAACTAACTAACAGCTAATTATGGCAAATGGACCAGGCTCAGCAAAATGCTGTGGCATCAGAGCAGGTACACTCCGGGTCAGCAACGCTGATTTTCAGCCTGCTCCTACAGAGGCCACCGAGGTGTACAGCTCAGCATTTATATAACATGCAAAAAGAACATTAAATTAATAAATAACAAACAAAGAAAATGAAAGTAACTACAGAAAAAACAGTATATTCTTTAATAACAAAAATTCATTTTGCCAGCGACGTGGAATTTGTTTATAGCGTTCTAGCTAAGCCTGCTCTAAGCCTGGATTGATTCAAGCATAGTTAACGGACTCATGATCATTAAGGCATTCACTGCCACCAACGCATATATGCGTTTAGCTGACTTTCACGCAGTGCCTCAAACGCACATGTGCGTTGCAATGTTCCCTTAATGACAGATGTGGCACCTGGCGAAAGTTCGTAAAAAGAAGTGGCAGTGAATGCGTTAAATATGACCGCCGAGCTGTCATTCCATACAGAAACGTCATTTCGTCCCATAGTAAAATATTTAACGTTAACGTTAACTTTAACTGAGGGTTTGAAGCAACCTACCCTGTTTTTTTTTTCGTGGGGATATCCTCATGGATACCACCCTGTTCTGTGGGGTGGTTATGCCGGACTTCTACCGGCTAAAACGCCACGTGTCCTCGAAACGCTTTAGTGCCGGGGTTGCGGGTACGCATGGCATTCTTCCGCTTGCCCGGCGGCGCTGGCCGTAGCCCCTTCGGTGGAGGGGGGGCACCAGAGTGCCTCCACTATGCAATCACGAGGCCTTAATCTATGTAGATGGGTAACGGACTCCCACTTTTGACGGCCGCATTGGTCCAGTTGGTAGTGACCCTGCCTTCTGTTCCGACGGTCGCGGGTTCGAGTCCCGCTCGGGGCAAACTTTGTGTGATGAACACGAATGTTTGTACTCGAGTCATGGATGTTTAGTATTTATATATGTATGTATTTCGCTATATAAGTATTTATATCGTTGTCTAGCACTCATAGTACAAGCTTTGCTTAGTTTGGGGCTAGGTCAATATGTGTGAAATGTCCCAAGATATTTATTTATTTATTTTATTTATTTATTTACTTATCCGTTACCCAGGCCTCAGTTATGGCGGAAACAGGAAACCCTGGTAGGCTCTCCTGCGCCGACCAGTAACACTACCATGAGTTTACAGTGACCGTACTCGCTAGCGACTACGTAAACGATTTGTATGAAGAATTTTAGTTCAACGAGTGACCGCCAGGGGCGCTGTACTATTCTTACGCTAGCGGTACGGTCACTGTAAACTCATGGTAGTGCTGCAGCTCTTTTGCGGCGGATTGCAAACTCACTTGAGAGAAACAACCTACCCTGCTTGTCCACAGAGTCGCGTTCAACGTGCAACAGACAGACGTCATCACTTGCATCGCCCTTATATCGCACGTTATGTGCTATGCCAACTCCGCTGTCAACCCGTTGATCTACAACTTCATGAGTGGTATGTACAAAACTTACTACTACTACTACTATTATTTGCGTCTCACTGCTGGGCACAGGCGTCCTCTCATCACGAGAGGGTTTGGGCTATAGTCTGGGCACAGTGCAGATTGGGGACTTCACACACATCTTTGAATTACTTCGCAGCTGCGTGCAGATTTCCACATGATGTTTTCCTCCGCCGGAAAGCTCAGTGGTAAATTCAAATTGAATTTCGCACATAAGTAAACTTAGAGGTGCGAGCCGGAATCGAGCCCCCGGCCCTCTGCATGAGAGGCGGTAGGTCGAACCACTAGGCCACCGCGGCTTCAAAGTTATAATGGGGTCCCCACCGGCAGCACAAAGTTTTCGAAGCTGCAAATTCGGGTATAAAATACTCTCTAGGGATATAAATAACTTGGTAAGGGTCGTAAAAATCGTAGATACGTGCGAGTTTGCGATGTTTTATTGTTCAAGCGTCTAGTAACACCGTATTAACGCATTCACTGCCACCGACGCCCCAACTAGCAAAGTAGTCCTATAACCAAAATTATAAGACTACCAATTCTCATAATAGTCTAGTAAGTGCACTGAGAAAGACTTTCGCTCTTATATTGGCATTCCACAAGTCTTGTTACACTCAAGATCTCGTGTTCTTATAAATAGGCTTGTAGTGTACTACAAGGTTAAGCTATAAGTCTTGTTACACTCAAGATCACTTGTTCTTATAACAAAGCTTTATAGTTTACTATAGGAGTACGTTATAAGACAGTTATAGGACATGGTATCTTATAAGTGCATGTCACAAGACAAATAGTCTTTGTAAATTTTCAGCTCCAATAGTAGCATTCGGTGAGAGTATAAGGTTTTATTACACACTTGAGCAGAACCTTTATAAGAGTAAAAGCTCTTATTAAGAGCGCTGTGAGAGCAATAACTCAAGATCACTTGTTCTTATAACAAAGCTTTATAGTTTACTATAGGAGTATGTTATAAGACAGTTATAGGACATGGTATCTAATAAGAGCATGTTACAAGACAAATAGTCTTTGTAATTTTTCAGCTCCAATAGTAGCATTCGGTGAGAGTATAAGGTTTTATTACACACTTGAGCAGAACCTTTATAAGAGTAATAGCTCTTATAACATTCTTGAGCAGAACCTTTATAAGAGTAAAAGCTCTTATTAAGAGCGTTATGAGAGCAATAACTCAAGTTCACTTGTTCTTATAACAAAGCTTTATAGTTTACTATAGGAGTACGTTATAAGACAGTTATAGGAGATGGTATCTTATAAGTGCATGTTACAAGACGAATAGTCTTTGTAATTTTTCAGCTCCGATAGTAGCATTCGGTGAGAGTATAAGGTTTTATTACACACTTGAGCAGAACCTTTATAAGAGTAATAGCTCTTATAACATTCTTGAGCAGAACCTTTATAAGAATAATAGCTCTTATTACATTCTTGAGCAGAACCTTTATAAGAGTAATAGCTCTTATAATATTCTTGAGCAGAACCTTTATAAGAGTAATAGCTCTTATAACATTCTTGAGCAGAACCTTTATAAGAGTAATAGCTCTTATTACATTCTTGAGGAGAACCTTAATAAGATTTCAAAAACGTATCTACTCTTGTTTGATGCTATTATAAGAGTTGACCCACTGAATCAAATGGGAACTTTATTAAGAAAGGGTCCCGTAGAATCAAATAATTTAGATAATTTAAGTGAAGATGAAAATAAAAAATGTGAAGATTTCGACAAAGAAAATTACACAGAAGAAGATAACGAAGAAAGTGAACAAGATAAAAATCTCTGGCCCTGAAGTATAACGTACCACATATAATGTAGTCCTCAATGAACTGTGAACTTAGTGTATGAAAGCACTAAAGAGGATTTCTCGAAATGCCCACGTGAACGGAAAAAAATAATTAAATACATGCTAATGTTTACGCGCATACGAAGTCGCGGGCAAAATCTAGTACCTATAATATAAAGTCAGTCAGACAAAACATTCAAGACCAAAAATAACATTTTTTTACGATTTATAGGGATTTCCTACATTTTAAAATTATAAACTGTAAAAAAATCATGGGTTAGAAGTGTTTATATTGAATTTATGAGGAACCCTAATTAATGTCAACATGGAGGCCATGATGTTCTTATAATAGTTTGACTAAGCGCTATTACACTTATAATAGACTTAAAACGCTCTCATTTAAACCAGTTTTTGTTATGGCGGATATTTATTGCAATATATTGTAATAAACTTATTAAAATAATGGTGTAATGATGAAATTTTAGAGGCGCTTTTAAAATATGTTTCTAAAATACTATATTTTAACGATGAATATCACTTCCCCACTAATTCATTCTCTATTAACCCTATATTCACATCCCTACTTCACCGGCTACGATAAATATTAGTATTATGTCAAAAAGATATTGTACTTACCTTTTTAATTCCAAAAATCACTCACAACACAAACACTAAACCACATTTGCAAGATGTACTGACATTTACTAGTTTAATCTTATAAAGAGCTTGTCACAGACACTTACAAGAGCAATTGTACTTATAAAGGTTTTGAGTATACATTATAGGACTATTTGTACTTCTTCAACGCTATTACGAGCATATTATAGGACTTCATAGCATTCTGTAAGTAGATTATAAGACTGTTACAAAAACAAATGCTCCTATAAGTGTGCCCAAATCCAGGTTTGTAGATAGCTACAAGTACTTTATAAGCGCAATAAAAATAGGCTTGAAGAGTACTATAAGAGCATAATTTGCTAGTTGGGGCATATATGCGTTTTGCTGACTTTCCCGCAGTGAACGCACATGTGCGTTGCAATGTTCCCTTAATGACAGATGTGGCACCTGGCGAAAGTTCGTAAAAAGAAGTGGCAGTGAATGCCTTAATATTAGTACCTGGGCGACCGACCTTTGCTCGGGTGAAAATAGCTAAAAACAATTTTTCCCAGATATGAGACCTAGCTAGGTCGATTTCTCGCCCCCGTAAGCCCCTATATTCCAAATTTCATCGAAATCGTTAGAGCCGTTTGCGAGAACGCGAGTACAAATATATATTAGTACAAATATACATACAAATATTTCTCGTTTAATAGTACAGAATAGGATAGGAAATGTTGTGTATGTTTAAAAATGAAAATGTGATATAGGTATGATTTAGAGTATCTACTTTTTTCTTTCTAAAAACTTTTTTTTCTGAAAAAACTTATGATTAAAGGTATTTTGTAAAGTTTCTACAATCATTTTTGAAAATTCTGTTCCTTCATATTGTATATTTCTCATACTAATTCAATTTATGAAATACCATTTGTTTTTGTATAAAGCCTTTTTGAATAAATCTAACTTAATAAAACTAACTTTATGTTCAGTAAACAATGAATTTCAATTAAACCATTAAATTGAAGCTGCAAAAACAGGTCATACAAATAAATTCACAGATATATAAACAAAATAATCAACCCTATTTAGGTTTTATTCATCTTGGTAAAGCAAATGAAAATAATACAGCGATATTTTTGTGAATCACGTTTTTCAGAATATTTTTTACCTAACAAATAACTCAATGATGTCCAAAAATATTCGACCGCGTCAGTTATCATTATCTAAACTACCCACTTCTAACGGTTATCTCTCATATTAATATTATATCAGTTTTCCAATCAGTCATGCACGAATTTATCAATTTCGTAATTAATAACCAACTCAGAATAATGTAGCGGCATGCCTTTGTAGAGAAGTGGGAGTTAATATTATTTACATCACCCTTGGCCATAAAGTGGGATTTTCTGGCCGCTACGCGGAGAGAAAATCTCACTTCTTGGCCAAGGCAAGACATAAAACTTTTGACAAACCACGGGTGGTAATTCGTAAAGCCCCAGATCGCATATTTATGGCCCTCACCTTCGGTTCGGGCCACAGAAACCTGCGATCTGGGACATTAACGAATTCACCGCCCTAGGTCTGTAATGTACTATTTCATCACACTTGCTCAAAAACGGTGTCATTGCAGGCAGGCAAAGCGGTCTCTAAGGCCCAGATTGACCACGGGCTTTCGGGATTTCTTATGAGCCCACGGGCCGTAATGTATTTGTTTTCAATTGTTTACTTCGAAATAATACAAATTAAAAACTACTTAACACATTCCCTGTCCCCATATAAAATGACAGCACAATCTCACAAGTCCAACTGACGTATGTATACGTATCTTAGTATGAAGCAGTGACTCCATAGTGGGAGCATGGACTTGTGAAAAAAAGCTTCATGTCCCCACATTGGGGGCCTTCGGACAGGGAACGTGTTAAATGACGGCACCATTATTAGTGGCCAGTACGATTTGAATATATAAACTAAAACAAAAAAGGTTTGTTCGCGATGCCGATTAACCTACAGGCACAAGTTCACAGGTCGTGCTAGTGAATATTTCCTGTATTTTCCTCGCAAGTGTGAAGAAAAACATTGTGTGTATCACGGGCGGTATAGGAACTGCAGTCTCGGGCGCTTTTAAAACCCTCAACCTTCGGTTTCGGGCTTATAAATGCTCTCGACAACAATTCCTCGCTTACCGCCCTTAATGCACAATGTACTATTCTTTTAGATTTAGGTACCTATATAATTTTATATCACCTGGGGCCTTATTCGAGTCTATACATAGCGATATAGGATTTCCCAAATCCCAAATAAGGATAGGCAGTATCCCAATTTTTACGAGTAAATCAGAATATCTGCCCGCGACTTCGCCCGCGTGGAATTCGGTTATCGCGTTCCCGCGGGAACTATGCATTTTTCCGGGATAAAAAGTAGCCTGTGTCCTTTTCTCGGTACTCCAACTATCTCCATACCAAATTTCATCCAAATCGGTCCAGCGGGTGAAGCGTGAAGAGGTAACAGACAGACAGACAGAGTTACTTTTGCATCTATAATATTAGTATGGATTAGGTAAGTAAGTAAATATCACCTGTATAATGTAAGTAAGTAAAACCACACCTAATATCTAATTTGTAAAAACCCAATCGTTAAGACGCGAATTGAAAAGAATTCTTAAAAGGTAATTGTCCCTTTCACAGTCCAACAATGGGTTGACCTTTTATACCATTTCAGAAACATGCATGAAAAAAGTCTTTGAGAATTTCAAGGATTTAAAGACATTTTACGATAAATAATCTAACAGTATCTCGAAATGAAGAAATCAAACATGAATGCGATCATATCATTTAAATATACCGTGTCAATAATGTAGGGTAGAATTGTAGATATGAACATTCATAAAATGACGCATTTTCCCCATAGGGACCACTTTCTTCTATTTACTACGTTAGACCGGGAGATGGTGACAGAGCCTGACAGAGAATTCCGAAACATTTGTACCAGGCAGGCGATTCTACAGGGGTATAATTACGTAATGACGAAAAGGAAAATCCCGGTCATAGCGCCAGCACCGGGCGGCGGCTCAATCGCGTGAGCGCAAAATTAAAAAAACATACGCCTTTAGAGCGATATGGCGGCCATTTGGCCCCGTCGGAAAAGTAAGGCAAAGTGATTTTCGTGAATGGCTACTCGAAGATGATTAGCTAAGCAAAAATTAGCCTGGTACAAATGGTTAAATTTATGGTTTTTAATTAACGTGTTTTCGTCGGTATGGCGCGATGTAGGCCGCGCCGGAGAAGTATACATTACCGCCGACTTCGTTTTTCATCGACAATCGGAAAACACAAGATTTTTTTGGTACCTACAAATCGTTCGACTTTCGTAATTTATCCGACACGTTCGATTAACGCTCACGCGATTGGGCTGCCGGTACTGGCGCTATGACCATGATTTTCCTTTTCGTCATTACGTAATTATACCCCTGTAGAGTCGCCAGCCTGGTACCAATGGTTCGGAATTTTCTGTCAGTATCTTCCGGTCTAACGACTCTGGCATCCCTCATAGATGTAAGAAAATTCGAAGCGTTCACTGGATTATTGCTCTCATGCAGAGCTTTTCCGAACGTACGGCGCAATTTAAGGAGATTTCAGTCTATATATTATCTTGTCTCTGGTGGGGACTACAGCCTAAATATAGTCTCGTGTTGAAAGAAGGCTGTGTCCAACTAACAGTGGATCATTAATAGGCTATATTTTATTTTATAAAATTACCTACATTATGTATTTCGAAATGAAAGCGACAATTTGAACGAAAACGTCGCCCATGTCCGAGAAACAAAAGTAAAGTATTTCGAAGTTATTCAAGACAAAAAATAAAAGTACGACTAACATAATTTTATGTAAATTCAGAACCCTAAGGACTCCGACTTCAGACTCAACTTTTTATTATTATTCGTAACTTAAGAAAAGTATTTCAAATCAATTTTGCTTGCAGGATTCCCTGGTTTCTCAGGTCAGTAAAGCCTGTCACCTGTAGATTTTGTCACGTTAATTGATTTACTGTGTTATTATGTCACTGTAATTAATAACAATTTATTCATGTGTTATATAACGAGGTTTATTTATGGTTTCTTTATCTTCAAAATGTTGTACTACCTGCACATCTTTTTATTTTGAATCTTTATATCCACTTTTACCCACAGGCCTTGCTACCTAACACCGATTAAGGCGCATAGTAAGGTGGAAACCCAATTTGGACACGTTTAACGATATAAAACTAAAAATTGGGCCGAAAGAAATAATTATTATATTGGGCAGAGGCCTCCCTCTCATTTATACAATTAAAAATACATTTGAAGAATTGATATATCCTCTTCAAAAGTTAGTTATGATAGTGATTTACGGTTTTTGACAAAAGTGATGATTATTTTACAATATCCACATCTCAACTAAATAAAGTTTTGTTTTCTCGAAATCCCGTGTAAAATCATAGTAGCAATTTAAAAGGTTTGAAATTGCCTTACTTGTTTTTTTTTTTGTAAGAACAATCTGGACGCATCGCAATTTCCGCAGCTCATATTGAAGAGATCATATCAATTCATCAAATACATTTATCGAGACCTATATCTCGGACCAATTTTTAGTTTTAGGCCTTTAAACGCGACCAAAATGTGGTATATTACCTTACTACGCGCCTTAGCGTTACATAGCGTGTTCCTTTGTTCCACATTTGTAACCAAGTTTCCGTAGCCGGCTTCGAAACCAGATTTTTCTCATCTCATAACTAATATGAATATGAAAATATCGAACATTTCATGTTTTTCTATTTCAACTTTTCCATAAGGGATTTACCTATTCGTACGTTATTTTGATGTTATGTTTGAAATGGATAGACTAATTTAAATCATAACTAATAACACAAAAAAAAGTTTTTTCTTTCGTAACTGGTTACAAAAATATGAGTTAATTTACTGCTAGATTTCTAATGAAACCACCATTGACGCAAGCGGATTTATTAACTACACTCAACAGCAATTAATTCGGGTCACTTTGTATGGAAAATGCTATACACAGCTAGTAAAAAGTGACCCTAATTCATTGCTGTTGAGTGTATGTTATTTCATTTTTTGCGTGATGTTATGTATAATTATTGTCATTACTTAGCTGTATATTGATTTTGTAATGTGAGAAGTTGCATTTTTATTTGTATTTGTCGTCTCAGATTCAGGGAATCCCGTAAAACTTGTTTCGTTTCTCTCGAAACGTTATTTGTTCACTGGAGCACCTTAGCACGCTAAATAAAATAAATATTAACTGAGAAAAATCAACACAATTTTTGATAGAGCATGCACTTCCCAGGAGCACGTCTGTGTTTGCTTTTAGAGTCCCCAGTACGCTCCTTTCTCCATACAAACGTAGTTACGTTTTAATTCGCAAACTACTCATCAGATTGGCACCAAATTGTACAAGTAATAGTGGGGCAGAGATATATATACATATATTTTTTTTTTCGTTGAAGGAAAACATCGTGAGGAAACCTGCACGCATCTGCGAAGTATTTCAAAGATGTGTGTGAAGTCCCCAATCCGCACTGGGCCCGCGTGGGGACTATAGCCCAAACCCTCTCGTGATGAGAGGAGGCCTGTGCCCAGCAGTGGGACGCAAATAGGCTGTAGTAGTAGTAGTAGTAGTAGAGATATTAGTGTCCAAAATACACTTTGACTGTAATAAATTGAATAACAAAGAAACTAGGACCACTTTAGTTTCCTCCATACAAACTTCAACATTCAGTTTTTTGGCTGTAATTTAATTGTGTTTTATTTTACCACGACATTTACTAATTTCGGACACTCACAATAATGATTTTACTATGTGTACCAAGTTTCGAGTCAATCTGTTTAGTAATTTGGGAATAAAAGCGAAAATACGTTTGTATGAAAAGTTGAGAAACGCCGTGCGTACTGGGGACTCTTAAGTACATAAAAGAAGCAATTCGACTGCGTTTTAACTTGAATTACTTACTAGATGATTTGCACAGTAAAGTGTGTTTTTAGAAATAAAAAAAAAACTATCTACTTGGCTATTTGATTTTCATTTTGTGGTGTCCTTAAAATGTGCAGTAGGTACCTGTTTATGTTAAGGATCCATACTAATCCATCCTATATATCCATACTATCCATATTAATATTATAAATGCGAAAGTAACTCTGTCTGTCTGTTTGTTACCTCTTCACGCTTCAACCGCTGGACCGATGAGATGAAATTTGACATGGAGATAGTTGGGGTCCCGGGAAAGGACACTTTATTTCGGAGAAGGGCATAGTTCCCGCGGGAGCGCGATAACCGAATTCCACGCGGGCAAAATTGCGGGCAGATACTAGAAATTATAAATGTGAAATAAGCTCTATCCATCCGTCGGTTACCTCTTCTTCATGCTTAAACCGCTGGACTGATTTAGATATTGCTCGAGTCTGGATGGACATAGGATAGGCACTTTTCCCGGGAAAGCGCTTAGTTCCCACTGGAACGCTGGAACAGAATACCACGCGGACGAAGTGGCGGGAATCAGCTAGTATTTATTTATTTCTTTATTTATTCATTTATACGGGACACCAACAGAGCATACTGTATGTATAAAATACATACAGTTAGTTCAGGTAGCCTTTTTACGTATTTAAACTGTCGTACTTATATTCTTTCCTCCTACTCCTATAAAAGTAAAATCTAATCTTATATATAAGGTGCTAACAAATTAGTCACGGATATTTTTACAGCTGATAGTACTCGGCTCTCGAAGTACATTTAAGTATGGTTTTGTTATGTTTTTTTGGAGAAAAATAGGAAACAAATTTGCTACGTTAAAACACCCTGTTTAAGAACCTGCCGTTTTCCCGCCATATTTTTTTCCTTAATTATTGTTAAAAGTAAATTTATTATCTCTTAAAATATCCTTGACTTATTTGTTAGCACCTTGTATAAAATTCTCGTGTCACAGTGTTTGTAACCAAACTCTTCGAAACGGCTCGGTCGATTCTTATGAAATTTGGAGTGGTTGTTCAGTGGGTCTGAGAATAGGACGTAAGTAATTTTTCATACGCGAAAAAAATTAAAGGCGGTACGAAGTCCGCGGGGTCAGCTTGTTCCGTTATAAAATGATTTCATACAAAATATTTTAGCGCCCAAAATCGTATTATTACCTACTAGTTTCTGCCCGCGACTTTGTACGCGTGGAATATAAAATGACGATAACTTTTCTTTCCGACATCCGATTTTAATCAAACATAGCTTATATGTTGCTCCAGATGATCTACCCTTGAAAACTGCATTCAAATCCGTTCAGTAATTTTGGAGATTAAATCTAACAAACAAACAGACAGACAGACAGAAAAGATTTCTAAAAATCGCTGTTTATGTGGTCTACCATACATCTTTAGACCCCCAGTTCCTTTTTTGAACTTTTCTTTCTATGTACAGACACGCCGGGCTCTGCTCTTTTATTTAGTATAGAAGATAGAAGATAGAAGAAGATTTATAAATTGAGGGCCTTACTCTATTTAATGGAAGCTTAATTATCGAGAATTTCGCTTGGTCTTTGGGAGCTTAGCGACTAGCTGTGGTTAATCTTCCTGATCAGCGGTGTAGAAATGTGTTTCGTTGGTAGTTCCTATTTTTGTTTATTCTATGAAAATCTTTCCATTTATTTTATCCTCAGGTGCCTTCTACTAAGGGCCCTCGCGAACAGCGACTTTTTGTAGTGGATAGCGATATGAGTAGCGCGGCAGCGTCGCTACAAAAAGTTGCTGTGAGCGAGGGCCCTAAAATACCATAAATGTGATGTTTGAAGCCGTGGTAGCCTAGCGGTGTGACCTACCGCCTCTCGTGCAGAGGCTTTAGGTTACTTATGTGCGAAATTCAATTTTAATTTACCACTGAGCTTTCCGGTGAAGGAAACATCGCGAGGAAACCTGCACGCATCTGCGAAGTAATTCAAAGATGTGTGTGAAGTGTCCCCGCGTGGGGACTATAGCCCAAACCCTCTCGTTATGAGAGGCCTGTGCCCAGTGGGTCGTAACAAGGCTAATCCGTATCTTGAGCGGGAAAGTTTTATTATAGTCGATATCTACAGGTCGCGGCACATAACTTGAGCGGTGAGCAAAAGTAGAGGGGATTTCTGCGCATGTTTACGACTGAAGGGCCAATAAGAGTGCACGCGCGAGAAAGCTCCCCCAGCGTCCCGCGCCCCTCTGTGATCTTATTTTTGACTTCTGCGCATCGAAGGTCACCGCTCAAGTTCGGTGCCTGTACCGAGTCGTCGGCGGTGAGACAGTGCCTTAGTCATAATTTACATAATTAAGTGGATGCTCATTACGGACAACCACGTGAATAAATACCCCTTTGCCAGCTAGTACGAGTATGATTAAAACAGCTCCAGCTAGGCTACACTTAAATTCGATATTTGTACACGTTAAAAATGCATGGAGTCGCGTCGCGTGTATTCCCACTGAAGAAAAAAGTACAGTGAAATAAGGAAATATTTTATTCATGTTACATGACATAATGTGGGTATTTTAAAGCGAACTGTGTCTTAGTGTAAGTACTTAGTGGACGCTCGAAGCGGAGCGTTCGCGAGGCGTGTAGTGTGTGGCGAGTAAAAGTAACTATGTTTAGTTCGTGCGAACCACGAATGCCCCTGGGGTGCTTGTTTGTGCTGTACCTACATACACATACGGTGTGGCAGTGTCTGTCTATCCGCTCTGTCAGGCACGCACAATCTCACGTCTAACCACAACCAAGTCGTGGTTTGGAACAACTCTATAATCTAGGCAGCGTTGTACTCAAGTCGCTTGCATCACCGCACGCCCCGCACTGCTGCACGCGTAACATTGGTCCACTCACAGCTTACACTTATCTGTATTGGTTCTAGAGATAACAACGTTTTTTTGTTACAGGGAAGTTCCGGCGCGAGTTTCACAGGTCCTACTTCAAATGCTTGTGCTGCTGCCACGCCCCGCTGACCCCCGACAGGAATGGCACCTCTTTCGCCCCCATCGGAAGCTCCCGCGCTGGCACCACGCGCACTGTCGTCCGCAGAAACGATTCCTGCGCCTCTTACCGCCTTACCCACCTATCCCCTTCCAACCACAACAGCATCAACAGGGATTTCGGCCGAAACACCAACACCTCATTCATCGAACAGATCAACGGCAACAGAAGACCGATAAGGGAAGACTCCATCAGTGAATCCGCAACCAGATTCACGCTTGCAACAGACGCATGTAGGGATTGACGATTGAACAACGATCTATTCAGCGACCTGAGGAACCGAGAAGGCGTCGAAACTTACATAGCTAGGAGCACGAACAGTATCGATTGTAAACCGTACTACGATTGCTTCAAAGGCGGTCCTTCTGACAAGAAAGATAAATTTTATATCAGCGAGGAAAGACACAGTGACACGTATGCGGACTACAGAGAGTGTGACAACGAGTGGAAGGAACTGTTCACTGTCAAAGATGAAACCAAAAACGGGTTTACGTTTAAATTTAACCGTAGTTTAAATAGCTGTCAGATTAAGAATAAGAGGATGATCAACGCTGTCTATTAAGAGTTGTGTGAGTGAGATATTTATGTAATCATCTTCGATGTGATTTTTAAATGTTTAAGAGTTTTTACATCAGTCTTATTCTATATAATAATTATTTATTTTTTATAGAGAAAGTATTGAATCATGTGAAATGTATTACATAATTAATTATGTTTAGCCGTTTTTTTTTAGCTTAGCTACTTATTAGATGTTGTTTATGCTTCAAGACAAAGTCACTGCCTTTCTCATATATTTTATACATAATGCCGTCATGTACCTATCTATATACATACATTAGGTGTACATAAAGTTTCAGATTAGAGATTATTTTTTAAGAAGGTTACATTCACAACAAAAACCAAGAGATAAACCAAGTAGTACTTCAAATTTCTTCTTCATTTTCTGAAATTCTTTATTTCTAAAAACGGTACAATTCCATCTCGCATTAATATGTAGGTATCTAATGATAGAAACGTTGGTGGTCAAATAACTAAATACGCTTTGCTCATAATTATTATATTCGTTAAACAATCCTAAAATAAATTTAAATGGACTAAGAGAGCTCGTTATTAGTCTATGCAGGGAAACAATTCTATGTTTAGTGGTTTATTCATAGACGCGTACTAAACAACTCTATAATTGAGGTATTTGTTGACTTTGTAACGGCCACAGACTAACAAGGATCAAATTGAACATTTCATTATACTGTTGGAATCGTGAATTTGACACAAAATTAAATAAACACAGTAATCTTACGTCGGGATGTAATGCAATGCAGATAACAAGTAATAAGAACTTATTATCATCATCATCATCGTCATCTCCTTTCCCATTTATCCCACATTACGTATGATAGTGAGAAAGTTATTAGAAGTATTTTAAAGTAGGTGAATATTTGAACAAATAAACTGAAGGTACAGTTGAAATTAATGTGACATGGACAAAAATGATAATCGAAACAAACATAAACACATCGCTAAGTAGTTAAGCCAAAAAATAACAAAGAAAGAATAATAAGTACAATAAAATTGAACGTTTACCAATAACCACTAATCATTTGAGCTAATTAAGTACTTCGATTTAAACTCTGATTGAAATTGTGTAGCGAGAAATCTCTTTAATGGCAACAAAGCAAAATAAACATCGAGGCTATAGAAACGTTAGAAAAGCCTAAAGTAGGTATCTAATTTATTTTTCTCTGACGAATTCAATTATCTTTTGTGACCCAAAATCAAAGTGGTTTGGTTTTATTTTCTTTTCATGTGTTTTTAAATCGTAGAATTCTGATTATTGTTTCATTAAACTTAAAACGGTCCAGAATAATCAATTAACGCTTCATTGTTTTTGTAATGTCGCTTTCACATCTTTTATTACAATACAATACAATACAAATTATTTATTTCGGACGGAATCCATATTGATTAGATTTATTGATTATTACTTCTGAAATAATTTCTTAGCGTCTCTGCATTGTTTCTAGTGAAAATAATCTATTGATTCGTCATGATTCAACCGAATTTTCAAATTTAATTACCTATTTCTATTGTTACTTGAAGATGTACCTATTCACTTGTGTTTAAATGCCCTTATTTATTTGTTCTCTACATTTGCATCAACAGCTACAATTTTAGTTATTCCACTATCGTGTAGTATTATATCATTTGCACAATCATTTGTTTCATCGAGGTGATCATTTTGAATATTTTTCATCTCTTTCAATGTACCATCTGTTTCTGTTTGTTCAACTTTAAGTGCAGAGGAAATGATGTTTACACAACATTTCCATTTAGTAATCTATTTTAAAAGCTAGTCGACGGTTTGGTTCTCAATTGTTTTGTTCCACAAAAAAGCATTGAGCAATTCGATCATCATCGATCGAGTCACTGGAATTTTAGCCGGCTTCAAACAAGGAGGAGGCTCTATGTTCTACTACTACTACTACTACTACAGCCTATTTACGGCCCACTGCTGGGCACAGGCCTCCTCTCATCACGAGAGGGTTGGGCTATAGTCCCCACGCGGGCCCAGTGCGGATTGGGGACTTCACACACATCTTTGAATTACTTCGCAGATGCGTGCAGGTTTCCTCACGATGTTTTCCTTCACCGAAAAGCTCAGTGGTAAATTCAAATTGAATTTCGCACATAAATAATTTCAGAGGTGCGAGCCGGATTTGAACCCGCGGCCCGAACGGCTCTATGTTCAACTTTATGTATTTTTGTTCGCAGATTCTTTGAATTTCTTTGTTTTCATTTGGAAATGCTTCTATGGAAAATTATGAATTTACAAAAGTATTTAAGTAAGTATAAAGTACGCGAGACTTTTAATAATATAATTGTTAACAGTATCAGCAGATACTTTACTTTGATTTGAGATTGTACTTTTCAATGTTGTTTTCAGTACAAAAAACATGTAAATGTCTTTTTCGAGTGAAAAGTTAACTTTGTTAATATATAAAATGGTCTAAGACCAATATACTTATGTTTGCAAATGTTTAGTGGGTAAAATAAATTATTAAGCATAGAAAGTAGTCAAATTGTAAATAAGACCTTTAAAAATAGTCCTACTTCCTAGTCATAAATATATGCACATTGAATGTTTTCACGCAATTTCCTATAGGTAAGTAATCACAAAACGTATGTGCATCTATATTTTTTTTTTTATAAATTATAGAAATCACAAAATTCGTGTACTTAGTGCAAAATATCTGTTCAATTAATGAAACCAAATAAGATTTAGAATTATTCAATACATGCATACCTACTAATAAAATGACAAAAATTATAGAGTACCATAGTACCCAAATACCTATTTTTTTATTCACTGCATAAAATATTAAGCGAAAAATTAAATTCACAATTTCACGAAATCGTAATAATAAATGTGTAAATATAAATTAATTCTTAGGTAATTTTATACTTGGGTAATTATAAAAGCATTCTATTAGAATTATCTTGTTTCCGCTTAGTAGCTAAAATTACCCGCCTTTACATTGAAATATTGAAACGTCAGAAGGCAACCAATAAATTTTAAAATTAAATCATATTATTTTCCTACTCATATTCAAAGTTGATCATTTAATTTGTGTAGATCATAAAAAAAAATAGTAAGGTCAAAAATTCTAATTTAAATAAAAAACATAAAAACAATTATTTTAATCTTAAACTTATCCAAGTTAAGTTCGGGTTTCGAAATGGATGAGTAAGAAAATGAGTAAGGTATGATTTAATTATAATGTCGTCTCCACAGGTTTTTTGTCTTAGCGTACTAAAAAAACTGGCCTGCATCATGATTACAAAATACAAAAATGGCCTGTATATTTGAGCGATTTCATTCAATTTATGTTACCAAATGTAGTTATATTTATGTACCAAAGTAGTTTTAAGGCAGCGTGTTATAATTTATGTGAAAATCATGTACAGGAATAAACGAAACGTCATGGAATAAGCGGTTACTTACTCATTTCATTTAAAACCACAACAGCCCATTTTTAAGTCCCACTGCTGGTCACAGGCCTTCTCAACCCAGAATAAGGTTTGTACAGGCCTTCTCAACCCATAATAAGGTCAGTAAAATTTTGTAAATTACACATATCTTTGAGTTAGGAATTATATTTTATTAAATTACAATCGACTTGAAAGCTTCGGTGGCGTTAAAAAAAACTTGAAGCCGTAAAACGGTAAAACAACAAGGAAAACTCGGTTGTGAAAAGGAGTGAACTTTTTATCTAAAAAAAAACTTGGGAAGAAGTTGAAAAGTAACGGAACAGCTTTAGTCGCTTTTATATTTTTAAGCTGTAAGTATTTAAAATGAAATCGCAGAAAAAGTAGGTGCGCTTCCTCATTATTATTTTAAGAGGGTTTATAGTCGGCAACGTCGCATATAGCTGTCAAATGTTTCACTGTTTTTATTAATTTCTCAATATTACTGAATTAAAAAAGAACTTCTCATTCTATGGTTGAATGACGCGTCTCGTTTTATATTTGTTAGTTAGGCATTCAAATTACAAGATTACATTAAAATGTAAGGAAAATGCGATGGAAACTTTTCAAAAGATAGTACTTCCATAATCCTAAAAAATTCGTGTTCCTAGGATAATTGTTGCAATCCATAGTTAATGTTTTATTTAACCATAGAGCGATAATTCATGATTTCATTCAGTAATATTCAAAAATTAATGAAAACAGCGAAATATTTGACAGCTATTAGCGACGTTGCCAACCTTCGGAGTAAACCCTCTTTTTTAATCTGAGCTGTCATTTCGCACCAAAACAGAGTCGTTATCATAATCAGCCGAAAGACGTCCACTGCTGGATAGGCCTCGACCAATGCTGGCCACTCAGACCAGTCCTAGGGCTACTTATGCACCGGATTCCCGCGACCTTCACGAAGTCATCGCACAAAGTAAGTACCTATCTACCTACTTACTAACAATCTATTAATATTTTGTAACTACTGAACTTAGTCCAGCGGCTTGAGGTGAGAAAACGTGACAAAGATGTACATACACAAACTGTTATGTTTCAGTACTGAAAATATCATTATCTTTTTTAGAGTAAAAAGTAGTCCATAAGTTCTTTCCCGTAATCTATACTAATAAAAAGTCTGTAGAAGAAGTCGCGTCTGAAACTTGCAAATTAAAAGAAAGTATCAAGTCGAGGGGTTTATATAAACGCTACTGATCACAAAACAACGACCTAGAAATTGCCTGTATGTATGTCCGGATTTAACTCCAAAACTACTGGTTGGATTGCAACAAAATTTGATATGGGGGTAGTTTATAACACAAAGGCTATATTGCTGCTTGCTGCGCGACGCGTGAGCGATCCTATAGGGAACAGGGAGATCCCTATTTTAAGAATTCGAATATAGCCCCTGGTCAACATATAGGCTACTTTTTGTCCCGGAAAAATATATTAACGAATTTCACGCGGGCGAAGTCGCGGGCAGAAGCTAGTTGTAGATATAATCGTAACAACTACTACAGCCTATTTGCGTCCCACTGCTGGACCCAGGCCTCCTCTCATCACGAGAGGGTATAATCTACCAAATTTAAACAAAATCAGTTCATCGAATTGGCCGAAAACTAAAAAAATATACAAAATTTCAATTTTGCTACGATATATTTAGATAACCTCATACTAAATTAGACAACGTCAAAATCACTTGAATAGTACATTATTGCAGAGGCCGCCAAGTAGCGCATTGCCGGACGAGTCAGTTAGAAGGCTGAGCGAAGCGAAGCCTTCTATTAGTACGAGTCCGGCAATCGCAATTGCGGCCGAGGTATATATAATGCTTTTCTCATACAGCGAGGAAATACGTAAGGTCAGTCGGGGCAAGTGCGCCAGGATGGGGTAAGTGCGCCTAACATAAATATATCGAAACCTATAACTATTACTGAACTAGTAGTTGGCTGTTTACAAGGCATGCATAGGGGCGGAAAAAATTTAGGCGCACTTACCCCACATCAGTATTTACTACTTCCATGATCGTGGATGATTTGGCCATGGAAGTTTTACTTATTACCTCCATGGATTTGTCAGTTTCGGGGCAAGTGCGCCAGGATGGGGTAAGTGCGCCTAACATAAATATATCGAAACCTATAAATATTACTTAACTAGTAGTTGGCTGTTTACAAGGCATAGGGGCGAAATAAATTTAGGCGCACTTACCCCACATCAGTATTTACTACTTACTTCCATGATCGTGGATGATTTGGCCATGGAAGTTGTACTTATTACTTCCATGGATTTGTCAGTTTCTCTACAGAGGTGTCTCAAATAGCAAGCGAATTAAAAAAAACACACACGACAATGATGTTTTTGCTGGCCAAGGCCGGCAATGGACAGCCTCGCGTCTTCTTTTTTTGAAAGTAACACGAACATTTCCGAGCATGTTTGAGAAAAGACTTTTATTCAGTGTAAGCGGCAATTTCCTAAAAACTTGTGAAACAAGTATTCGTACAAGGAAATGTGTGGCCGTTTCACAAAATGCCTCGGATATTAAAAGGGATGGTCCCTGAATGCATATCTACCCTCGGAATGTGAAAGTCACGTGATTTGACAACGTAAAATGGGACGGACATGCAAATTTACATATTAACATTGGGTACCTATATAGTGTTTATTTTTTACAACAGAACGCTTTCTAGGCCGTCGTGTATCTAACAGTCAAATGTATGTAAATAAATATTGCAAACTGAATTTCACTCACTTTTAGCTCGTATCATGATGAAACTTGGCATAAGTATATTGTATATGACGATTGGATGTCAATGCAATGATTATTTTACCATCGAGCTGATCTGATGATGAAATGATGTGGTTAAAAATTCAAAGCGTCGTTTTAATATTAACAAATTATTTTTTAAACTTACTTAGATCTGCTTCAATATGCCCCGTTCTACCATACCTTTCTATTTAGCGTGAAAGTATGGATCGCTCTTAATACTGATTTATGTAAGTATACTTACAGAAATATTATTTTTTCTTATAGGTAAATAACGTGTTTAATAAAAAATTAAAAAAATGTGCGTGAATAGAGCCAACTTCTTTGTAACAATACTCACCTAACAACGCTCTACCTAAAACGCTATTATTTTAGAAAATCTCGACGAAGAGGAAAAATGAGAATTCAACGCGCGAATAACAAAATATTAATTAACCAAATCTTTTAAGCTTCTGTGAAACACTCAAAGAAAATGTAGAGGTTTTCTAAGAAAAAGAAAAAGTTGTTTTCAAGATAATAACTAGTAAATTTCATAATTAATGATTTTCTGCGAATCCAGAACCTAAGAACCTTTCCTAGTAGTAGTAAGTAGGAGAGGCAAAGCTTACAATTTTTCCCTTCCTTGTGCTTCCCGGTATACTTCTATACCAAACTTCTTCTTTGACGGCCGGATTGGTTCAGTTGGTAGTGACCCTGCCTTGTTCCGATGGTCGCGGGTTCGAGTCCCGCTCGGGGCAAACTTTGTGTCATGAACACGAATGTTTGTACTCGAGTCAATGGATGTTTAGTATTTATATATGTATGTATTTCTCTATATAAGTATTTATATCGTTGTCTAGCACCCATAGTACAAGCTTGGCTTAGTTTGGGGCTAGGTCAATATGTGTGAAATGTCCCAAGATATTTATTTATTAATATTTATTCTAATGGTGAGTTGATTCAAACATGTATCAATGACGGACTCCTGGTCGTTAAATATGGCCGCCGAGCTGTCATTTCATACAGAAACGTCATTTTATCCCATAGTAAAATATTTAACGTTAACTTTAACGGACGGTTTGAAGCAACTCACCCTAAATCAGAATCAGGTGTAGAGGTAACAGGCTGGCAGACAGACAGTCACTTTAGCATTTATCGGATGGATAACAGACAAATATTTTGTAAGCCAAGGGATCGCAAAGAATGAGATAAAGCTCCCATTTAGTTTGTAAGTTTATCATGGATCGTTGTCGGATGTTTTGGCCTAATATTTTATTAAAAGATAAAGCACAAAACTTTAGGTTAATTTCATTGCTTAAGTTCAACGTATGCACGAATATTTGTTGAAATTGTTCCTTCGGTCATAATTTATGTGAGATTCTCGGTAACCTTCAGTTTTCAAGTTCTAATTTATTCCAGTGTTTATTGTTTATAAGAGAGTTATTGTTCTTTTAGATTGTCTTTTGATTTCAGAAGTTCTTTATGCTCGTGTAAAGTTTTAGGCAATAAATAAACTTAGGAGAAGACATTCAGAACGACCGAATGAATAACAATTTGTTGCCTTAACACTGACAAGTTCATCGCTTTTTAAGAAAACCTTACCTACGCATTTTTACTTGGGACAAGGGTCGTCCAAATCTCTCTCACTCGCTAACCTCACTCTCTTACTCGCTAACCTGCTGCCAAATAGCAGTTATCTCGCTGATTACCGGTAAGGAGATAAGGCAGCCGGTTAAATTACCGTCATTCGAGTAGAGGCATTCGAGTCGGGTCGAATCCGACTCGGCTGGGCAGCGTTCGGGAAGCTTCGCAGTGTCTTTTCGTCCAAATTACCGCAGTGTCTCAAGTCGAAAGTCTTCGACCAGTGTGTGTTGCCAGTGATGACTTATGGTTCCGAGACGTGGGCGCTTACGATGGGCCTCATAAGAAGGCTCAAAATCACTCAGAGGGCAATGGAGAGGGCTATGCTCGGGGTTTCTCTGCGTGATAGAATCAGAAATGAGGATATCCGTAGTAGAACTGGGGTCACCGACATAGCCCGAAGAATTGCGAGCCTTAAGTGGCAGTGGGCGGGGCACATTGCTCGCAGGACTGATGGCCGATGGGGCCGGAAAGTTCTCGAGTGGCGCCCGCGAACCGGGAGACGAGCTGTCGGTAGGCCTCCAACAAGATGGAGCGACGACCTCGTGAAGGTCGCGGGAAACCGGTGGAAGCAAGTAGCACAGGACCGGTCTGAGTGGCGAGCCTTGAGGGAGGCCTATGTCCAGCAGTGGACGTCTTTTGGCTGAAATGATGAGTAGAGGCGTTACTTCTCAGGGTTGGAAAAGCCACCGCAACCGCAACAGCCTATTTACGGCCCACAGCTGGGCACAGGCCTCCTTTCATCATGAGAGAGTTTGGACTATAGTCCCCACGCGGGCCCAATGCGGGTTGGGGACTTCAATCACATGCTTGCAGATGCGTGCAGGTTTCCTCACGATTTTTTCCTTCATCGAAAAGCTCAGTGGTAAATTCAAATTGAATTTCGCACATAAATAAGTCTTGAGGTGCGAGCCGGATTCGAACCCCCGACCCTCTGCAAGAGAGGCAGTAGGTCAGACCACCAGGCTACCACGGCTCACGGTGACACGCTTACCAACAGGATTATCTTTAAACATTGATTAATAGTACATTACAGACCTAGGGTGGTGAATTCGTAAATGTCCCAGATCTCAGGTTTCTGTGGCCCGAACCGAAGGTGAGGGCCATAAATATGCGATCTGGGGCTTTACGAATTACCGCCCGTGGTTTGTCAAAAGTTTTACATCTTGCCTTGGCCAAAAAGTGAGATTTTCTCTCCGCGTAGCGGGCAGAAAATCCCACTTTACGGCCAAGGGTGATGTAAAAAAACTAAATCAACATCCGTTTCGGAGCAGAGTTAAAACCCCTCTGTTTTTGCGTTAGTGGCAAATACCCGACTGCGCCAGAAGTGTAGGTAGTACCCAAGTAACATTTTGGCCCTATAACTTGGGTTATCATCACTAAAAGGTCGAGTAAACGTCGTATAAAGGTCTTAGCGGTGACTACCAGTTGTATAAAGGCGTTTGGGAACACATTCTTGCTCTATAAGCTAAAGAGCCAAATTATCCTATAAATTGTTGATGTAAAGGTTTATAGAACCATTTTATAGGGCTATTATAGTCAAGTGCTATAAAAACTTCAAATATAGCCACTAAAGAGCTATGTTACTGTATAAAAGTGATTGAAATCACCATTATGTATCTAATTTGCGCTATAAGGTTTCCCGGACAACCGCTATAAATCTTGCGTTTTAGCAGTGATGAACGTTCTACTATACAAGGTTTTTGCGATATTGTGGTTCCACAAATCACTCCTATAGTACATGGTCTTTAGTAGCCATAATGACGCCGTAATAGATCGGTTTTGTTTTATAATCGATTTTTAAGACATTTTTATAGTACTTAAAAGTGTTCTAATTGTTTTTGAATCCCTATTATAGGCTCGTACGATAGTTGTGACTATGACTCTTTTATATGGCCGAAACTTTCTATAATGGAGTTTGTAGATCGGTCATAGGATAAAAAAGCACATAAAGGAAGTGAACAGTTACTTTTATACTCAAACTTTGACATGACAGGAGTCGGTGGTACTATAGTGAGCCGATAAGACCCACGGATGTACTTAATGGCTCTAAAGTAGAAATGTCTGTGAATTTAATTTTATAATATCAATATATTTTATTCAAAACTCAATTAATCGAGGGCGCATTGAAAATACTAAGCAAATCAAATACTATTCTATCAGTAAAACTTTAGTCCCACGTGCTTTTTGCGGCATTGATCGAAATATTAAATGTCTAAATAAGATAACATAAACTTACCACGATAGAATATTACTCCTTTATATAATTGAATTATTTTTGTTGTCCGTCAATGAAATTCACAGCAAAAACACACAATACCAAACTTTGCCGAGAAAGCGCCTCAGTAGGAATCACGGATTCTACTATAGACTAAAATAGGACTATAAGGGAATCAACGAACGCTACTACAGTACAAAAAAGCACTACATTAGCGTTAGTGTGGCCCGTATGTCACTAAATTGTAATACGAGTCATCATTACATCACCTTTACAGACCTAAAACGTCACAACTAAAGCTGCTACGGTTCCACTATATCACTAAATGGAGATATAACTGCGCCAGATCGGCGTTACTCAACCTTCTATGGCCTTTTATAGGGCTAAGGTGGTGTTTTGAGAAATGTTCTATGGGCTACTATAGAACCAGAAATTGTTACTTGGGTATATATCCATACTAATATTATAAATGCGAAAGTAACTCTGTCTGTCTGTCTGTCTGTTACCTCTTCACGCTTCAACCGCTGGACCAATTGAGATGAAATTTGGCACGGAGATAGTTGGGTCCCGAGAAAGGACATAGGCTTCTTTTTATCCCGGAAAAACGCATAGTTCCCGCGGAAACGCGATAACCGAATTCCACGCGGGCGAAGTCGCGGGCAGAAGCTAGTTATTTATATATGTTTGTTTATCACGCTCTGTAGAGTAAAGCAGCTTGATGAATTTTGGGTTGTGAAGGGCCGTTACGAGGGGGTGGTTACAATCGCCTTGTGATTATGAGAGTGACACCCGCGTACCTATATCAAAAGTTTCTAAACAGGCAGTCGGGTTCCTTTTATTATTCAAAATAAAAAACCGCCTTCAAACTCCGACAGACTGCGAAGTCAATGTCAAGTTCACTACGTATTTGATTATCATTTCTTGACACCGACTTCGCAGTCCGTCGGAGTTTGAAAGCGGTTTTTATTTTTTTATTAAAAAAAAATTTTACGGCTACTGCTTTCAAACATTTCTATACAAATACATAAGTAACTCTGTAGTCTTCGAAATTGACACCAAAATCATCCAGGGGCTAGCAAACTTCGAGGAGTTCTCTCATTTTCTCATAGATCCCACCATCAGAACTGAATCAAATTAATTTGGGACCATTTTAGAAGTACCACCTTTCGAACAAAAAAAGAATCATCTAAATCGATTTACGTTTACTATTTATTTTTGGTAAACACATGTGCATTTTTTAAACGTACAAGTAGGTATTCTACTAAAATTGGTCTTGTGTGTGTCTTAAGAAAGCACCAAATAAAATTTTAGTTATACTGCAGTGCAACCAGCGCAGTTTTCTTGCATCATATATTTTTCAGTACCCTGCGATCTGGGGCAAAGGAATGAAATAAATAGTTTTCATGCACCAGAAAATTTATTTTTTATTATTATTTTGGGACTAACTTAGGCTAAAATGACATATACTGTATTCAAATGAGTTACTCATTGAATAATTAAATTGTTAGTGGTAGGGTCTGGTACTAGGTCCGTCCGGGGTAGTACCACCGTCTTTCTCCAGTAACCTGCCGCCAAATAGCAGTGCTCGCACTGTTGTGTTCCGGTAGGGGGTTAAGGCAGTCGGTGAAATTTCTGGCACAGAGGCGTTCCATCTTAGGCCTCAGGGTAGGCAACGCATTCGAGATCTTATGGTTTGTTAATGGGGGATCATGGGATCTCGGTGTCCATGGACCGCAGTGACCACTTACCATCAGGTGGGCTGTGCGCTCGTTTGCCTATACCATCTATAGTAACCCCTTTTGTTATGCTGATACTTTACTACATACCATTAGCATTACCTACTGATATTAATAAACTAACTTCTGCTCGAGACTTCGTCCGCGTGGAATTCGTTTAAAACGTTCCCGCGGGAACTTTGTGTTTTTCCGGAATAAAAATAGCCTTTGTCCTTCCCCGAGACTCAAACTCTCCACTCCAACTCAATCGATACAGCGGTTTAAGCGTCAAAGTAACAAACAAATAGACAGACAGGCGTACAAAGTTACTTTCGCGTTTGTAATAATTATAAGTGTGGATTTCATATTTTTTGTCGTTAAACATTACGCACCTAACTTTAGATATATAACTTCGTCTAGACAGCACTTTACTCGCCATCAAATATTTTACTATCTTCTACGGGGTCATCTCAAACTCTATATTAATTTATTGCTTAGCTCCTGAACGGTTTCAATCGTTCTAGAATAATTGATAGTTCTTTAAACCTTGACCAGGAATTCAACAGACCTGTCAACAAGGGCTGCGTTTCAATTATAAGTAAATTCAATCATTCATTCAGCAAATTGAGCACTTTTACACGTCAGAAAAAGAATTTACCAGCGCTTCCTAGACCCATTGCTTGAGAAGAAGCGGCGCAACAATCGCAGCAGAAGGCCTTTTTTTTTTAAATCCACTTTCATTATAGCAAGTTTCATTATAGCAGGACCAAATTGCAATGTCAACATGAGTAATAGTGTGTCTGCGAGTTGTTAAATATAAAGCGGCTTATTTTAGGTATATGCAATTTTATAAGAAGCCGTAAACAAGACTGACTAGTTAATAGCATTGGGTTTTGCTTACTTTGTTTCTCATTGCAAGCTGTTTTTTAATGTCATTGGTATAGGCAAACGAGCGCACAGCCCTCCTGATGGTGAGTGGTCACTGCGGTCCATGGACACTAAAATCCCCCATTAAGAAACCATAAGATCTCGAATGCGTTGCCTACCCTGAGGCAGAAGATGGAATGCCTCTGTGTCAGAAATTTCACCGGCTGCCTTAACCCCCTACCGGAAGTACCGGAACACAACAGCAAGCACTGCTATTTGGCGGCAAGTTAGCGGGGAAAGATGGATTTCACTTATTTAAACCACAATATGGAGTGACGACCTTGTAAAGGTCGCGGGAACACGGTGGATGCGAGTGGCACAGGACCGGTCTGAGTGGCGCGCCTTGGGGGAGGCCTATGTCCAGCAGTGGACGTCTATCGGCTGAAATGATGATGGCGAGGTAGGCATTCTGAATTCCTGATGAAGCTTTAAACTAATCGAGCTAAAGACGAATGATTCACCATTTGTCTGGTATTTCTTAAATTGCTATCTTTGACTGCAATTAATTAAAAAAAAAGTCAACGAACTCTGTTCGGGGCCGTGTGTTTTGTCTTTGCTGTCGATTTCTGAGCAATATTATCAACCCATTCCTTCAAGGTATCATGTCAGTGGAGGTTTTTTGGAGGTTTGTTGATAAGGTTTACTGCGGCCCATGAACATACGGGTGCTCGTTCTTCAATTGTTACGTCATGTCATCTAAAAAGTTGAAGTAAAGGAGCGCAATCTTTATAGTTCCAAAAGTGGACACCAAATCCGGTAGATTGGAGGCGCTGTGGTCGCCACTCCTGTCAAGCCACCTAGGCGGATAGTCTGCAGTAGCGCCTTCAGATGGCGCTGCTGAGGCGAAAATGTAGCGAAAACGGTTGTGAGGCGAGTGTATTTTGTTTTGTTACTTATCAAATCCGCTGGACACGTTTTCAACTGTTTCGCCATATAAGATTGCGCTCCTTACCAAGACGCATTCCACACTCCATACGCTCATTCTCCATACGCTCCTCCAAGGCGCTAAATTCAGACCGGCCTTACGCTAGTCACATTCATTCATCGTATTCATTTTTTTACTTGTATTACTACAACAGCCTATTTACGGCCCGCAGCTGCTGAGCACAGGCAGCTGATGAGAGGAGTCTCATCACGAGAGGGTTGGGCTGGTCCCTACGCGGGCCCAGTGCGGGTTGGGGACTTCACACATCCTTGAATTACTTCGCAGATGCGTGCAGGTTCCCTCACGATGTTTTCCTTCGCCGAAAAGCTCAGTCGTAAATTCAAATCGAATTTCGCACCTAAGTATACTTAGAGATGCGAGCCGGAATCGAACCCCCGACCCTCTGCATGAGAGGCGGTTGTTCGAACCACTAGGCCATCCACGGCTCATCATCATTGCAACCGATAGACGTCCACTGCTGAACATAGGCCTCCCCCAAGGCGCGCCACTCAGACCGGTCCTGTAATTTGTATTAAGTAAATTCCTCAAAACCCGATATCTTTGAAAACTCGTTATTTTCTTAGAAACCACTGGGTGTTTCAATCACAAGTCAATTCCGTATCCGGTGGTTTGGCTTTCAGGATTTCTCGAATTGGTCCAAACTTGGACTGTTAAAAGTTTTAATTATTTTTATACGAGATCACATCGAATAATTTTAACGATAAATTTTACGAGTTTGATGGACGTTTAATCGTGTTTCCACTTTTGACAGAATTTGAAGTTATAGAACGGGGGTAGGGATTGCTAACTTCCAAAATGAATGCTTTCATAGGCCAGACATAGATCCCCCCCCCCCCCAACCCTCCACGCTAAGAGCGCTAGCAAAATCCTGACAAAAGTGACAAACAGCGCAGCGATAGGGAATCTCCCTGTCCCTTTTTAAGACTTCGACTAGAACCCCAGTTCTCTAATACACTCTAAGCTTGAACAACTCGATTTTTGAAAAAATAATATACAATACCCGGCTGCAAAAAATATTTTGATCCCACAATATTATATTTTTGTTCCATTCATTAAACCCTTTATTTTGATACCCCACTCGATAGGCTTTGACAAAAAACATATTTTTGGAAACGTTTAAAATGCCTCCAAAAGTCAGCCATAATGTTTTTTACAATTTTGATATACCCAGTGTCACCTCGCATGCTAAAATCCATCAAGCCATTTAGGCTACAGAGCGTGCCAAAGAAATATACATACATACATTATACATACAACACTCGAAAAACATAACCCCATCCTTCTAGCGCAGTCGGGTAAAAACAGTACATACCTTTGTTTTAACAGTTAAAACAAAGACAGTTAAAGAGAGTTTAAGTTTAACTTTTTAACTGCCATTTAAAATAAGTGCAGATTTTGCTACTGACTGCCGTCATTTCACATAATTATGAGTGAATTTTTTAATGCTCAATTCTGTCTGAATGCTGACTAACGTTCGGTTATGTAAAGAACCCCTATTGGTGAGTTGGTAGACAATTGAAACTATTCACTAAGTTCGTCGTTATTCGTACAACTTCCTTTTCAGGCGCAATAAAGTTGGAATAAATAATTAAACCCCTGTCCCAAATTTATGGTTCCGGACCTAGCAGTTTTGAATTAAACCTTCAATTTTAGGAAGCATCGTTTTTTTTTCTATCCATTTCATAATGTAATACATATTCGATTCGACATAAAATAGCGAAACGTTTTGGCACTAAATATAATGTCGTCTACGTAATAAAAATACCTATGACTCAAATGCTATAAAATTTAGTAGATGCACATTCTACCTGAATATTCGCACAGTCCGCTCTTAAATGATTTATGTTCTATTATAAGTGTGCTCAGGTATTCTCAATATTATCTGGGATTTAATTTAAAAGGGGTTAAATGTTTATCCTTTACTATTTTTGCATTATTTTTATTAGGTAGGTAAGTAGTCGATTTAGGCTTTTGTTTCGGTACCTATATATCGATCCGCCAAGATTTTTTTTATAACCAAATAGGTACTAAAGAAAGTAAACTTATTGAAGACACACCCTCTACAGAAACGGTGGCATTACGCCCACTAAGTAAGTACATACCTACACAACAAATTGAAGTGAAGATAGAAAAAGTAATCACTACTTAGTCACGAAATGGTTCTAACTCAGCATATGATGTTATTTCTGATGTAGTAAGGTAAACGCGTCCTACTGGCTGTTTAGTGCAACTGGGAAATCCTTTGCGAAAGGTAATCACCGGTTTAGGTTACCTTTTGTCGATTACATTGGTCGACACTCGACAGAGCCTCCATAAATGTCTGCAAGTGCAAATTTTTAAATAATATTTCCATGAGACCAACATTTTTTTTAGCTCAGAAGGCAGCAAAACTGAAGTGGGACTGGGCTGGTCATGTCTGTCGCATGCCGAATTGTGGGCCAAAGCAACCACCGAATGGAAGCCCAACAATTCCAATAGGAGAAGAGGCAGATCTCGTTGGCGATGGCGGGATGAAATCGATTCCTTTATGAGGAACTGGACAGAGACTGCACAAGATCGAGAGCAGTGGAAAAAGTGGGGGAGGTCTTTGCCCAGCAGTGGGACACAACGGGCTCGTAATAATAATAATAAAGACCAACGTTTTACATTAATCTTTCTTTCATCTCATTTCAACTCGAACTTGTACATTTTCAGCACAGGCACACTCGAAGAGCTTGAAGTGCTTGGACTTGGCGCGTTTCATCTCAATCGTACTTTAATGTATAAGAGCACATAAAATCGTCGACGAATCGCAAAATACAAGCGGAACACCAGTTTATTACTAAGTAGAGAATGTCGAATTTGCATCAACGGAAACATTGTGAAAATATTCGGAGCTCATGTAAAGTTACTGACTGGGTAAATACGGAAGCATCTATTAAAATGTTTACGAGTCGTATCACAGTTCATTAAATTTGGAGTTATGCTAAGCAATAACTGACTAACCTATACACGGTGGGTCAGAAAATATGGCAAATAATTAACCCACGGTATCGGCTATCGATTCTAAGTATATTGTATAGGTCTTTAATTTTTTTCGAGTTGGTAAAAAAAAAAAATTGTATATGGGATTGGTTGTGTGAGCGACGCCTGAATCCTATACAAAATATTTTTTTTTACCAACTCAAAAAAAATTAAAGACCTATACAATATACTTAGAATCGATAGCCGATACTGTGGGTTAATTATTTGCCATATTTTCTGACCCACCATGTATAGTATATGTATTATTTGCCATGTTTTCCGACCCACCATGTATAGTATATGTATTATTTGCCATATTTTCTGACCCACCATATATAGGTATACATTTTATTAAAACTGACAATGTTGTACCTATGCACAATCAGCCGGAGAAAAATGGACCGTCAAAACGGGTGTTCGAACAACTCGGGCACCCGTTTGGCGCTCAGTAAATTTGACACTTAAGTCTTATAGTGTTAGGTTTACTTTTGTATAAATTATTTATCTTGACACATAATAATAAAGAGGCGTCATTATTAGAAGCATATTGGAACGTATTTACGAATGTCAGTTTGCTCCATACATTTTGACATATTCTGTTAGGCAATGTTCATCCATATGTTACTACTACTACTACTACCTACTACAGCCTATTTTGCGTCCCACTGCTGGGCACATGCCTCCTCTCATCATGAGAGGGTTTGGGCTATAGTCCCCACGCGGGCCCAGTGCGGATTGGGGACTTCACACACATCTTTAAATTACTTCGCAGATGCGTGCAGGTTTTCTCGCGATGTTTTCCTTCACCGAAAAGATCATGGTAAATTCAAATTGAATTCCGCACGTAAGTAAACTTAGAGGTGCGAGCCGGAATCGAACCCCCGACCCTCGGCATGAGAGGCGGTAGGTCGAACCACTAGGCCACCACGGCTTTTTTAATAGTCCACCATATGTTATTTATTATAGCTCAATGTCTACATTTTATTAAAACTGAGAATGTTGCATGCAATCAATTTTGAATCGCAACAACATTCATATTGCAACCTATCTTCAATACCTTTACTTACAGTGCTTAAAAAGAAATCCTATACTATTAAACGAGCAATATATTTGTAATCGCGTTCTCGAAAACGGCTCTAACGATTTGGATGAAAATTGGAATATAGGGGAATATCTGGGAAAATTCGTTTTTAGCGATTTTCATCCGTCGCCCAGGTACCGTAGTTAAAAGTTGGACTTATGCCTTGTAGTTGTAAGATTGGTTTTTGTATGCAGTGAAAGGTTGTTAATTTAAAATCTGCTAAAAGGGGTGTGGTACGTGATGAAAATTGAATTTGCTTAATTGTCTGGAGCAAGGGAAATGGGAGTGATGTTTACTGACGTTTAGGGGAAGGTCAACAGAGTTTTACATTTAAAAAAGAACCTTTAATCTGAGACAGAACGAATCAATGGTATATATAATGGTATATCCATATTATAATATAATATATATAAAATAAAGTCTTGATAGTTAGTTACACTACTTATAACTCAAGAACGACTGAAAGGATTTCGATGATATTTCATTTTTTGGATTTGTTTCAGCGGGACGGCGTCCGCCGGGTCAGCTCGTATTGTAATAATAGCACAGGTCGGACACGGCCTATAAAAGCACGATTTCGAACACAATTCGAATGAAGTGTCAATGTTTGTATGCGAGGACGTCTGTTACACTTGTAAATGTATGTGTACCACTACGCGGGCCAACGATCCACTCTCCATCTCCGGATGAAACAAATGACGGTAAGGGCGAGTTGGGCGCGAGTTGCGCGCCGGCTAGATTCAGGCGGCCATTCTGTATTGTATTACGATTAAATATTCTGTGATAATAGCGTTCTAAATAGGTAGTCATCATCATCATCATTTCAGCCGAAAGACGTCCACTGCTGGACATAGGCCTCCCCCAAAGCTCGCCACTCAGACCGGTCCTGTGCTACTTGCTTCCACCGGTTTCCCGCGACCTTCACGAGGTCGTCGCTCCATCTTGTTGGAGGCCTACCGACAGCTCGTCTCCCGAAATAGGTCTAAATAGGTAGTACTTAGTTAATATTATTTACATTACCCTTGGCCGTAAAGTGGGATTTTCTGCCCGCTACGCGGAGAGAAAATCTCACTTCTTGGCCAAGGCAAGACGTAAAACTTTTGTCAAACCACGGGCGGTAAGTAATTCGTAAAGCCCCAGATCGCATATTTATGACCCTCACCTTCGGTTCGGGCCACAGAAACCTGCGATCTGGGACATTTACGAATTCACCGCCCTAGGTCTGTAATGTACTATTATTATTGGAATATGTTTTGTTTCGTCTGTACATCCAATCTGTAATGGACATCTTGAGCATGGTTCTTCGCTACACTACCGAAAGAAAACAAAGTGTTCAATAGCGCAAGTATGGTAAGATTCAGAGACAGGAACCCCTCTGGAACAACGTTCGACTAAAAGAAATAAAAATTCGGTGGTATCTGACTGCCCCAACGGGAAACGGACGTAGTTTATGTAAATGGCATCTCACCTGTGTTTTTAACCTGACACAGATTGCACACGTTCCAAAGATAGTGATTTTCGTCGGTATATTTTTTCATTCGCGTATTCAACTGCAGAACATTGGAGCGGGGAACAAAGCGACGCAAACTTTGCACAACGGTGCTTTCATAACGTCATAGAGATAGGGCGGGTGAGACAGGGAGGAACTTTTGGAAATATTTGTCTTTAGCTTGTGATTTAGCACATGAACTTACCTGGGGCTATATTCGAAGTCTTAAAATAGGGATCTCCCTGTTCCCTATAGGATCGCTCACGCGTCGCGTGAACTTTAAACAGCTAGACTTAGAGTTCAACTTGACGCGTGAGCGATCCTATAGGGAACAGGGATATCCCTATTTAAGACTTCAAATATAGCCCCGGGGCTCTTATTCGAAACGTTACATAGATAAAGGAAGATTCCTTAATCCCTGCGCTCACGTGTCGCGTCGTTGAAACCGAACTTTAAGCGCCGTGACGCGTGAGCACAGGGATAGAGAATCTCTTTTTCCCTATTTAACGTTTCGATTAGAGCCTTTGGTCCGAAACTGAGTAGGTAAAGGTAGTTAGTAGTATAAGTGCTGGCCAAATTCGAGTCAGCTACATCCAGTGGTGGATCCAGGATTTTAGTTAGGGGGAGGGGGGGCTGTTCCCCAAGAATTTTGTTTGGGGGGGGCTTGGCCCCGCTGAGCGAATAAATGAAGATTAGTCAGGAGTACACTTAGATGATTTGGGGGGGGGGGGGCTTGAACCCTCCTAAGCAAGGGTATATGAGCGTTAATTACTCGCTCACGTTTCTTTTCGCATGCAAGCAGTTGACGAATTTATGCCTAAACTTGACTTGTTTGAGAGTGATCCTTCTGTACAGTAAGTAGTAGGCTACTGTAGGTGTTATTTATTCGGTGTCGTATAATTCCTTACGGCCATGGGCGACGGTCTTTTACCATACCAAAGCTCCCTGAGATAGCACTAAGACCTCGCATCCACGCACTTTTGGCTCCACCAGTGACACGAACCGTATCTCGTAAGAATCCCTCTGATACGCGCTCTTATCATGCTGAATACGCCACTGGCTCCAGCGCTTGAATGCGATGTTTTTGCTTGGCGATGGATGGCTGTTTGTAGTTTTTTTTTGAGATTTTGCGAGATAATGGATAATAGGGTATCTAGTGTTAATTTTTTAGAGTTGGTAAAAAAAAAAATGGGATTCAGGCGTCGCTCACACAACCAATCCCATATACATTTCTTTTTACCAACTCGAAAAAATTTTAAAGATTAAAGACCTCTACAATATACTTTGAATCTATAGCCGATACTGTGGGTTAATTATTTGCTATAGGATCTGACCCACCATGTATATGCCACAACCGTGTTGTTTTTTTTCAGCCAACCAAATACCACCATTTAGCTGGCAGGGGGGGGGACACTCGACTCTAACAAAAAATTGCACTTTAAAGGTTAATATTTCACAAACGCATCACTTAATCGAAAAATGATTTTAACAAACCCACAATATTTTTTAAGACCTATTCAACGACATACCGCACCATGGGGTACGCAAGAAAAAAAATTACATCCCCACTTTACGAGTAGGGGAGGTACCCTATAAAAAAAATTCAAAATTTTATTGTACCACTTTGTCGGCGTAACTAATATGTATATTCATGCCAAATTACAGCTTTCTTAAACTAAGCATCTCCGAGCAATAGTGCGGACAGACGGACGGACGGACGGACGGACATGGCGAAACTATAAGGGTTCCTTGTGGACTTCGGAACCCTAAAAAGACAAAGTCCGTAAACGGACGCAGGTATTTCTAAATCCGTGACAGCTAAGCCGGCCTGAGCCAGGTCTGCGCGTTGCTCGCCCGCTTTCAGATTAGAATGACGTGCTATCGATAGCTCTTTGTTGGTGGTTTAGACCAGACCCGTCCATAAACTGACAGCAGCGAAGCACCCGTATCTACATAAATAGCCCGTAAATAGCAAAAGGTGTGGAAAAAGAAAGAAGTTTAAAAAGCCGTCGTGGCCTAGTAAGTAAGTAAGTAATAGGACTCGTAAGTAACACTTTATTGTACAGAATAAAACAAACAAATACAATTATCAATACAGAGAAGAGACACATGTACAAAGGCGAGGCCTAGAGCGTAGCGAGCGAACGGATTAGCCCATACAAAAATAATTCTGATAGGTTAGGTTAGAAGTTTTTTTTTTATTACCAACAAATTAATAATTTCTTTTTAGGGTTCCGAAGTCCACAAGGAACCCTTATAGTTTCGCCATGTCCGTCCGTCCGTCCGTCTGTCCGCACTATTGCTCGGAGATGCTTAGGTCTAGAGAGCTGTAATTTGGCATGAATATGCATATTAGTTACGCTGACAAAGTGGTACAATAAAATTCTGAAATATATTTTTTTATAGGGTACCTCCCCTACTCGTAAAGTGGGGATGTATTTTTTTTTTCTTGCGTTCCCCATCGTGCGGCATATCGTTGAATAGGTCTTAAAAAAATATTGTGGGTTTGTTAAAACAATTTTTTGATTAAGTGATGCGTTTGTGAAATATTAAGCTTTAAATTGCTATTAGTCACGTGTCCCCCCCCCTGCCAGCTAAATGGTGGTATTTGGATGGCTGAAAAAAATCACGGTTGTGGCATATATAACGTAGTTGAGAGGAAAACTATCAGAGCTAAGTAGGCTGTACAAACTTACGAGTAATAGTCGACCAACTTATAATGATGATTTTTCTCGAGCGACAGGGGCGTCGGGCGGGCACGTCATCATACCACAGGCTAGCTAGATGCTAATAAGTCTTAGAAAGGTACTGTGGGCATCCTCAACTTCGGAACCCTATAATTTGCGCGTGGCCCGACACGCACTTGGCCGGTTTTATGAATTTTAATCATCAACCGTAACTTGAACTTGAATAAGTACATTGTTCGATGATTTGATTAATGCCAGGTTTGGTACGACCTACCGCCTCTCATGCAGAGGATCTCTCACGCACCTCTAAGTTTACTTATGTGCAAAATTCGACTTGAATCTACCACTGAGCTTTTCGGTGAAGGAAAACATCGTGAGGAAACCTGCACGCATCTGCGAAGTAATTCAAAGATGTGTGTGAAGTCCCCAAACCGCACTGAGCCCGCGTGGGGACTATAGCCCAAACCCTCTCGTGAAGAGAGGAGGCCTGTGCCCACTAGTGGGACGCAAATAGGCTGTTGTGGTAGTAGACGAGTTGTCGTTAGGCCTCCATCAAGAAGGAGTTACGACTTACTTCGCAGATGCGTGCAGGCTTCCTCGCTATGTTTTCCTTCACCGAAAAGCTCGGTGGTAAATTCAAATTGAATCCTACGCGGTATTTTTTCTGTGATAAGCACAAATCATTGACTCATAAAAGTGGGACCTCGGTAGATTTTTCCAGAATTCTTTCTGAAATCTAAAAACATCAGACCCAGGTAATTTTCGACGCCAAATTACCTCGTTCGCAACTAACCTATAGGTTCATATTTCTTGGGCTGAAGCATTCGCGATAATCTACAACGTTCGCCTTTTAGGGGGATGCCTCCCTAATCTACCCTTACTCACGATTTTTATAACACCTCGGTATTCGCCCTTGGGGCTTATCAGGTCTAGTCAATTTTTAGACACGCCTTACTTAGGGCCGGTTCCTATATCCACGTAACGCCTCGTTTTGCCTACGGACGGTTAAAATTTGACAGATTCTCTATGGAACAAATGTCAAAAATCAACCGTCCGTAGGCAAAACGAGGCGTTTCGTGGATATAGGAACCGGGCCTTAGTAGATATTCTGTTACGATAAATAATTGCATAATGTAATAGCCATGGCGGTTTTACTTAAGGTGCAAATAAGATGTGATGTGATGTGATAAAATAGCATAGAATAATAAGGTAAACTTAGAAGGGCAACCTTCAAACAAATCAGCTTTCGGCCGAAATAAGTATTACGACAAGATGCTCCAACAAGATGGAGCGACGACCTCGTGAAGGTCGCGGGAAACCGGTGGAAGCAAGTAGCACAGGACCGGTCTGAGTGGCGAGCCTTGGGGGAGGCCTATGTCCAGCAGTGGACGTCTTTCGGCTGAAATGATGATGATGATGAAGTATTACGACTAAATACGATAATAGATATCGCTGCTTAGGTAGCTCGGTAGCCTGGATACAAATTTGAACTCCATGAGCAACATCTAGATGGCGCTGTGCAGGCGAAGTATGAAAAGTTGAAGCCCCTTGGCTATTTCTTCTATAATTTCTAAAATAATTAACTTGTCTAAGTAAAATAGCTAAAGTATTTATTTAGGGCCTTATCCCACTTGCGATTTGCGAGCGTGTTTTGTATGGAGGCGAACACGCCGCGAGTTCGCCGCGTACGAGTTTTGTATTGAAAAACGCTTTCAACTCGCTCGCAAATCGCAAGTGGGATAAGGCCCTTAAGGTCGATTCGGATGACCCTTTCGTTGTAAGAAGAGGGCTGCTGTGTCTAGCAATGAGACTTGGGATCATAAATATTTCATTATATTGACATAGGCTACTTTTTATCCCGGAAAAACGCATAGTTCCCGAGGGTACGCGATAACCGAATTCCACGCGGGCGAAGTCGCGGGCAGAAGCTATAGTCCATATTAATATTATAAATGCGAAAGTAACTCTGTCGGTCTGTCTGTTACCTACTTCTTCACGCTTCAACCGCTGGACCGATTTGG
Organism: Aethes cnicana; assembly: GCA_963971205.1. Taxonomy (NCBI): domain Eukaryota; kingdom Metazoa; phylum Arthropoda; class Insecta; order Lepidoptera; family Tortricidae; genus Aethes; species Aethes cnicana. The sequence goes on from OZ020293.1 coordinate 2,279,144, forward strand.
ATGAAATTTGGTATGGAGATAGTTGTAGTCCCGGGAAAGGACAAATTCTACTTTTCATCGAATAAAAACGCATAGTTCCCGCGGGAACGCGATAACCTAATTCCACCCGGGCGAAGTCGCGGGCAAAAGCTAGTATAGCCATAAAACAATAAAATACCTAAAGTTTCTTCAGTTTTTAACTGATTTTCGGGTATAAAATCTCGACAACTTTTACAGTTCACTGAACAAGATAATTCAGTGTAGGAACGTTGAAGTTCTCCCTGGAAACTCTTTTTGCTCGAAATGATTAAAATACGCACGAAAACTTGAGAATTCTCAGAAGTTTTTGCGATGGACCCGCGTGGGGACTATAGCCCAAACCCTCTGGTGTTGAAAGGAGGCCTGTGCCCCGCAGTAAATAAAATAATAAATAAATATCTTGGGACATTTCACACATATTGACCTAGCCCCAAACTAAGCAAAGCTTGTACTATGGGTGCTAGACAACGATATAAATACTTATAAAGAGAAATACATACATATATAAATACTAAACATCCATGACTCGACTATAAACATTCGTGTTCATCACACAAAATTTGCCCCGAGCGGGACTCGAACCCGCGACCGTCGGAACAGAAGGCAGGGTCACTACCAACTGGACCAATCCAGCCGTCAACAGTGGGACGCAAATAGGCTGTAGTGGTAGTAGTAGTAGTAATAGTTAGTAGTTGCGATGGAAAAGCAATTTGAAGGTTTCATGTAGGTAGTTGTTTCTTTCACTCCAAACAACGGAGCAATTACTCTCGAAAGTACAGTCAGCAGCAGAAGTAGATAAGCTGTCCAGGTGTTCAAAATGACCTACACACGACCTTATTCTTAAGATGTTAAGGGCGTGTGTAGGTCATTTTGAACACCTGGACAGCTTATCTACTTCTGCTGCTGACTGTACTTGTAAAATGAATTCTTAAAGTGCATGTACAGACTAAATGGCTGAGATACGCGTCACGCTCGTGAACGGGTGCTGTCTGTGGGGTCGGGTCTGTTCATGCTTGCAAGGACGTTTAAAAATAATCATTAGCTTTAAATATATTACTAAGTCAAACATTTTAAGCGAGAGACCTTATCATGTTCTTATTGACATGTATTAATGAACTCTTTTATACATGATGTATTTCATTATTTATTGACATTTTGAGACTGTCGGCAGCATCTATGGAATTTATATTTATTTGACAATGGAGGCCATCTCCATAATATTATTTTTTTCTGGACCCTTGGAGACTATAAATCTCTAATATCTTAGATTTAAGTTTAAGTTAGGGACTATACATCCCTTCAATGTAATTTTAGTACGTACCTATATGTATATTTTATACTGTAAAGTAAAATTTTGAAAAAAGGCCTTCTGCTTGAGTTTGTTGCGGCGCTTCTTCTCAAGCAATGGGTCTAGGAAGCGCCGGTAAATTCTTTTTCTGACGTGAAAAGTGCCTCCTATGTGGCCAATTTGCTGAATAAATGATTGAAATGAATGAATTGAGTTTGTTTGCAATTAATTAAGTACTAAACTAAAAGCTTCTTAAAAAACATCAATTATTGCAAATCACGCAGTGTACTTATTTATTTATTAATATTATAAATGTGAAAGTAACTCTGTCTGTCTGTCTGTATGTCTGTCTTTCTGTTACCTCTTCACGCTTCAACCGTTGGACCGATTGAGATGAAATTTGGCATGGAGATAGTTGGGGTCCCGGGAAAGGACATAGGCTACTTTTTATCCCGGAAAAACTCATAGTTTCCGCGGGAACTCAATAACCGAATTCCACGCGGGTCGGTCGAAGTCGCGGGCAGAAGCTAGTTCATTTATAACCCGATGTCAATCAAGTAACGAATTTAATGTCGGACGTATAATAATGTCCATAGAAGGACATTTTCATGTATTGTCAGGTCCCCGAGATTTCCTGATGGAAAATATTTATTCGTTATCTATATCTTTACCACCAAAACCACCACAAGCTGCTGTGGCCAAGTATGAGCCCTTGGTGAAGGAAAACATCGTGAGGAAACCTGCACGCATGCTGCATGTGAAAGTTTTTCAGCTCAACTTTCAGTTTTTTGATGGGTGACTGTTGCCTAGATTTCGTATCTACCTGGAATTATTTATTTATTTAAACTTTATTGCACTTTAGTAAAAACTAATATAAAAGGTGAACTTAATGCCATAAGGCGCTCTCAACCGGTTAAACCTTTGGGCAAAACAGAAATTGTTGTACTGGTGCAAAATAAAAATACTATGCACTATACAACAAAAAATATACATTCAATTCAATTCAATTTATTTGTTGCATGAATGTACAATAGATGATGCATGTTGTCTAGTCTATTAGTAAAGGAGACAGTACATTCACCCTGTTAGGGTATTGCAATATTTAACTTATGACTAACTTATGTTTATTTATTAACACAATGATAATTTATTACAAATTAGTGGATAGCTCGAAACACGTAATAAATTTAAAACAGTACCTATTATGTACACCATTTAAGGATAAAATCACAATTCGATGGATTAATACTTCTAATAATGGTTAATTGAGATTTTTATACAACATGTCAATAACCAAATTACCGCAGTGTCTCAAGTCGAAAGTCTTCGACCAGTGTGTGTTGCCAGTGATGACTTATGGTTCCGAGACGTGGGCGCTTACGATGGGCCTCATAAGAAGGCTCAAAGTCACTCAGAGGGCAATGGAGGGGGCTATGCTCGGGGTTTCTCTGCGTGATAGAATCAGAAATGAGGATATCCGCAGTAGAACTAGGGTCACCGACATAGCCCGAAGAATTGCGAGCCTTAAGTGGCAGTGGGCGGGGCACATTGCTCGCAGGACTGATGGCCGATGGGACCGGAAAGTTCTCGAGTGGCGCCCGCGAACCGGGAGACGAGCTGTCGGTAGGCCTCCAACAAGATGGAGCGACGACCTCGTGAAGGTCGCGGGAAACCGGTGGAAGCAAGTAGCACAGAACCGGTCTGAGTGGCGAGCCTTGGGGGAGGCCTATGTCCAGCAGTGGACGTCTTTCGGCTGAAATGATGATGTCAATAATGACAGTAACTAATTACATGAAAAAGTTACAATTAATATAAAGATATACATACCTACTTATACCATAGAAGAAGTAAGGTTAACTTAGAATGACAACGTTCAAACAAATCGGCGTACGCCCGAAATAAGTGTTAAATGCGATAATAGATGTCGCTGCCTAGGTAGCCTGCATACAAATTTGAACTCCATGAGCTACATCTAGATGGCGCTGTACAGGGGAAGTATGAAAAGTTGAAGCTCCCTGGCTATTTGCGATCGAAGTGTAAGGATTTTGATAGTCTTATATACTTAATTACATTGTCTCTGCTTATACTTATATTTATTTAGGAAATATTGCAAATTGATCATTTATCCCTTAATCATACGGGGCAGTAAAATCAAATTTGCCGTCAGAAATAAATTGGAATCGCCTGAAATTGAAAATTACTCACGATCCAATCAATTTTAACGTTTTCTTCCCCGAATCATAATTTCAATTTGCCACCCTTATGCAGATACAGATCTAGTAAATAAATATTTGCCATCGGTGAATCTCCGTTTCATTTGCAGCCCTTTATTGGTAGTAAAAAAAAGGAAGTATTTTACTTGGCCATAAAGTGAGATTTTCTGCCCGCTACGCGGAGAGAAAATCTCACTTCTTGGCCAAGGCAAGACGTAAAACTTTTGACAAACCACGGGTGGTAATTCGTAAAGCCCCAGATCGCATATTTATGGCACACAGAAACCTGCGATCTGGGACATTTACGAATTCACCACCCTAGGTCTGTAATGTACTATTACAAGTCTGTAGAAGAAGTCGCGTATGTAACTTAAAATTAAAAGAAAATACTATCAAGTCGAGGGGACTACGTATAATTATAAACGATATGCATGTATGTATGTCCTGCACGCATCTGCGAATTAATTCAAAGATGAAGTCTCCAATCCGCACTGGGCCCGGGTGGGGACTGCAGCCCAAACCCTCTCGTGATGAGAGGAGGCCTGTGCCCAGCAGTGGGACGCAAATAGGCTGTAGTAGTAGTAGTAGTAGTATGTATGTATGTATGTCCGGATTTAACTCGAAAACTACTGGACGGATTGCAACAAAATTTGGTATGGGTCTAGTTTATAACACTGGTCAATATATAGGCTACATTTTATCCCGAAAAACGCATAGTTCCCGCGGAAACTCTAATTCCGAATTCCACGCGGATGAAGTCGCAGGCAGAAGCTAATGAAATAATAAATCCATATTAATTAATATGTTAATCCATAAGAATATTATAAATGCGAAAGTAACTCTGTCTGTCTGTCTGTTACCTCTTCACACTTCAACCGCTGGACCGATTTAGATGAAATTTGGCATGGAGATAGTTGAGGTCCCGGGAAAGGACATAGGCTACTTTGTATCCCGGAAAAACGCATAGTTCCCGCGGGATCGCGGTAACCAAATTCCACGCCGGCGAAATCGCGGGCAGAAGCTAGTAATATTATAAATGCGAAACTAGCTATGTCCGTCTGTCTGTCTGTTACCTCTTCACGCTTCGACCGCTAGACCGATTGAGATGAAGGTTGGCACGAAGATACTTGGGGTCCCGGGAAAGGACATAGGCTACTTTTTATCCCTGAAAAACGCATAGTTCCCGCGTGAACGCGATAACCGAATTCCACGCGGGTGAAGTCGCGGGTAGAAGCTAGTAATTAAATAAATTCATGCAGGTTTTCGCACATAATTGAACTCAGAGGCGAACTAGCGTCTGCATAAGAGGCGGTAAGCTACCCACTAGGCTACCACAGCTTTAATAGTACATTTCAGACCTAGGGTGGTGAATTCGTAAATGTCCCAGATCGCAGGTTTCTGTGGCCCGAACCGAAGGTGAGGGCCATAAATATGCGATCTGGGGCTTTACGAATTACCGCCCGTGGTTTGTCAAAAGTTTTACGTCTTGCCTTGGCCAGGAAGTGAGATTTTCTCTCCGCGTAGCGGGCAGAAAATCCCACTTTATGGCCAAGGATGATGTAAATAATTATTAGATAGATAGATAGATAGATAGATAAACATTTATTTGTTGCTACAAACACACACATACACATAAAAGCATCGCATCGTACATACAAATAATAATAAAGAACACAAATAAACATAGACTTCACAATTAAAAAACTTAACCTAGGAATGAAATAAGAAAAAGTATGAGTGCGCTGCAGCAGGACAAAAAGGTCCGACTCAGTTTTTCGTTTTGCTCCCACTATAGGAGCAAAACACTGATTATTCTGCCAGAACCTGTGGCCAGACGAAGTAATAGTTGATGGAAATGAATGAAATTAGTCTAAATAGGTATACAATTATTGTTTAAAGAGTAAATAAATAATAAAAGTGAGTTACATACATACAAGAAGAATGAAAGTGCAAGAGTACCTATTTATGATTAAAAAGAGACAGTGATATAGTGTAAACAAATAAAATATGAAAAGAACGTAATTAAATGACAAAATCGGCAACCAAATACCGGCTCGGAATGCCTATATTTTGTTTTTCCAAAAGAAATTTTTTAAGGTGTGCTCTAAATGTCACTTTAGTTTGCTATTTACATCACCCTTAGCCGTAAAACTTTTGACAAACCACGGGCGGTTATTCGTAAAGCCCCAGATCGCATATTTATGAAGCCTGCGATCTGGGACATTAACGAATTCACCACCCTAGGTCTGTAATGTACTAATATTTTAACATCTCCAAAATCCCATCCCAGAAAAGCAAATACGTACAAGTTATATGCAGCCTTAATGAAGATTGCATTCCCTTGTCTAGGCGGAGGCTGGAGACGTCAAATCTACATGCATCTCATCTTATATTCATCTGCAGATGGAATCTCAAGTCGACATTTCGTTTAAAATTTAAGCTCGAATAAAGTTGGGATATTGAAATGAAATCGACCTTTTTGTTAATCGATTGCTGACTAAACTAAACCTATTCCTAATTCAAGCTAAACTTGATATAGATCAAGGAATATACTACTTTCTAACGAGATATATAGATACTACAATAAAGTATTCCTAATTAGACACAGTTTAGGGAAAAGGAACAATCCACAACGACACGCTCGCTCCGTCCCATATTTCCGGAACGGAGTCCAGGGCTGGAACGGCGGGGGAATCGGCTGAATCCCTTAAAAAGGCGCAAATATGCAGGGCTAGATAGCAGCTACATATTTGAGCCTTTTGAGGGAGAAACGCTGGGACCGTGGAGGCCGGGGGCACACCGTGTCTTGAGTTTTATATCAAAAAAAAATTGAGGCCTCTGGTAACAAAAATGCTGGCCTCTATCTCGCACAGAGACTGAGCATTGCCATTTAACGTGGCAATGCTGCCAGCATTTTGAGTACCATGCCACGTAGTATAGGACTTTTAGATTAAGAAGTAGTGTTTTTGTTATTTTACTTATACTGAAATAAATACTACAGTTACATCCACAACAACAACATTTTGAATTATGGATATATAGCCAGCCAAATGCTTTAAGATTTGTCGGATTTGTATTAATCTAATTGTGTCATTTGATAACGATTCGAATGATTCGCGAGGAAACCTGCACACATCTGCAAAGTAATTCAAGGATGTGTGTGAAGTCCCCAATCCGCATAGGACCCGCGTGGGGACTATAGCCCAAACCCTCTCGTGGTGAGAAAAGGCCTGTGCCCAGCAGTGGGCCGTAAAATAGGCTGTCATGGTGGTGGTTTTGAATCCTTTTTCTTAAACTGCGTCTAAATAAACTATTCTAACTCAGAAACGGCTCTAACGATTTGGACGAACTTTGGGTTTACGGCGGCGATAAATCGATCTAGCTAGGTCTCATGTCTGAGAATACTCGGTTTTAGCTATTTTCACTCGAGGAAAGCTCGGTCAGCCAGGTTCTTAAACTAAACTAAGTAAGTAGCTATAAGTAACTAAATTATCCCCATTATTAGATGATGGGCGTTACGGAGTGAGAATTGAAACCAAGTTCCAGACCCCCTTCGCTTATACTTTATTTTACGGTTGTTTATTTTTTGTGTATTTTATTATTATTATTATTTGTTGGTACATTTTCATGCCACGGGCCCATGGGGACCCGGTCATTCGCATTCATGGGGCCGAAGCCAACATGATGAGGCTTTTGGTACCTTTTACTAGAAATGTGAGATGGCCGCAACTGTGGAGATCTGTCCTCCCGATACAACATGAGCCTGTACTAGCAGACAGCCCTCCTCAGTTGCCAAACTATTGCCGAGGAAGGAAGAGGCTTGGAGTGGGCTATGTGGATGGGAGGTGTGGACTGGAAAATCTGGCTATGGAGTGAGATAACGGACATCTGCCTGATCAATATCTCACAAATCGAAAGCAAGGCAGACGGTGACTCGCCGCTTACGCACTAACCATATTATTATTGTCTGTGTAGCTTTTCGTGGTCTCACCAAATCGTCCTAGCGGGAGATCAGCGCTGGCAGCAATGCAAGCACATGCTGAGTTAGGACAATTTCGTGACAGGCCACAACACTTTATGTGTCCTGTATTCTTTTTTTTTTTTGTGTTGTCCTGCCATGAATAAATGTTTTTCTTTCTTTCCTTCGAAATCGTCAACACTTGAACTTTCGCGTAACAAATAAAAAGACAAACGAAGCGGTGGTCAAAAGTTAGTTACATACATAAAATACCAATGCAATTAATATCGTTAGTTAAAGACGAGTAATAAATAACGATTGTTTACGATCTATTTTATTTTGAATTCCCAACAAGTTTATAGCTTCTTTGTTTCATTTAATTACTTAGTAAAAAGTTTTTTCATTGACAATGGAAACAATTGTATGGCGACATTAATTGCGGAACTTGGTTTTTATTCACTGTATCCATATTTTTATCATCTCATCACATCATCATCTAATTACAAAGATAACGATATATATTATTATTTATGTGAGGGGACGACTGCCTGGTTTCAGTCGGGTGATCGGTCCTCCATTCGGAACCATTTCTCTCCTGTCTGCCCTGTCTCCCCTGGGATTACGGGTTATCCGCTCCCAGCGCCGTTGCCCCGTCGAACCTTCGACCTTGCCTTCTTTGCCTTGGCGAGCCTTGCAGAATCCTATTATCTTCCCTATCGTTAGGTCTTGTAGGTCATCTTCATCTAGCGTGTCTCTTCCGGTTCTTTCCCATCTCGCCATTGCGTATGATGGGCATTTCGCTAGTAGATGTATTCCCGTTTCTTCTTCACCACATTCTGGGCATCTTGGGTCATCTCTTATCTTCAGAATAGTTAGGTGTCTGTTCAGTGTACAGTGTCCTGTAATTATTCCGATAGCTAGTCTTAAATTGTTCCTGCTGTGTCCTATGGCTTGTGCCGTTCTTTTCCTGTCTATGTTTTTCATGAAGATCTTTGATTGTCTGTGACCCTCTAGACCTTGCCATCTTCGGTTTGCTTCTTGTATTGCATTGCGCCGCATTACTCCTTTTGTGATGTTGTGGGCTATGGGCAGTCTCGGTTCTGGCCCCACAAAAGTTTCGTCGGCTCCTTTTCTGGCCAATTCGTCAGCCGTTTCGTTCCCGGTATTGCCCTCATGTCCAGGCACCCATGCGACTATCAGTTCTTTGTCCCCTTCCTCTGCCAGCCGGTTAAGTGCTTTCTTACACTCAATAACCAGTTTAGAGCATGATTCTTCTTTGTTGAGTGCTTTAAGTGCAGCCTGGCTGTCACTGTATATTGCTATCGTGTCGTTCTGAGTGTCCGCCTCTTGAAGCATTTCCGCGCATTCCAATATTGCTTGGGTCTCTGCTTGGAAAATGCTGGCCAATCTTCCCAGATTGATGGTTCTTTTCAGTTCCGTCCCATTTCTCTGTCTGACGTATATACCCGCCCCAGATAGTTTGGTGGATTCCTTCCTCGAGCCGTCAGTGTAGCACACTGTTGCCGATTTGCTGTCAGTAGCTTCCCAATCTGTTCTGGATCCTATGTGTACTCTGTATTTCTTATCGAACGTCCTGCGCCTCCTTGTGAGGTCGTTGTTTGACAGGATCATCGACAGTTTATCTTTGTATTCATTGTCTATTTCCGTGTGGCCCTTGTCTGTGTGTTTGCCTATCCATAGGTCTTCGCTTTTGAGCTTAAACCATTGTTCTGTGGCACGCCTTTTAACCATTAGGTCCAGCGGGAGGAGGCCCAGTATCATCTCCAAGGATGCTGTGGGCGTTGTTCTCATCGCTCCCGTTGTCATTAATGCTGCTAGTCTCTGAACTTTGTTTAGTTCGTTCTTGTTTGTTTTTGTGGCTGTTTTGTGCCACCATACAATTGCTCCATGGGTGACTCTAGGTACTATAATTGCTTTGTATATCCATAGGACTACCTCTGGGCTCATCCCCCAGGTTCTTCCGATGGCTCTTCTACATTGCATCATGGACATTTTCGCTTTTGCACATGTGTCCACGATGTGTTTTCTGAATGTGAGAGTTTTAACGATATATAACATCCTTAGGCACAAAATTTCAACGTAATTTCCATTAAGAGTCCCCAGTACGCACGGCGTTTCTCAACTTTTCATACAAACGTATTTTCGCTTTTATTCCCAAATTACTAAACAGATTGACTCGAAACTTGGTACACACAATAAAATCATTAGTGTGAGTGTCCGACATTAGTAAATATTGTGGTAAAATAAAACACAAGTAAATTACAGCCGAAATACTGAATTTTGAAGTTTGTATGGTAAACTAAAATGGTCCTAGTTTCTTTGTTATTCAATTTATTACAATCAAAGTGTATTTTGGACACTATTTTGTCTCTGCTCCACTATTACTTACTTGTAAAATTTGACTACCTGAATGCCTGGCCTGAATTGGACTAATAAACATGTGTGCGCTTTTGATATAGTGCGTATGATTAAAAAAAAAGTTTGGTACAAAGTAAAAGATGTAGGTACCTAAATCAATGACGAAGCTTGCAGCGGATAACGGTATGTTTTTAATGATAACTACATCAAACTGTACATAATGACGATGCAAAAGTGATTGTAAAATCTAACTTGAATAAATGTTTTTTTTTATCTTTATCTTATCTTCTACCGCCAAGTTCATGAAAAATGAAAAGAAAAGCGGTGAAAGGTTCAAACGCGTGAATAGTTGTTTTCCTTCCACTTACAACGGCTAATGGACTATAGCCGCGACGCAATCGCTTTTATGTAATCTCTTAAATTCCAGTCTCTTCTCGTTCATCAAATCGGTAAACAAACTGTCAAAGGGAAGTGCACGGTGGGAAAAGGCCAAGTTCGATTGAAAATTTCGCCAGTCACGTTGTTTTAGTAGGTATTTACAGAATGTACGGTGAGGAGGGTCTATGTAGGTATATCAGTGGAAAATTGGCCTTTTTCTTATAAAATAGTCCCTATTTCTTCAAATTATTTTAATGCATTGTTTTGTATGTAGTTTACCTTTTGGGTATACAATATGCGATTTAAAAATAAAATAATTGAATTAAAAATAAAATTTAAAACTAGAACTAAAAATATGCGATTGTTAGTTGAAATTAATTGTAAACTAAGTAGGAGTGGTAGAATTAGAGTATAAATTTTCCTAAAAAATGACAGTTGTACGTTATTTCATATTTAATTTTAGTCCGTTTTTAAAAGTTGTACTCAGTTTTATTAAAAGTCTAGGATTATTCGACCTCGTGTTGCAATGAAATAATTTAAAAACCTCTAACTTGTTTCAACGAACTTGGCTGCGTTTCAAATATTACGTTTTTTTAATTTCCCCTTTGCATGAGATGGATGGATGAGTGTAAACACTTTGTATGGAAAGCAGATTGTTGTGTTTGGACGTGTTAGGTCCAGTATTTGTAGGTAAGTATATACATATAGTTTATTATAAATTGCTGTTTGCTAATATACTTATAACATCATTGAAGCGTTCAAATTGTTAAAATTCTTCATCTTTTGAATATTGGAGCATTTCTTTATATCTTTAACTATGTAACTTGTCTCAGTTTTGCGCGAGTGTTCTGAAGGTGAAAGTCAGACCCAAAGTCGGAATCAATAAAGTCCATTTCGTCCTGAGCTGAGCTGAGTAGGTACATACACATGATACAATAATTTATACTTTGCCAGGTATGACAGTCCGGTATTCTGTAGTAGTGTGGGTGTCACCCTTACGTCATTCGCGTTGCGTTGTTGCAAGTGGTCTATTACTTAAAATAATCCCCGAGTTCCATGTATCCTATGAGTGTGAGGGTTTCATTAAATTATTACGTGCATTTGTTTTTAACTTGTCCCATTTTGTGTGCGTAAACAAGTAAATGCCAATTGTAATGCGCAAATAATTTATTTTGCATTATAATGGCAGAAAACCTTGTTTTCTTAGACTTAGACTTGGTACATACATTTTATTCACCGCGGTGGCATCCAAAATCATTCATCAAAATACTCGATTACTTACGAGTAACATGATAACGCTTTCACGGCTACTAGAAGGCTTTGTAAGAACTTTGTAACTTAAATACAGAAGTGACGCATTTTAATTTTTGATCCGTACCTAACCATTATTGACATATTCTAATATTGTAAATGTGGGTTTAATTCATTTCTAACTAGCTTCTGCCCGCGACTTCGTCCGCGTGGAATTCGGTAATAGCGTTCCCGCGAGAACCATGCGTTTTTCCGGGATAAAAATTACCTAGCCTTTATGTTGACCAGTGTTATAAACTACCCCCATACCAAATTTTGTTGCAATCTGTCCAGTAGTTTTCGAGTTAAATCCGGACATATATATATATATATACATACAGTATTTTTTTCTAAAAATCGTTGTTTTGTGTTCTGTATCGTGTATATAGACCCCTTGATAGTTTCTTTTAATTTTCAAGTTTCAGACGCGACTTCTTCTACAGACTTATTATTAGTAAGATTGTGAAGCCAATATTCCTCAATAAATACTTGGAAAGGCAATTTGAGTGAGAGCTCTGTTACTTTATTGTTCATGATTCGATCGGAGGCTTTTAGCGAGCTTCTTATAACACTCGGCGGTCTAAAGTTTTTTCCCGTATATTACGTTCTTTTCAAGATGAGTTTTCCAGGGTGCTTAAGCTTGCTTGACTGATTTAATAAGTGGAAAACTAGTTTACTTATTACGAAATTCTGTGTGGAAAACTTAGTTTTTGTGACCTAAATCTTAAGTAGTCTATGTAATGTTACCAAAAAAATTACTAGTCTACTTAGGTACGCTCAAAAACACATTAAGCTGAAACTAACAATAGGGATGACGACAGGCTAAAGAAATCTAAATTCTAATTAGTCCGTCAGTCAGGTAATAAAAAAATATTAGACACGTATTTTTTGTTTTATCAAATTAACAAGGAATAACCAAGTTAAAACGCATTAAAGTTGGAGAGTGGGGCTAACTGCGTCACCGTTAGGCATAAATCGTACCTAACCGTGACGTCACGCGACATTTCAACTCAATATATCTCCGTATAAGTTTAATTACGTGAAAAAAGAAGAAATACGTGTCAAATACTTTTCAATAATCTTCCTGATAGACTAAGGAAAAAAAGTTGTCGTCTCCCCTATTATGTAATACTAGCTTCTGCCCGCGTCTTCGCCCGCGTGGAATTCGGTTATCGCGTTCCCGCGGGAACTACGCGTTTTTCCGGGATAAAAAGTAGCATGTGTCCTTTCCCGGGACCCCAACTATATTTCCATCCTACGAGAGCCTACGTTGAATGAATGAATGAATGAAATTTATTTGTCAAACGTGGGTGTACAAAGATCTTAATAACTAAATAGTATCACCACAATTTACCTATAGACAGGCATAAGTACAAATTTGTCATGAACATATAAAATTATTACAGTTTACTTATTCATTAAACAAACAGCAACATTGTGCAGTAAACAAACTCATTCAATTGAGCTGAACTAGAAATACAAATATACAATACACGCTATATAAAACCAACCAAAAGCGAGCTCGGATTCTCGCTAATTTATGCCGTTGCAACCGCCATTTGCAATTTAAAGCAGTTCAACAAGATGTCGTCTGCAGAAAAATGGAATTAAGAGACTTCTCTGATTAAGTTTTCAGTTTACACTTTGCAAGAAAGGTTTTCTTAAGTAGACTAGTTCAAGGATTTGTCAGTAATCCCCGATCCGCACTGGGCCCGCGTGGGGAGGGGACAATAGGCCAAACCCTCTCGTGATTATTACTACTACTACTACTACAGCCTATTTGCGTCCCACTGCTGGGCACAGGCCTCCTATCATCACGAGAGGGTTTGAGCTATAGTCCCCACGCGGGCCCAGTGCGGATTGGGGACTTCACACACATCTTTGAATTACTCCGCAGATGCGTGCAGGTTTCCTCACGATGTTTTCCTGGAGATCAAACTGACCCTGGGAATAACATAGGATACTTTTTATCCCGATATTTCCACGGGAACAGGTTTTGCACGGGTCAAATCAGTTTTTCAATACTAAGTATCTCTGTCTGTCTGTTTGTTACCTCTTCACACTTCAACCGTTGCACCGATTTAGATGAAATTTGGCATGGAGATAGTCCTAGTCCCGGGAATGCACATGTGCTACTTTTTATCCCGGAAAAAAGCAAAGTTACCGGGGAACGCGATAACCGAATCCCAAGCGGGCGCAGTCGCGGGCAGAAGCTAGTTTCCTTTTATTTCAAAAGTAAAAGCATTTGTTTCTGCAATAGAAAATTCAATTAAACTTGCTAGTACTTGCATACGGTCGGTTCAACCTTCCTTAAGCAGGAGAAAAACTTAATTTCTGTAGCGTAAATGAGAACCGAGGGTTCCTTTGAAAATATTATTCTTTTATTACTACTACTACAGCCTATTTGCGTCCCAGTGCTGGGCACAGGCCTCCTATCATCACGAGAGGACTTGGGCTATTGTCCCTACGCGGGCCCAGTGCGGATTGTTTATACTACTACTACTACTACAGCCTATTTGCGTCCCACTGCTGGGCACAGGCCTCCTATCATTACGAGAGGGTTCGGGCTATAGTCTCCACGCGGGCCCACCGCGGGACTTCACACACATCTTTGAATTAATTCGCAGATGCGTGCAGGTTTCCTCACGATGTTTTCCTTCACCAAAAAGCTCAGTGGTAAATTCAAATTGAATTTCGCACACAAGTAAACTTAGAGGTGCCGGAATCGAACCCCCGACCTCGGCATGAGAGGCGGTAGATCAAACCACTAGGCCACCACGGCTTCTACTTATTTTTTTATTACTTTGACATATTATTTTAGAGAATACTGTGAGTAAACAGTTAATAAGGAAGCACGGATACAACTGCTAGATAAGAGTTTTTGATCACCTACCGTCTGGCGGGATACATCCATTGAGAAATAAGAGGATCTACCTGATTTCTTCATCGTGGAATCGGTTATAATAACGTTCCGCAGGGAACAATGCGTTTTTCCTAAAAACATAGTTTACGTTAGAAATAATTGTACCAAATTTCACTTTGATCGGTTCAGCAGTTTAGCCGTGAAAGCGTAATAGACAGACATATGCTAACCGTTTGGCATTTACAATATTAGTAGTTTATGAAGAATTAATGCAATGCACTGCATTAAATGAAATTAACTCCGCATAATATCTTTAAACGTGTAAACATTAATTTTTAAACTTTATTTGCCAATAAAATGCTATATGAAGCGTCCCACAAACCCAAGGTTCGTATAAAGTTATGAAAACCTTAATTAACGCCCGGTTTATATACAATTCGACCACGGTACCCTGGAAAAATGCAATTTCCCGCCCTCGAGCGGTAATAAGTTTAACGGTGTAACTGGGTGGCGCGTAACCGCTTCCAAATTGCACGAGAATTACCCTAGAATTGTGTTTAGTATTATTAGCTAACCTTAAAGAGATCTTAACGGTTTAACAGCTTAAATCTTGATCTCGCGACCTCTCGCTATCTATACTAATAATAAGTCTGTAGAAGACGTCGCGTCTGAAACTTGAAAATTAAAAGAAACTATCAAGTCGAGCGGACTATATAAACGATACTGAATGTTGGTGACCGACCTCTTCTTTACTTTGTATTTTTATACCTTTTTTTTGACTTGTCTTTTGATTGATTTATAGTTTCAGTAGTTGCCTTAGTTACGTGGATAAGCGAGGTCCTGCTAATATTATTATATTTTAATTCTCTAATACTTGTCTTCATTTCAACACAAAAACATTATAATCATACAGTCCACTCCGCTCCGCTACATTTTTGGTCCATTCTCACCGTAAGTAGAACCATTTCCTTGTATATTTTTCATCTTGTCACTTCGTGTCAAAAATTTTCACACCTACGTTTCATCGATTTTCACTTCGTTTTCAAACCATTTTCGCCTCATTTTCAATACATTTTCGCTTAGTGTGGCTTAGTTTTTTAAAGCATAGGTTAGTAGATAGTTATTAGTTTCATTTCGATACCATGGAGACACGTAGTAAGAGCAAATCGCTGGCGGACCTCACAGCTTCGAGAGCCGAGCGCACGCCGCGCGTTCGCGTAGAACGCTCACCGATCGGCGTCCGGCCGGCTCCACCCGTGGCAACGACTATTGTTTCGGAATTGCCAGCTAGCTCGGTCACACATCCAGAGCGCACATGTATTAGTGCGGCACAACCGAGCCCAACTAAGCACTCTAGTGACCGATCTAGCATGAAAAAAGAAGGCAATCCCAAAACATTAGCTCACGAAACACTTAGTGCTTGTAGCGAGCAGTCCGCGAGCCACCGCTCGCACTCTTCCCGTTCGTCTGCAACGGTTCGCGCGCAGAAGTTAGCCATCGAAGCAGACGCTCTGCGGCACCGCCTCGAACGTGAGCGCGAGCTTGCGCGTCAGCAAGCTGACCGCGAGCGCGAGCTTGCGCGCCAGCAAGCTGCACGCGACCGTGAGCTTGCTCGACTTGAACTCGAAGCGGAACAGACGGAGCTGCAAGCCAAACTCGCGGCTCTGGATGCACAAGATAAGTCTAGTTGTTCTAATTCAAGACGTACTGCAACGTGGGTCTCTGAACAAAACGCTAACATACGTAGTTTGATTCATAGAAGCATGCCTGAGGAGGTAGCTGCTGTCACCTTGGGCAACGATCAAGGACATCCTTTACAGCCAGCTAGCCACGTCAACACGGCACCACTTCACGAACCATTTGTCAACAAAGCGTTCAACGAGACACCTATACGCGCTCTTAACAGTGAAAACGTCATGACATCGCAACAACAACCGACTCTCAGCACCCATCAACCAGACCCTTTATCGCAGCTCGCACACGCCATCACTGCTTTATCTGACCGACCAAAAAAGCCTGAACTAGTTATTTTTTCAGGCGACATTGGTCAATGGATGGCATTTAAAACCAATTACGACCGAACTAAATCTAGTTTCTCCCCAGCAGAGAATTTATCGCGGTTGAGCAACACGATCCGTGGACAAGCGTACGAGTCCGTAGCGTCGCTCCTCTGGACAAGCCGCGACCCGCAGGACGTCGTGGACGCCTTGGAGCAGACTTACGCCCGCCCGGAGATCCTGGTCGGCCGCGAGGTCGCTGCGCTGCGTGCCAATAATAAGATAAGTTCTGCCGAAGATTTAAATTTGCTTGCAAACAAATTGCGTAATTTTATTGCGACAATTAAAATGCTCAAGCAAAGTGAGTACTTATATTCACCTGAGCTTTTCCGTTGTATCCTGCTTAAGCTTAGCGAACATACAAGAGCTCGATTTACAGATTTCGCTGCTGCGTATGTGCCTGGTGAACATAATCTCGCAAAACTAGAGCCCTTATCGCGTTTTCTTTTAACCGAGGCGGATAAACAGCTAAAATATAATTTTACTTTCGACGGAACTGTAAAACCGCAAACTTTTACACATTCAGCAAAGCCTTTTGTTAAAAGAGAGACGGTTCACGCCACGGTCTCTACCATCAAACCTCCTGAATGCACATACTGCAAACAAGGACTACATACCATAAAGACTTGCAAGGTTTTTCTGTCTTTGGCTGTAGACGACAGATGGCGCTGGGTCCGCGAATCCAAAATTTGCTACCGCTGTCTTAAAGCTAATCCGCATACGTGGAATAACTGCAAGGCCAAACACTGTGGGGTAAACGGATGCACTCGACGTCATAATTCCCTCTTGCACGGCATGGCCACAGCCACCGACAGCAACAATGCTTCATCTTCATCATCCAGCTCCAGCGCTCAGTGCAACAACACGCAAATACCTTCTGCCAGCACAACGACAACCGCTAACATTGACGAGACCGAGTCACATATTAAGGTCGCGAATACCTCTGATTCTTTAATCAACATGACAGGGTCATCGCAGCCGACTCATCGCCCCCGCGGCTTGTTGAAGACGCTTCCGATCGTGCTCGAGGGCCCCAGCGGCGAGTTCGAGACCGTGGCGCTGCTCGACGAGGGCAGCACGGCCACGCTGATCGACGGCGACGTGGCAGAGCACATCGGCATTAAACCGGACCGTAAGGAGCGTCTTCGCATTGAAGGTGTTGGAGGTATGACGAAATTAGTCGACGTAAGTTACGTCAACTTTTACGTCAGAGGACGTAACCTGCCGGATCGGTACCTCGTCGAGCACGCGCGAGCAATTAAGCCTTTAGGACTCCGCGTGAATAATCCAGAACCCCTTAACTTTTCGGATTTTACGCATTTAAACGACTTAGCGGACGAACTGTCACATTCTCACGGTACGCCAACCGTACTTATTGGCGCTCCTGATTGGCATTTATTATTAAGCCGCGAAATGAGGAGCGGGAAAAAGAATGAACCTGTGGCGTCGAGGACTTTATTAGGCTGGGTTTTGCATGGCGCTATATCAGTTTCATCAAAACCGGTTGACTTCGTTAACCACGCTCACGACGATCTAGATGCGCTTATTAAACGTCAGTACGACATTGATTCTTTGGGAGTAATGAAGAGCACTCCGCGTCGCTCTAATGACGATCAAAGAGCCATAGACATTGTCGAATCTTCAGCACGCCAACTAGATGACGGTCATTATGAAGTTGCTTTACCGTGGAAAAAGGACATACCGAAGCTCATACCGGACAGCTATCCGCAGGCACTTTCGCGTTTTAAAGCTCTTCAACGTCAGATGTCCAAAGACGCAGCTTTTGCTGCCGCCTACCAACAGTTCATGGACAACATCATCAGCAAGGGCTACGCGGAAGAATGTGATCCCGAAACTTACTATAAACGGCTCCCACCTAATGAGTCTTGTGTCAACGCAGACAGCAGTATCCGTTGGTACCTACCGACCTTTGGTGTCTTTCACCCACAGAAAAAGAAAATAAGAGTGGTTCATGACGCTGCCGCAGTCACAAAAAATGTGAGTCTCAACTCGTTACTTTTACAAGGTCCCGACCTGCTTTGCTCCCTTCTGGACATCCTGTTTCGTTTTCGAGAAGGTGCAGTAGCCCTGAACGCGGATATTAAAGAAATGTTCCCACAAGTTAAAATTGCCGTGAAAGACAGAGACGCTCAGCGCTTCCTCTGGCGTAACAAAGATGGCGCACTCATGGAGTATCGCATGGCGTCCATGATTTTCGGTGCGGTGTCCAGTCCTTTCATCGCGCTCTACATAAAGGACAAGAACGCGAAAAAAGTGGAAACCAGCTACCCCGCAGCTTCTCGCGCTATCCTCGAAGACCATTACATGGATGACTATCTGGGAAGCTTCGCTGACGCCACAGAAGCTGCACAGCTAGCTGCCGACGTAGCCACAGTGCACAAAACTTGTGGCTTCGAAATGCGAGCGTGGACGACCAACAATCCAGCTGCGCTTTCCCTTGTGCCTAAAGAGTTATGGAGTGATGCCAGCTCAGACGTTTACCTACCACCTAACAATGAAGTAGGCGTCCTGGGCGTCAAGTGGAACCCGTATCATGATTTGCTAAGTTTTCGTGCCAACCTCTGTGCTCCAACTGGCGCTTTGACTAAACGCAACTTACTGTCCAGTGTCATGAAAGTTTACGACCCGCTCGGCCTCCTGATGCCTATTATTATCTGGGGACGCATAATTATCCAGAAAGTGTGGCGAGAAGGCATCGATTGGGACATACCGGTACCCCAAAGATTCGTCATCGAATGCAACGACTGGTTCGAGCAGCTGCAAGGATCTGCTGACATCCGAATCCCACGATGGTATATGAGCAGATCAGACCCAACAGATATACAGCTGCATGTACTCTGTGATGGTGGAGAACAGGCTTACGCATGTGTGGCCTACTGGCGCTTCACTTACGAAGACGGGTCAGTATCCACGACACTTATAGGGAGCAGAGCACGTGTTGCTCCTTTGAAACCACTCTCCGTACCACGTCTTGAATTACAGGCAGCGCTTATTGCATCACGGTTTGCCCAAACTATTTTACATGCCCATCGTGCGATTTCACCCTCCGCAGTCACTTTTTGGACGGACTCCACCACGGTCCTAAAGTGGATTCGGAGTGACGCACGAACCTTCAAAGCTTTCGTTGCACATAGACTTGGAGAGATACTAGAAACTACAAGTCCATCTAATTGGCGGTGGATTCCCACCTCTATGAACGTTGCTGACGATGCAACAAAACCTAAAAAACTAAATTTAACGCCGTCGCACAGGTGGTTTTCTGGTCCTTCTTTTCTCATAGATCCATCTTGCACCTGGCCAATTGAGCAGGCCATAGACGTAGAGGAGACTTCACCAGACTCCGAGTTAAAGTTGGAACTTGTGGGGTTGCTCCTCGACGTCGTCGCGAATGACCCTCCGGTACCAAACCCGACGCGTTTAAGTTCTTGGTTGCGCTTGATTCGCACTACCGCTCGCGTCCTCCAGGCCGCACGGCTCTTTCGGTCAAAACTATCTCGGCAAATACATCCAAATTCCAAATTGTATATAGATGGCGCCACATCTCCCTTTCGACTAAGCGCCTTCGACATTACACAAGCCGAGAAGATGCTACTTCAGCGAGCCCAGATGGACAGTTTCCCGGAAGAAATCAAAAGCGCACAAGCCGCACAACCCGTAGCCAAGAGCAGTCGACTTGCCAAATTCGCACTAGTTTTAGACAACGACAACCTGCTCCGATTGGACTCCAGAATAAGGTCTGCCCCAGGAATCAGCAACTACACAAAATCACCCATTGTCCTAGACGGCCGACATCACATTGTTCGTCTTCTAATCCTTCATGAACACGCACAAGCATCGCATCATTTTAATGAACTTGTGCTCAACGAACTGAGTCAAAGATACCACATTTTAAGAGCACGGGACACTATACGCAGTGTTGCAAATACATGTCCAAAGTGTCGGAGATACAAGGGTGATCTTATTGTGCCCAAGACCGGCGACTTACCGTCAGAAAGACTAGATCACCACAAGAGACCTTTCACCCACGTCGGCCTCGACTATTTCGGCCACGTCACGGTAACCGTGCATCGTCGACGCGAGAAGCGTTACGTAGCTCTCTATACGTGCTTGGTGTCAAGAGCCATACACCTCGAAGTCGTCACTTCATTAACTTCAGACGCAGCCATTATGAGCCTCAGACGTTTTATCGCCCGCCGAGGGTCGCCGACCACGATATTTTCGGACAATGGCACAAATTTTGTCGGAGCCTCCCGAGAATTACGAGCGCTTCATGATGAGTCGGTGGAGGACTTCGCCACCAATCACAAGATCAACTGGCGCTTTATCCCAGCGGTCAGCCCGTTCATGGGCGGGGCGTGGGAGAGATTGGTGCGCACCACAAAGTCTGCCCTCAGATCCTGCCTCATTGACCAAGCCCTGAAAGAAGACGTCCTAACAACCTTTTTGCACGAGGCCGAAGCAATCATCAACTCGAGGCCACTCACGTACGTCTCATCTTCGTCCGACTGTCCCGAAGCAATAACGCCGTTCCACTTTATTCTCGGCACCTCGTCGACAGCACCATGGACATGTACGCTAACTGATGCGGACCTAGTGCGAAGGTGCGATTGGCGCAGAGTCCTACGCCTTGCGGACCATTTCTGGGCACGATGGCTACGTGAATATTTACCCACACTACGACCCAGAGGACCAGCCAGAGACGCTCCGACGCTAGGAGAGGGTGATGTGGTACTCATCGCCGATCCTTCCCTTCCTCGTGGTCTTTGGCCTCTAGGGAGGGTAGTTAAGGCCTACCCCGGCCAAGACGGAGCGGTCCGCGTAGTAGATGTCCGCACGAGGGGTGGCACTCTACGCCGACCGGCCCGGAAACTAATTTTACTCGAAGCAGAGTCTCGGTCGGTCACCACCGATCAGTAGTGTTCCACTGGGGGTCGGGTATGTTGGTGACCGACCTCTTCTTTACTTTGTATTTTTATACCTTTTTTTTGACTTGTCTTTTGATTGATTTATAGTTTCAGTAGTTGCCTTAGTTACGTGGATAAGCGAGGTCCTGCTAATATTATTATATTTTAATTCTCTAATACTTGTCTTCATTTCAACACAAAAACATTATAATCATACAGTCCACTCCGCTCCGCTACACTGAACACAAAATAACGATTTTTAGAAAAAAAATCTGTATATATGTATGCCCGGATTTAACTCAAAACTACTGGACGGATTGCAAGAAAATTTGGTATGGTGGTAGTTTATAACACTGCTCAATAAGTTCAGACGCATAGTGCCAGAAACGCAAATTACCTTATACGCGGATGACCAGATGTGCATTTCGTAAATTACCAGATACGCAAATGACCAGATACGCATATGAACAGATTCTGTTTCGCAAATTACCAGATACGCATATGACCAGATTCTGTTCCGCAAATTACCAGATACGGATATGACCAGATTGAATTTAAGGATCTACTCAGTCCGTGAGGTCAAAGGTGTGAAGTAGGTTAGGTTCGTTAGTTATCTATATACGCCCAAAAGGCAAACTACCCAGAAATAGGGGCCCCGCGTAGCGGGGACCCGTCGACCTAGTCACATTCCTAAGTCTTTGCATATTCACGGACTGAGTCTGGTCATCCGCGTATAGGGTAATTTGCATTTCTGGTACTATGCGTAATTTTAATATCCTGGCCATTTGCGTAATGGAATTCGGGTAATCTGCGTATCAGGAAATTTACGTATGGAAATCTGGTCATCCGCGTATAAGGTAATTTCCGTATCTGGTGCTATGCGTCTGAACGTTTCAATATATAGGCTACTTTTTATCCCGAAAGAACGCATATGTCTTTAAAAATATAGTGTTTGTAAAACCGTTTTTCGATTTAGGGATCCATTTATAAAATATTAAGTTAAAGTGCTAATTTTCGTTAGTTTGTTTTGCAATATAAGTTTATTGGGAGAATGTAATAAAAGCGAATACACTAAGCTTTAAATCTAAGAATCCAATATTTAAATCAACTTTGAAAAATATCTAATTAGCCTCTATAATCCTGATAAAACACCCTAAAGAAAATAGCGTCGTGCTAAGATTTAATTTTCTCAGAATTAATTATATTGGCTTAAACCCCGGGGCTTTGATAAAATTCATAATCGTAATTTATTATGACGTTAACCTTAAATAAAAGAACTCGATAGGGCGTTTTAAGCGATCGATTTGGATTACGAAATGAAGTTTAAATTTTAAAGGAAGTACCGGTATGCAAAAACGATTGGCAAAAATATGTCATTGAACATTTTTTGCGAAGATGGTCAATCAGCTACATTGTTACTTTCCATCAGGTGAAATAAAGGATCAGTTTTCAGCGCTAAGAAAAGTAGAAATAAAACATTCATAAGTAACTTTTCTTGGCGCCCACCGTGGGGCCAATAACTGCCTCACCTGAATAAATAACCCGTCCCTACATCCATCTAAGGAGGTCAGAGAACAGTAATATTTACTACAGCGAAAGCGAGCCTAGTTCTTCGTCTGTGTGCTATAAATATAAAACCCTTCTCGTAAGACCTTGCAGTAATTACCAGCGGCGTAATTATGACGTATTGTGCCCTAAGCCGGGTTTAAGGTCTTGCATCTATTTCTATCTAAAACTCCGTTTTTTGGAAAGGGTGTGCTTGGAATGGGTCCTAAGATATATAATAGACCGCCGAAAGCAATATCAGAAATAGTCGATATTAAAAACTTGAAAAATACTTTGTTCACATTTCTTACAAATAAAGCCTATTACTCAATTAATGAATATTTAAATGATGGAACTATTTTACTAAGTAACTACATACCTAGTAAGTAAGCATACTGCATGCTCTATTTGTCAGCTATTTACGGCAAAACTCGGCAGGACATAAAATTTGTACCACACAGAACACAGATTGTACCATCATGATGCGACCTGAGTTATGACAAATAAATTATATTTGATTGATTGCAATTTATTCAGGAACGCCTAGGAAAATGAATCCAGAGAAATATGACAATCCCTTGAACTCTGAATCTAGATAGATAGTAAAACGGTAGTTCTTATTCCTAAGGCGAAGTTAATAATTAGTTCCAGACTAACTTGCGTCACAACACAAGCACGACCAATCCTGTAGTGTGACGTGCCGACTAATCACGATTAAGCTCCACCGCTGTAGACATAATTAGTTTTCAAGAATACCTACGATTGTTGTCGTCTTTCCTTCGTCTGTAACAAACTTATGTTACTATAATCTTATATTGAAAATATAGGTAACTGGCCGATGCTCGCGAATTTCGTTCCGCACAGATTTAAAATTTGCGTAGCCGATGATACTATACATATGGACAGTTATATAAGTATTGAAAAATTGGTTATCAAATCTGTTCCCGGGGAAATATCGGTATAGAAAGTATCCTATATTATTCCCAGGGTCTCAAACTATCTCCATACAAAATTACATCCAAATCGGTCCCGTCTTTGCGACGTTGAAGGAAGGACAAACAAGCAAACACACGCCATTTTGAGAGACACACAGAAAAAGTATATGCTTGTTAGAAATAAGTAAAGTTTTTTTACTGTATCAGATGTTTTAAAATCTCCAAGGGCATTTCTGATTTTAACATGGCTTTAAAAATCATATCATAAACGCCCCGCATTCAATTCTACGCGGAACTCATAATAGGAAAAGTTAAAGAGGAATCATGAACGTTATTTAATTTCAATCTGAACAGTTATTTCAACAGTTAGTGAGATATAACTGTAATTTGATGGCGAGGTAAAGGCTATTTCAAGTCTAATTGCTCGTATTGCTTTTATCGCCCCTTTCAATCCTCTAGAAGTTCGAAAGTTAAATTCAACGACCAATCAAAATCACGCGGATAATAATTTTAGAAGAAAGTTCACAGTTCTTTTTTATTCCAATACAATAAAAGCTGGAATACCGGTATGAGCGGGCTCATTGTTTCTGGACGAAAAATAACCCTTTGTTTATACGTCACTTTGTATCAAAGTAGTTAAGTCGCCCACGGCGACTTTTTGTAGCGATCCTGTCGCTCTACTGATCAAAAGCAAGGCGAGGGCCCTTAGACAGTCCACTTTGATAACAAGGAGCGCACAGAAAGTTCATTTTCATACAAAGAAAGTACAGTTACCGGGAAAAAATATAAAGTACCGGTTGTCTTTGAAATCGCAAATCTAGTGGCATCCGCAATGAGCCCACTGTTTTCACTAACATTACTTCTGATCACAACAACAGGTGGAACGTAAATAGTTACGTTCCACCCTGGAAGTAGTATCTTAATTAATAAGTGGAATTACTTCTGCGACCTGTGCCAGGTGCACGCGGGTGAGGGGCGTAAACAGCTTGTATTGTAAAGCTATCTCTATCTAACCTTATAACGAGAGATAAAGACAAAAAAGCCTCGGGTGAAATTTCGGGCACGTTTTTGAATTGTGAACCAAAATGACTTTCGGGCTCACGTCATTAAGCTCAATTTTTATTGTTTTGAAATTGACACTACTCGCTCCAGATGTACTCATTACCTTCAAGAGTTCCACTGTTATGCACAGACCTCTTCTCATCAGGGTTTGGGCTATCACTTAAGATTACGGAAAATGGATCTCCTATTAAAATTTCAAGGACTCCATTGATGTAATATTAAAATAGAATCTTCAGTAGATAGGGAGATAATAACATTTCCATTAAACAGGCATGTCATTAGGGATATAGGAAATCTCGTGAGGTATATTTAAAGACTGGATTTTTGCCATTAGAAGCCATACTTAACCGTTAAAAACCGTCAAGGTCTGCATATTGATGGCTGCGGCGCGGATCGGTTCATTCAAGCTTCCGTTAATGACCTGAAGCGCTCTCGTCTTTTTCCACCAATGCTACGTCCACGTGGAATGAACATTCTAGATGGGGCAAAATGATTCCTCTAGAACATTTCAAACATTTCGACATGTATTCTCATAGGTACGTACTCGTATTTGATCTTGGTCACGGACTCAGAAGTGCGCCATGTTACTGGATAGAGTTTGCGCAGTAGAGGTAGAAGATACCTAAAAGTGTTTGGTCTAATTCAGTGGCGAGTAGGGAAAAGTAGGTAAAATGTTTTTACGTCACACCAGGCCGAAAAGCGGGATTTACCGCCCTTGGGCGCTACGAAAAATCCCTCTTCACGGCCAGGTGGTGACGTAAAATCGTATACTAACCACGGGCGGTCGTAAAGAAATCCTCAGACCGCTAGATTATAGCCCTCGCCTCCGGCTCGGGCCTCAATTACCCGCGATCTGAGACTTTCTTTACTTGACCGCCCTAGGTGTGTAATGTACTATTTAAAGAGGCCAGTGACATAGGAAACTTTTTTGATTTTAATATGCATGAATATAGTCCTAACACAGAATATTTAATAGTACTTACTACATACAGAATGGCCACGGAATCACCCGCCTGAATCTAGCCGGCGCGCAACTCGCGCCCAACTCGCCCTTACCGTCATTTGTTTCATCCGGATATGGATAGTGAATCATTGGCCCGCGTAGTGGTACACACACATTTACAAGTGTACAGACGTCCTCGCACGCAAACATTGACACTTCATTCGAATTGTGTTCGAAATCGTGCTTTTATAGGCCGTGTCCGCCGTGTGGTCCTACTTTACATAAATTCGGCATCAGACCCAAATACCGATTTGCCCTTCAAAAAGAAAAGGCGTAGATTAATTTTAAAGTCTGTACTCTACTACAGCTGAAAATTATTCAGACAAAACTTATTATTTTTGAGCCATTCTAGATTCTATTCCAGTTCCTCGTAGATCTCTTCACCAACCTCTAATCAAAGGTGCTTCATTTGTCCACACAGGTAGAACGACCCTCGACGCTGATTTACAGTCTTCACAGACAATGGAATGGACCCACGTAGTCAATGTGTAGGTCCTTACTCTTTGTTTTCAAATCACTAGCTATTTGTCATACCCACATGTAGATTGATAATTGACATACACGAGAGTCCGGCGTTCCATCCCTGAATATCATAGTAGACTAACCCACTTTAACCTTCGTAGTGTGGAGAGCAGACGTGATTTGAACGCTCTGTTATGTTATTATTTATATTATAAATGCGAAACTAACTCTGTCTGTCTGTCTGTTACCTCTTTACGCTTCAACCGCTGGACTGATTGAGATGAAATTTGGCATGGAGATAAAATTGTTTTACTTTTTTTATATTTAATTAACACTCATCTTTTCGGTGAAGGAAAACATCGTGAGGAAACCTGCACGCATCTGTGAAGTAATTCAAATGTGTGTGAAGTCCCCAATCCGCATTCGGCCCGCGTGGGGACTATAGCCCAAACCCTCTCATGATGAGGGGAGGCCTGTGCCCAGCAGTGGGACGCAAATAGGCTGTAGTAGTAGTACCTACACAAAATTGGTGCTTATTGATTAATTTAACCATGAATTTTATGTACCTACTCTATTTTTATTGATTATTTATAATATTTTTACGTCTTAAAATTCAACTAATATTGTCCTCAAGTACCAGTATTTTTAATATTTTTTAAATCTTAAAGTAATAATCCAGTAAAAGGTCAGAGGAACAATTTTATCAAGCCGGTGTCAATTATGCAAATTTCGGTTCAATCAAAATGTAAATTATTCATCGTGGGTGCGGCCGTTTCGGGAACGAAGCGCAAGGGGTTGTTCTGGAAGTCGTTAATACAAACGCAATTACGTTCCTATTAAAACGACAAGGTAAAATGCAAAAAAACGCGAAAGCATGTTTATTTATTTATTTATTCGAACTACTAACAGCCCACTCATTGATACAATTAATAGTTATAAACTTAAGGCTAGAGAGATGATGCAGGGGCCAATTATAGGCAGATACATCACTTAAACATAAATACATACAAGAAGAATTTAACAACTACAACAACTAGCATGTTTCTAAAAGTACGGGAAAAATCAGATATTTTAATACGCTATTATAATAAAGAGTTAAGAACCGTATCGCTTAGAAGAAATACCTTAAATACAGTCTAATATGTGATCACTTTTATTGGCCCCATGTTGGGCGCCACTTAAGAGCCGTCAGTAGCCGTCACTTGAATTATCATGCAAACTTGTACTTTAATTGCGAACTTGAAAATTCGCAGAATTTATAGGATCAACATTGTCAGTATCGCAAATTAGTCAAAGTAGACATGCAAAAAAAAATCCAACTAGAACATTTGTTGATCAATTTGTCATTTTGTGTACAGAAAATAAACATGGCTATCAATTCTGCATTGTTTATTTCATTGCAACCGAATTATTTCTAGTTGTTGCCCGTGACTTCGTCCCGTGTAGACTTAGAATTTGCGTGCCTGATCATAATTAAACATACAGATGATTATAGTTATTATAGAAGTATTGAAAATCTGGTTTGACCTGTAGAAAAGCCGTTCCCATGAAAATTTCAGGACAAGAAGTACTTATCTTATGTTATCCTCACTGATTCGTACTATCTCCATACAAAAATTTTCCTAAATCGCTCCAGCGGTTGAAGCGTGAAAAAGTTAGAGACAGACATAAAGGTGGACAGACAGAATTACATTCGCATTTTTATTATTAGTAAGGATTTGGTATACCTGCATAGACATTACCAATTCCTTGCCGCTCTCGAAATTTCTTACCGGCGACCCTTAAGAGTTCTTGATTTTTAAGAACTTTGCTTAGTTGGCGAGTCCTTTTTCTTTTCGCGTGTCATAAATAAACCATTATTGCCTACTTAATTTATTTCTACAGGTACGTACAGTGGGGTATTAATCAACTGGCTGTTTTCACGCCCATCCATTATACCGAAATAATGAACAGCCATCACGTGTTAACGCATTCACTGCCACTTCTTTTTACGAACTTTCGCCAGGTGCCACATCTGTCATTAAGGGAACATTGCAACGCACATGTGCGTTCGAGGCACTGCGGGAAAGTCAGCAAAACGCATATATGCGTCGGTGGCAGTGAATGCCTTAATGTGCTGAATTGATCAAAAAGATGAAAATAACCAAGAAAGTTTAGCTACATTTGCAATCTTTTCATTTCAGTCGATAGCCTCAGAGACCACTTTGTCACCAGGTGACCTGAGCAGACTGCTTACTATAAAAGTATATTTTGAGCTATGATAAATAACTCGAAATATGAAAAAAGATAAAATTTTGCATTTTCGGTTCCTTGGGAAGTCAGTAGAGAAGCAGTAAGAGAAGATTTCCAGAATTTTCTACGGGAAGATCAGACCTCAGCGAGAAAAAATGCGGTAAACTGCTAGTTAACATTAACTCTTACATTTCTGATTTATCACTTTTATCTCTTTAAACTGTTTTCAACGTAAGTAACGAGATTTTTTCCTTAAACGATTTTCTCCACCAACTTATTCCGCCTGATGTGTGTGAAGTACCCAATCCGCACTGGGCCCGCGTGGGGACTATAGCCCAAACCCTCGCGTGATGAGAGGAGGCCTGTGCCCAGCAGTGGGACGCAAATAGACTGTAGTAGTAGTAGTTATTCCGCCTTAACGAAACTGACGGCCAAATAATGGTCTAAGCGAAGATTATGAAGATTATTTTTATTAATCGCCGGATAACCTGACGTTCTATTAGCAGGTGTTTCTTTAGCTAGAGCTGTTTTTTTTTCATTTATTGGGGTTAAAAAACAGTCGCTACAAAGTGTTTATGTTCAATTCATTATGTGTAAGTTGTATTAATCTATGTGCGACCAGCACCATTAACCGCTTATAGATATAAGTATAAAGTTGACTTACGATCTAGTACAGTGTGCAAGCTCATTAAATAATTACATCCATACTCACTCACACTCATATATGCAGATACACACATGGACATAAACACACACACACAACGCTTAAGGAATGGACTGCTTCGAGCAGCCGAGACTACATGCGAGGGTTCATGGTAATTCAGCGGTCCGATCACTCAAAGCTACGAATAAAGAAAGAATTATTCATTTATTCGTGACATGACATAGATAGATAGAGCAATTTTATTTAAACACAGATCAAAAGAAAAAGTGATGTGGTCTGCGAAATTCCTAGCAAATATTAGACAATTACTGTTCAAACACGAATAAAATTTGAATTTGTTTATTGAGGTATAATTTACTTTCATTGGTGACAGTAGTCAAAGTGTGATTTTTTTAAAACTCCTGGTCTCCATATGAACCTGAGTTAAAGTTAGGTGTATATCCCGATAAACATGCATAGTTTACACTGCGAGGAGTTTTTTTGTTATACTATGTTTGCGAGGTGCTATAAATAACTATAAAAAGTGAAAAAGCTGAAAACCCGACTACTGTTAAAATCTGCCATGTTGTTTTTTTGTACCATATGTACTTTACCATGTCCCGAGTGACATAGGCACACGGCGGACACGCCCTATAAAAGCACGATTTCGAACACAATTCGCATGAAGTGTCAATGTGCGAGGACGTCTGTGTACGTGCGAGGACGTCTGTACACTTGTAAATGTGTGTGTACCAACTACGCGGGCCAGTTATCCACTCTCCATCTCCGGATGAAACAAATGACGGTAAGGGCGAATTGGGCGCGAGTTGCGCGCCGGCTACATTCAGGCGGGTGATTCCGTGGCCATTCTGTATGTAGTACAAGCTTATTAAATATTCTGTGACATAGGGTAAGAATACCGAAATTGATCGGCACTAATTGCGTTAAAATCGGGCCAGTAGATTGAGCGCTAGGATGGCTCTTTTTGACATTATCATTTCAGCCGCAAGACCTCCACTGCTGAAAATAGACCTCTTTTTATATATTTGCCTCTTTTTGGTTTAGGGGTTAATATTTTAATAATACTTCATGCAAAAAGTAACATCAAGTAAGAGCATTCGTAATCCCCAGGGTGACGGGTGAAGAATCGATTTTATTCCACGTCCAATATATAAAATCGAATGAATAATTCACTCTGGTTCGAAGACGGGATATCAGACTGCCATTCGTATTCATTCACACGCCCAGTCAAGAGCATCGGCAATATATTTTAAACACGAAATACATCCTGACGGCTTCGTTTGAATATGATTTTAATATCAATCATCGGAAAGGATAGTACAGCCAACCTTCATACAAAACTGCGTATAGCACGACATAACTTAGAAGGCGCGCGACGAAGCACTTAAGCCGTTGATGCAAAGTCTATTATTGCTTAATCCACGCGCCTTCTAAGTTGTGTAAACGCGTAAATGCGATAATAGATGTCACTGCCTGTATGAAAACTTGAACTCCATAAGCAATAGCTAGATGGCGCCTCAAATCATCTTACAGGATACTTATGGAAATACGTATGGAAATTCGTAGCGCCTCCTGGATATTGCTCATAATAAGAGCTTTTCCGTTCTACGCCGCAATATAAGGAGGTTGTCAATTTAATTTCCCTGTTTCTGATACACGCAACGCCTGTTGAAAAAAAAATATTTTCTACACAAGCGCTCTGACATTGAATTGCAGCAGAGTAAACTACCGAAGCACTAGGCTAAACTACAGAGTAACTTATATGGGTCGCTATAGCCAAGTCAATCAATTTAGGTAGGTATACTGAAACCGTTGCTCGTTAGAGCTTAATTCTAGGTTACTGTTAGAACGTGTTGGGAACTTGGCACTTGGGGTAAACTGCATTAGCATATAGTGTGCACCGCAAATTTACATATTTCATTACGTGTTGATAATAAATATTTAGACGCTATGAAACAGTCTCAATTAAAACTTTTTGAGATTCTAAAATAGAGTTATATGCGCTAAATACCTAAATAAATATAATTATCCAAATCAATTGCTGTAAATTCTTGAATTTTGTTAACTGTATTTTAAAACTTTCCCAGCTCAGTCGAAATCAGAACTTATTTCAAAACTTAGTAATAAGTATTAAGTATTCTAACAAACTCCATCAACCCAGTGAATCTTTCAACATCGAGCCAAATTTAACAAGAAATGGAATTATCTAAAATGTGTTCTCTTTTTATTCTTCCCTGGTGCCCTGACGTGTCAAATCACGTGACGTAAAACGCAATTTGACAGTCCAAATAAAGCTGTGGGATTAGCCCTGGGGCAGGTTTTGCTGCTTGTAATGGCGGTCGCGACACGCGATCGTAGGGTATAGAAGGAACGGTAGAAAAAGGTTATTTTTAGGCTACGACAAACTGTGTTCTGACGCAGTGTGATCAACAAGTGAAATTAAAAAAAAAACTGAACACCCAATTAAATACTAATAAATCCAAATTTTAAAAAGAATCGAAGGACAGCTTGTTCGTCAAAATCTGGTCAGAATTTATAATTTGGGATATTGACGCTCCATATAATTATGATTACTAACTTTTGGCCCGCGACTTCGTACGCGTAAAATATTGAATTTAATGCAAATCGAGATTTTAGCGAATGCTATTTTGCTGTTGGTAGGACGTGGTGCAAGGACCGTCGGGAAAGCTAACACCGTCTTAGGCCCGGTTCCTATATCCACGAAACGCCTCGTTTTGCCTACGGACGGTTGATTTTTGACATTTGTTCCATAGAGAATCTGTCAAATTTTAACCGTCCGTAGGCAAAACGAGGCGTTTTTTGGATATAGGAACCAGGCGTTACTCGCTATTTGTACAAAACCCGTAGTATCCGAAAAGGCGCCTACAAGTTTACTAAACAACCTGCTAGTAGGTTGCCAAGGTCTATACTTGGAAATAATTCCTAAAACCACTTATACGTTCTAAGTGTGGACAACGATAGCGCGATGTAGGATTTCACTTGAATGATACAGCGACATCTATCGGTGGCGCAACTAAACTCTTGCATACAGGCGTCGCTACATTGTATGCGAGCACATTTACTCCAAACATTATTATTATATATCGTTTCGAATAGAGCCCCAGCCTTAGACATCTGAACATGGCCTTAGTGTTTTGTTAGATATACTGTGTATATTACTCTCCCATGTCTGGAGTTGAGTGGGGTACAATTCAGACCAATTTACAACCGGTGGGTAGGCAGGTGCTGCAATTACCTGGAAACTATCAATCGAGGGGTTAGTTTATGTTAATGACAATATGACCTAACTGCTAATGAGTCGGTGTGTGTACGTCTCCATTCTGTATAGATCTTTACTAATAATGAGTCTGTAGAAGAAGTCGCGTCTGAAGCTTGAAAATTAAAAGAAACTATCAAGTCGAGGGGACTATATAAACCGGAAGTCCGGATTTATTTAGTATTTGGTATAGGGGTAGTTTATAACCACTGCTCAACATATAGACTACTTTTTATCCTGGAAAAACGCATATATAGTTTGCGCGGGAACGCTATTTCCGAATTCCAAGCGGACGAAGTCGCAGTTTCTGGAGGACCAGTTTCTTTTTAAATCTTGACCAGGAAAGCAGACTTGTAAACGAGAGCGCTCTAGCTAGCAAAAGTTTTTTGAAATAGTGAACTACACTCAACAGAAATGAATTCGAGTCACTTTGTATAGGTTTTTCCATGCAAAGTAACCCGAATTAATTCCTGTTGAGTGTATACAGGGTCAAGCAAAACGTTGTGACGATATTATTTTACCCAGAGTATCAGCTATTATCGATTCTAAGCATGTTTTTTAGGTTTTTACTATATTTTATTAAGTACTAGCTTCTGCGACTTCGTCCGCGTGGAATATAAAATTGCCGATAACTTTTCTTTTCGACATCCGATTTTAATCAAACATAGCTTATATGTTGCTCCAAATGATGCTCTATCTACCCTTGAAATTGCATTCAAATCGGTTCAGTAGTTTCCGAGATTAACTCTAACAAACAGACAGACAGACAGACAGACAGAAAAGATTTCTAAAAATCGCTGTTTTGTGGTCTACCATACATCCTTAGACCCCCGTTCCTTTTTTTGAACTTTTCTTTCTATGTACAGACACGCCGGGCTCTGCTCTTTTATTATAGTATAGATAGATAGAAGATGAGATTGATGGTGTGAGCGATACCAGCTTCCCATATATTTTTTTAAAACGTGCTTAGTATCTCATATTAAACACACTACTAAAAAACCATTATATTTTACCTCGACGTTAGGTTACGTGGGTTACGTGATACTCTGGGTAACATATCGCCACAACATTTTGCTTGACCCTACATATATTTTAGTTCACTATTTGTTTTTCGCTTTATATTCTAGTATTTTTGTCACTAGTACGGGTATTTTTGTCTTGTCTTCTTATTTCAAATAGTAGTAATTCAATTTATCTGCAGTGGATTGGACATCACGTTCGTAGCGAACGCGGACCGCCCTCATGCTCAGTCAAGAGCGAATTTCAAGATCGCCAGCAAAAATGGAACCCGAGACACCAAGGACTATTCCTAGAAGAGTGCATTCGATGACAAAAATACAAATACTGTTTATGGAACACAAGACAGTGTAAAACAAAATATACTAACATTTCTACAGATGAAAAAGTAAGGATGACAAGCGAACTTAAGAGTGAGGGCCCCCGCATACGGTGAATTAATCGCTACCCTTTTTTACATCAAAGAGTAAAAATAATAGCGATATGAGTAGCGCGGCAGCATCGCTACAAAAATTCGTCGTAGGCGAGGGCCCTTAACGTCAGCTATCCCACTTTATGAGTCGAACCAGTTGATTTCCTGATTCACTTATCGGTCACTTTTGACGTCCCGAATAACAGGTATTTCCGCGAAGCGTTAGGGAGATTCCTTTTCCGTTCCCTATAGGATCACATTGTGAACTCAAATATTAGATGCCAGGGGCTATATCCGAAGTCTTAAAATTAGGGATCTCCCTGTTCCCTATAGGATCGCTTTAACTTTAAGCAGCTAGATTTAAAGTTCAACTTGACGCGTGAGTGATGCTATAGGGAACAGGGAGATCCCTTTTTAAGACTTCAAATATCCTGCTTCCTCTAAAACAATTTTGCTACGTGAGAAATTCTAATGTTCAGCTGAAATCCATTTCCTTTGAGTGTTTTAAAGGCAATAAAATAAATCAGAACTCCTACAGGCATTTTAACTCTTCAAAGGGCGGAGGTTGATCTGAAATTGGGTTTTAAATTTAATCCCAGTCCGAAGATAAACCAGTTCACAATGTTACTTCTCAAACTTGAAGCGTCGTTGGGCGCTCTCAGTTACCAAAGCAACTAACCAGAACGGAACGGAATGAGATCTCCGAGAACTTTCCAAAGACTTTACTTACATTCTATTTGCCAAAAAATACAATAAAAAAACCGGCCAAGTGCGTGTCGGGCCACGCGCAAAGTATAGGGTTCCGAAGTTGACGATGCCCACAGTACCTTTCTAAGACTTATTTTATTAGCATCATCAACCTAGTTCAGACACAGTCGAGTCATTATACGACGAAAATGTAAATCTATTACTTTAAGATTATATAGCTTGTGCTTCACATATGTAACTTTTTTTTGAGAACCAATAAAGTTATTATTATTATTTGTTGGTACATTTTCATGTCACGGGCCCATGTGGACCCGGTCATTCGCATTCATGGGGCCGAAGCCAACATGAAGAGGCTTTTGGTACCTTTTACTATAAATGTGAGATGGCCGCAACTGTGAAGATCTGTCCTCCCAATACAACATGAGGCTGTACTGGCGGACAGCCCTCCCCAGTTGCCAAACTATTGCCGAGGAAGGAAGAGACTTGGAGTGGGCTATGTGGATGGGAGGTGTGGACTGGAAAATCGGGCTATGGAGTGAGATTACGGACATCTGCCTGATCAATATCTCACAAATTGAAGGCAAGGCAGACGGTGACTCGCCGCTTACGCACTAACCTAAAGGCTAGCCTTCGTGGGCCCCCTATACAGGCCACCGCACGGGTGGCGAGGGAGCAACACTGATGTAAGCAGCTAAGGGTGTGGAGAGGTGTGCACCGGTTTCGCCATCGCGGGTCGCGCACCCGGAGCGGGTTTCCCCGTTATTACGCAGATTGAGCACTTCCACCCTTTCAAGCATATAGCTCCTGCGCTCCACTCTGGGCGGCCAACTAAGGCAATCCAGAGGCGGGGGAGGTGTGTAGCTGTGTGTATGTGTGTGTATGGCGCATGTGTGTGTCTGCCCCCAGGAGTCTCGGGTGCGAGGTGTCGCCGCTCACCATCGGCCCGCCACAGGCCGCCCTGCGCTGACTGACTGCACCGGTGGTACAACACCAGGTGGGCGATGGGGTCGTTATTATTATCTAGCTAGCCTGTGGTATGACGTGCCCGCCCGACGCCCCTGCCGCTCGAGAAAAATCATTGGTTTTTTAATCATTTCATAAGTTGGTCGACTATGACTCGTAAGTTTGTACAACCTACTTAGCTGTGATAGTTTTCCTTTCATCATCATCATCATCATTTCAGCCGATAGACGTCCACTGCTGGACATAGGCCTCCCCCAAGCCGCGCCACTCAAACCGGTCCTGTGCCACTCGCATCCACCGCGTTCCCGCGACCTTTACAAGGTCGTCACTCCATCTTGTTGGAGGCCTACTGACAGCTCGTCTACCGGTTCGCGGACGCCACTCCAGGACTTTCTGGCCCCATCGGCCATCAGTCCTGCGAGCAATGTGCCCCGCCCACTGCCACTTAAGGTTTGCAATTCTTCGGGCTATGTCGGTGACCCCAGTTCTACTGCGGATATCCTCATTTCTGATTCTATCACGCAGAGAAACCCCGAGCATAGCCCTCTCCATTACCCTCTGGAAGGTCGCGGGAACGCGGTGGAAGCGAGTGGCACAGGACCGGTCTGAGTGGCGCGCCTTGGGGGAGGCCTATGTCCAGCAGTGGACGTCTATCGGCTGAAATGATGATGATGATGATGAAAGGAAAACTATCACAGCTAAGTAGGTTGCACAAACTTTACGTTACGTTGAGGCTACGTCTATCGGCAGAAATGATGATGATGATGATGATTACGTAGGACATACATCGCCATGGGCATACATTACATCATGATGGGCGCAGCCGGCGTTCATCAATTTATAAGATGACATCACGTCAAAAACAAAGAAAAATCAACCCAAGGACCTAATACAAGGAGGCCTATTGGGTTGACATGACTGTTTATCGGTCCGAGTCTGACAGGACAGGTTACTCGCTGGCAACACACCCGCGGCGAGCCATACAAAAGGAACCGAATCTGCACACTAATATAAGATAGTGTACAAATACGTGCGCGTGGCTGCGTGAACCTGTTTAGGGTTGGCGGACGTAATGAGCACGCGCGAGCTACCTACTCGTATTGTAAAATTATGTAAGCACTTGTTACGTGCCGCGAGCGACGACCATGACTGCACGTTCCCGGCGCACGTTCGCTGCAAGCGGGGTGAGGTAACATGGCGTTGGTGCGGGGGGTACGTGTCGCGTCTAGTACTAGTACGTAGTAGAAATCTTCTACTATTTAAAGTCCCGCGCCTTCACATTTCAAAACGCTTCAATGTATTCAAAAAGCACCACCAACACTCTCAACACATGTGTCCGCGCTGAGACAGCCATCAACTATGCGTTGAGAGTGTTGGTGGTGCTTTTTAAATAATAATAAAAAAATGAAGCGTTTTGAAATGTGAAGGCGCGGGACTTTAGATAGTAGAAGATCTCTACCAGAGACAATGTAATTATATAAGACTGTCAATCTCCACGTTACGGCGTACATCGGAAATAGCCAGGAAGCTTCAAATTTTCATACTTTCCCTGCACAGCGCCATCTAGATGTTGCTCATGGAATGAAGTTCGAATTTGTATGCAGGCTACCTAGGTGGCGACATCTATTATCGCATTTAACACATATTTCGGGCGTACGCTGATTTGTTCAAAGGTTGCCATTCTAAGTTTACCTTACTTCTTCTATGGTAGTACCTATTAGAATCATATACTGTGCCTTAAGTGTCTGCAATCCCATATCCCTTCAAGTCACCAAATAACCGTCTTCTACGTAAAGGACCTACTAACGTTGCTCGAGGCAAATGAGCTAGCAGTTTATAAGGCCTTATCAAAATGGTACAATCATCGCCCAGATCACAGTCCATTTGCTGAGAATCGTATCATATCATATCATATTAAAATAAAACTCTGGGGGATTACACCGGCAAAGCTGCTGAGGTGATATTATTATAGCCTATAAAGTGTCCCACTGCTGGGCAAAGGCCTCCCCTCTTTTAGCCACTCTACTCTATTTTGTGCAAGCTCCCGCCAATCTGGGTCAAATGCGTCCAAGTTGTCCCGCCATCTCCTTTTGGGTCTGCCTCTGCTCCGGCAGCCATCTCATGGAACCCACTCTGTGGCAAACCCCCTCACACATGAAATGTGCAACTCCCCGCTGAGTGATATATTTAAATTAAAAACATACATATATCATCGACGACACACAGTTTGCAAGGCTTTGACAATTAAAGTGTATTTTAGTGTTTGTTTAGCAGAGTGAGATGATGTGTTGTGTGTGGGTGTAAATTGTACTTAATCCCATCCATATCCCATCAGTATTGGGCCCACGCATGGGGCTGGCAAAAAAATGATGACAGGAGGTCTGTTCCCAACATTGGTACGTAGGCTGCTGTAGTATAGCGCTTAGTGCCTCGAGTACTACTATAATATTTTAGCGTGCAGTTTAGGTTCGGTTTGTAAGGTATAGCGGGGTAAGAACGGACGGATTCGAGACCAATTGAACAAGGGTTGCAAGATTTTTATTTTCTCGACATCTATTTAAGATAAATCAATGAAATAAAAAGCAATCGTTAGTTTAAAAAACGACACATACGTGTAAATTTAGTGTATTCTTGTAAACTCAACAGTTTCTGTTTTTAAAGCTTGTAAAAACAAGACTAACTTTTTTTTGACCATAGTAAAAAAAATACCTTCGGGGGTAAGAACGGACGTATTTTTAAAACCATTTCTATCGCTTTGAGAAGAAGGTGCATAAAAGAGATTTATCCGATGTTTAACGCTCTAAAACATATAAAAAAACCAGCATGAAATAACTTTGAAGACAAATGTTCCAATCGATTTCTTATTTTTGTACTGTTTTGCGTCCGATCTTACCCCAGACCTTGATTTTTTTCATTTTAGGGTTCTCAAACTTTGTCTCGCCATAAAATGAATCATTCGCCTTACGAGGGAAAGGTCGGATGGATTCGACTTTTGTCAAAATTAATGATATGGAGTATAAAGTTTAGTGTAAGCATATACTACGTACTAGCTTCTGCCCTCGACTTCGTCTGCGTGGAATTTGGGTATAGCGTTACCGCGGGTACTATGCATATTTCCAGGATAAAAAGTAGACTTGCCCAGGACTCCCCCACACTCTCGGTTTTACAATATAAACATATCGAAGTATAGATGTGTAAATGGGCATGGGCGCATTGGTCGAGTTTATGAGATACAGTAATTCTGATGCATAAGTTTAGTAGAAATGATAAAATACTCCAGAGTGGGTTGAAATAGTATTAGTATACTAGGTGACCCGGCGAACTTCGTACCGCTTTTATGTAGTCATATACAAGATGTCAAATAATACGTAATGAAGAATGGCATCACTGATTTTATGTTGGTTTATTATACTTAAATTTCATTAATATTGCGCTATTGTGATGTAGCAAAGGTAAAAAACAGCTTTGACCATTTTTTTTATATCAAATAAGTACAAAGACAGAATAGTAAGTATAGTGAATGAAAAATCACTACAAACTAATGTAGTGAGGTTTCTAAACATTTTGCAGATAAAACATTCATGTTTGAGAACCACTTGCTTCTTTTTATTCCGGCAAAGACCGGATGATTTCATTCGATCTTCACCCGTGAGGGGGAACACCGGATTTCAGTTAATAGGCGTCTTAAGCGAGTCTTAATTAGATGAATTTAGCCATCACTACGAAAAAATCAGTATCCATATGAGATAATCATATAACAAGCTATATTTTCGCCAAAATAATTAAATAAAAGTACAAGGGAAAGATCGGATGGAAGCAAAAAAGACAAAAATTACATTGTTCTCTAAAATCCGCCGTAGCACACGTCCGCATCGTCGTAGCAGCAAACGGGAACTAGTGAACGATAGAGTACAAAATGACGTCCTACATCATGTTGCCACCGTTAAAAAATATGGTCGCATTTAGAAGTTTTTTCATGCATACGGTCTTACACCCCCTCCGGTCTTACCCCGCTATACCTTACGTATCGTCGCGGCTGTGGTAATACTAAAGCCCCGCTTGCACTTGCACAACTAGAATCGATAGTACTTTACGTATTCATGGCCGTGACTGTACCTGCTACAAAAGCTACGAATGGAAGCTTTGTTAAAAAGCTCAGCTGAAAGCCACTTAGAAGTCAGCTTTGTGTCGAAGCCTGTAGGTAGGTGTAGGATGCACTTAAAAAAAGGTTTACTTTAGTGTTTTATATCCAATTAGGACCACCGCGCCCTTTGAGTATATAGCCAGTGGAGATGCCATACATGGGCGATCCCCTCCGGCAAAGTACATGGTTCAACTGTTCAAACTCTTAATATAAACCCACTTGAAGGTCGCTTCACTGCCATTTTGCATCGTTCCGTGACGCGAGATGTTTCTCCTGAAAAATGGTGTCTTGTGCGGTATTCTCATGTAAAAGGCGATCTGATAACTCAAATTCGCAACAAAATTGCGTTTCCTATCATAGGTAAGTATTTTTACTAACTATTAAATGTGTATTGAAGTAAAATCTCTATTTAAAGAAAAAGCCTTTGCAATACGTAAACGTCAGAAAAATGTAAACATGAATGGGAGCGAATCGGTCTAGGGATGTGACAAAAGTCAAAAAAGCGACAACTTTTGAATGAGCCATTCATTCATTCAATCAATGAGGTTTATTTAATAGTCAGTTTTTTATTGCGTATTCCATTCAACAGTAGATAAGATGTTTGTTACATTTAAATCCTGGAAGGTGAACATTACTTATCTCTGGACATCGATGTTGAATTTAATTCTGATCTTGAAAATGAATGTTGGCAAATATATATTTATCTAGGTAAAAGGAATACAATATTTAGTTCGGGACTTAAAAGATCCCTATATATTCTTGGAAACCGACACGTGTTATCTGTTCGGAGCATTTTGCTGATGACCCTTATTCATACTACTACTACTACTACAGCCTATTTGCGTCCCACTGCTGGGCATAGGCCTCCCCTCATCCTGAGAGGGTTTGGGCTATAGTCCCCACGCTGGCCCATACTACCATACTATCCATATTAATATTATAAATGCAAAAGTAACTCTGTCTGACTGTCTGTCTGTCTGTTACCTCTTCACGCTTCAACCGCTGGACCGATTGAGATGAAATCTGGCATGGAGTTGGGGTCCCGGGAAAGGACAGGCTACTTTTCATCCCGGAAAAACGCATAGTTCCCGCGGGAACGCGATAACCGAATTCTACGCGGGCAAAGTCGCGGGCAGAAGCTAGTATTATATAAATGGAAAAGTATATTTGTTTGTCCTTCCTTCACGTCGCAACGGAAAGGTTTTATGTCGTGATTTTTTGTTTAGGGTTAGTTGGGAGGCTGGAGAGTGACATAGGCTACTTTTTACCACGGGAAAACCTCTTATTCCCATGGGAAAATCCATTGTTTCGTTTTTGGTTTCCTATAACTATCGCTATGTATAGATAGAACCATTAGCTGCCTGAATTCTTAGTACATGCGGAAGAAGTCGCGGGTAAAAGGGTAGTTATAACATAAGTAGCCTTTCCCCGCAACTTCATGTGCGCAGAAATATTAAAATGTAAAATCCCGTTTTTTTCCGTTCCTGTGGGAATTTCAGGAAATCCTCTCTTAGTGCTCCCCTACGTTCCCTAAGGAATCTGTATGCCAAATTTCAGCTCTCTACGACCAGTAGATTCGGCTCTGCGTTGATCGATCAGTCAGTCAGTAAGTCAGTTAGTCAATCAGTCAGTCAGTTTCTTGTTTTGTATATATATATAGATTTCATGTACATAGGCTCTTATTAATACCAATCTACTTTAATTTCTTTACATATGTATCCGCCCGGAAACTGCGGGCAACAGTTCATTCCATAGTTAAAAAACTGTGTGTAGGCTCAGGACACAAATACAGATACAGACATAAATACATACAAACAAATATGTTTTTGGGTATCTTCAATGTACAGAATTTCCACTTTAACAATTCCATTATAAAATAAAATACTATAAAATGATTCAGTTCATTCATTATGATTTGACTCATTCTTCAGATGTGTCCCATCACTAGTCTTGTTCCTATGTATGCTGCATAGTTACGTGAAAACTCTATCTGTGTACATGTATTTTATTGATGTGTTGATTTTTTTTGTAGTGTGCGTTTATCGCAACAGCAAAATTTGTGTCTGTTGAGTTCTGCGTCATTTGGTGGTGTGCTGTACGTGTTTACCTCACCCCCCGCTAAAAGTGGTGAAAAAATTTGTTCGAAGAGTTGGCGTTATGGCATCTCCAGTGGCTATATACTCAAAGACCGCGCCTTATTCTTGCTTTTTAGTTGGCGCCACTGACTATTTTCTGAAGATGTTGGCTGTCAATATCAATATATGTATAGCTTTGCTCGGGTGAAAATAGCTAAAAACGATTTTTCCCAGATACTTACAGTTTCTACAGAAGTTTTGAGCCTCGAGGGAAACCGCGTTAAATACTTATTACATCACCCTTGGCCATAAAGTGGGATTTACTGGAAAATCTCACTTCTTGGCCAAGGCAAGACGTAAAACTTTTGACAAACCACGGGCGGTAATTCGTAAAGCCCCAGATCGCACATTACACAGAATCCTGCGATCTGGGACATTTACGAATTCACCACCCTAGGTCTGTATGTACTAATAATTCTTAGCTCGTTCGACTCAATTTCGATAGAATGCAGATTTGTTTCCTTTTAAAAATAAAGGAATGTTTCCTTTAAGTAAAATTAGCTAACTAAAGGATTTAAGGCAGTTTCCCGCCAGGGCCCAAAACTTTTTCCAACCTGTACATGGAACTGGACATGATCTCTACATGGTATGTTAAAAGACACAGTGTTGTCCCAATTTAGTTAATGAAATAGAATTGGGTGCAACCAGATATCGTGCCATGGAACGTTTTTAATCAAAACCGAAACACGCTACAGGTTTACACAAATTAGAAGGCGCGTGGATTAAGCAATAATAGGCTCTACGTCAACGGCTTAAGTGCTTCGCCGCGCGCCTTCTTTGTTGTGTCGTGTTATACTTTATTGCAGTGATAGGGGTGTTGACTGCTTATCGCGTGACCAGTATTGTGTTACGAGCTAGCTCGAGTCCGCGACTTTGTCCATACCTATGTTTAAACCGACTTCAAAAAAGGGCGTTATAAGTCCTGTACGTAAGTATGCATGTTATATTATTGGAATCGCTTTTTTACGTTAAAACTAATGGCCGTGTCTACCCACAGCCCACCAGTTTTTTAACTTCATAGACGCAATGGTAACCGCTGGAGTATAGCTGTAAGTGTTAATTTGTACTGATAATATAGTACATTACAGACCTAGGGCTGTAAATTCGTTAATGTCCCAGATCGCAGGTGTGTGTGGCGCGAACCGAAGGTGAGGGCCATAAATATGCGATCTGGGGTTTGCGAATTACTGCCCGCGGTTTGTCTAAAGTTTTATGTCTTGCCAGGAAGTGAGAAATCCCATTTACGGCCAAAGGTTACGTAAAATAACTTAATTATCTTCATAGTAAAAACCAAAAATATCTAATAGGTACTCATCAAAACAGAATTAAAAAAAAAACCTTCGTAAGATTTCACGATAAAAAGTCACATTCAAAAAAGCAGGAAAATATAAAAGGGAAAGCTGAAAAACTCTACCATTGCAAAATTCCTTAAGTTGCTTTTTCTACGTTTAATCCTCTGAACCAATAAAATTTGGCTTAAGTACAGAAAATATTCAAGATGACAAATTGTTCAAGATTTGAAAAAGTTGTTAGGAAATGGTATTCCTTTTTTATTTTGCCAAA
Source organism: Aethes cnicana (assembly GCA_963971205.1). Classification (NCBI taxonomy): domain Eukaryota; kingdom Metazoa; phylum Arthropoda; class Insecta; order Lepidoptera; family Tortricidae; genus Aethes; species Aethes cnicana. Next base: position 2,322,635 of record OZ020293.1, read on the forward strand.
TCGAATTTCCCTACCCTACTACGAGTACGTACCTTAATTTATAAGAAAATTAACGACATTTTCACGCTCTCATGTGTAGATAGCTCAAATTTCATTTTAATTAGGTGTGGCTTAGAACAGGGAACAAGCATGAAACACTGCTGGGTGAGTATTTTGGATCACAGTCATTGATTTCACCCAATATTAAACATCGTGAGGAAACCTGGACATATCTGCGAAATAATTCAAAGACGTGTGTGAAGTCCCCAATCCACACTGGGCCAGCGTGGGGACTATAGCCCAAACCCTCTCGTGATGAGGGGAGGCTGTGGTGCCCAGCAGTGGAACGTAAATAGGCTGTAGTAGTAGTATCTGGGAGCTGGGAGCCCTTGGGAATAATCTTACTGTCCTTTTTAGGGTTCCGAAGTCCACAAGGAACCCTTATAGGTATATTAAGTCCTGAATGCCTAACAAAAAAACACACCATCTTTAATAAAATTAGTTAGGTTAGGACGTCTTTTTCCTGTCCTCTTTCTCCCGTCTCCGTGGCATTAGTGATTCAACGTACGTAAATAATTCGGCTCAGTAATTTGGGCCGGGTGTCGAACCTCGTACCATTAGCAACGGGCTATGAATCACAATTAAGCTAATTAACTGGTTGATTAGGACTAGACGGAGATAAAAAAATAAGGTCTTTTGAAAATACCGACGAAACATCAACAGAAAATAACCGGAGTAAAAAAAGCAAGTAAAAAAATAGAAAAGCCGGCTTCAAACTTCCAGAGACCGAAGTCGATGTCAATTAAGTTCAGTAGACGACTGTCATTGCCTTGGGTTGGTTCACTTGATACCGACTTCGCAATCTGCAAACTTTGAACTCAGTTTTCTTTTTTTTTTAAATGGTTTGTTTTGTGTGCCATGTGCGACGTTGCATTTCTATAATAAGTAAGCAAAACGGGTCAGGTTTTGTGTATGAGAATTAATAAACGTGTAGTTTAAAAATTTTCCAACTTTCTAACTAGCTTATAAGATACCTATTACCTAGACGTGTTGAAAAATGGAATGTTACCAATTGCGACGTCGCGTACCATGTCATGCTGTGCCTACTTTTATTATACAACTACCTAGAAAATCAGATTTAAAGTTTTTACGTCACCCTTGGCCGTAAAGTGGGATTTTCTGGCCGCTACGCGGAGATAAAATCTCACTTCTTGGCCAAGGCAAGACGTAAAACTTTTGACAAACCACGGGCGGTAATTCGTAAAGCCCCAGATCGTATATCGCATATTTATGGCCCGAGCCGAAGGTGAGATCAGACAGAAACCTGCGATCTGGGACATTTACGAATTCACCACCCTAGGTCTGTAATGTACTATTATGACAGTTTGGGTTTTGTATCTTGCACGACGATCTAATAAAAACATTGTAAAATGCGCATTTAGTACTATACGTGCGGCAAATGTATCAATTTATCGTTTTGTTTGATGCAAGTGCTATCGTGAGGTGAGGACTATTTATAACGCAAACCCTTTCGCTTGTTACTGCGAAAGGGTTTGGGTTATAGTCCTCACCTGGCGAGGCCTGTGCCCAGCAGTGGGACGTGAACAGGTTGTTGTGGTGTTTATGTGTGTATAAGTAAGTAGGTATATGCATATTTTAAATAATTTCTCGTATTAATTAATATCTGAAGCCGTGGTGGCCTAGTGTTCGACCGCCTCTCATGCAGGTTCGATTCCGGCTCGCACCTCTAAGTTTACTTATGTGCGAAATTCAATTTGAATTTACCACTGAGCTTTTCGGTGAAGGAAAACATAGTGAGGAAACCTGCACGCATCTGCGAAGCAATTCAAAGATGTGTGTGAAGTTCCCAATCCGCACTGGGCCCGCGTGGGGACTATAGCCCAACCCTCTCGTGATGAGAGGGAGGCCTGTGTCCAGCAGTGGAACGCAAATAGGCTGTAGTAGTATTAATATCTGGGAGCTGGGAGCCCTTGGGAATAATCTTACTGTCCTTTTTAGGGTTCCGAAGTCCACAAGGAACCCTTATAGTTTCGCCATGTCCGTCCGTCCGTCCGTCCGTCCGTCCGTATGTCCGCACTATTGCTCGGAGATGCTTAGTTCTAGAAAGCTGCAATTTGGCATGAATATGCATATTAGTTACGCTGACAAAGTTGTACAATAAAATTTTGAAATATATTTTTTTATAGGGTACCTCCCCACTCGTAAAGTAGGGATGTATTTTTTTTTTCTTGCGTACCCCATGGTGCGGCATATCGTTGAATAGGTCTTAAAAAAATATTGTGGGTTTGTTAAAACCATTTTTTGATTAAGTGATGCGTTTGTGAAATATTAAGCTTTAAAGTGCTATTTTTTGTTAGAGTCACGTGTCCCCCCCCCCCCCTGCCAGCTAAATGTTGGCATTTGGATGGCTGAAAAAATCACGGTTGTGGCATATATAACGTAGTTCAAAGGAAAACTATCACAGCTAAGTAGGCTGTACAAACTTACGAGTAATAGTCGACCAACTTATGATGATGATTTTCCTCGAGCGGCAGGGGCGTCGGACGGGCACGTCATACCACAGGCTAGCTAGATGCTAATAAGTCTTAGAAAGGTACTGTGGGCATCGTCAACTTCGGAACCCTATACTTTGCGCGTGGCCCGACACGCACTTGGCCGTTTTTTTACAATTGCTCGTGATGGCGACTGTAAAGATATATAAGTAGGTACTTTATAAGTTTACCTTTAATGTCAGTCCAGTATTTATCATATCAATTACTAGCTCCTGCCCGCGACTTCGTCCGCGTGGAATTCGTTAATAGCATTCCCGTGGGAACTATGTTTTTTTTTCGGGATAAAAAGTAGCCTATATAGACCAGTGTTATAAACTACCCCCATACGAAATTTCGTTGCAATCCGACCAGTAGTTTTCGAGTTAAATTTGGACATACATACATTCATACATACAGCAGCGTTTTTTTCTAAAAATCGTTATTTTGTGTTCAGTATTGTTTATTATAGTCCCCTCGACTTGATAGTTTCTTTTAATCTTCAAGTTTCAAACACGACTCCTTCTACAGACTTATTATTAGTATATAGATATAGATAAAGTGACAAACATGTTACTAACAGTAACATCATGGCACTGAGATAGTTGTGTGTATGACCCAATTTTAACTAAAACTATACAAACAAACAGTTGTATTTGCCGAAGCCTACGGATACTATAAAAAACATTAGATACCGTTAATAGCGCAGAACACGTTTATTTTTTTCGAAACATGGATGTGTTGGCACAGACTCTGAACCACGTGACTTTTGACCCTGGACTGGCTACCAGTTCCTTCTTGAGCACTTTGCATGTCTTGGCCACCGCAGCTTCGTACTTCAAAGTCTCGTGGCCGAAGAATAGTCCTGTTAAAGGTAAGACTCATATAATACTGTCTTAAAAGCAAAAATGAGGGCCTTCTATCGAAGATCTTGACTTTGACTTGATTTAAGGTCCTATGTCACATTGCTCGCAGGACTGATGGCCGATGGGGCCGAAAAGTTCTCGAGTGGAGTCCGCGAACCGGTAGACGAGCTGTCGGTAGGCCTCCTGGAGCGACGACCTCGTGAAGGTCGCGGGAATCCGGTGGAAGCAAATAGCACAGGACCGGTCTGAGTGGTGAGCCTTGGGGGAGGCCTATGTCCAGCAGTGGACGTCTTTCGGCTGAAATGATGATGATGATGATGATGAAGGTCCTAGTCCCCTCGGTGGGGCAGAGGGCGTCCACAGTGAGTCTCCATCGCGATTGGTCTGGAGCTTCGCGCTTGATTTCGCTCCAACACTTCCCGTTTTTCTTCGCGTCGTCAAGAACCGTGCGTCACCAGGTTAGTTTGGGACGGCCTCGTTTTCGCTTTCCTTTAGGATTCCAATCCATTGCCTGTTTAGGTATATGGTCGGGGCCCCGCCAGAGCGTGTGACCAATCCAGGTCCATTTGTGGCGCTTGATTTGATGGTCAATCAGGGCTTCATGACAAATTGACAACGTTTTCTTCTCAGGCCAGTAAATACCAAGAATTCGGCGAAGACATCGGTTAACAAAGACCTGGAGCTTATGCGAGATGGTTTTGGTTACCTTCCACGTCTCGCAAGTCTCGAAGTCCTACAATGTACAAAAAATCTTTTAAAATATTCGAACATGAAGTGGCCTTCTGACAACCACCGAAATTACGAAAATGAAAAAATAAGAATGAAGACGGTGCAAGCTCATGTTGTCCTTAAAAATCTTACTCTTATTTCCACTTATTTTTGTTGTTATGTTATCTAATTGAGAAAAGAAAGAGTATTGCTCTCTTCTTTTAATTTTGAGAAGATTCCTCCAAATTCCTACGGGAGCGGGGACAAAACGAACCTACGGATCGGATAGACATTTTATACCTCATTATTTCAGCCGAAAGACATCTATTGCTGGATAAAGGCCTCCTGTGCTATACTCGCTTGCACCGGTTATACCCGCGACTTTCACGATTCCCTTTACCCAAATCGTGTGGAAGCACGTCACACGTGGCAAGTGACCCGGTGCTGCTAATTCAACCCCGAACTCGACCTATAAAACCCACAAGAGGTTGACATTGGAGAACCCTGCGGCCTGGTCAACCGTAAGTGGAACCATTTTCCCCCTTGGGGGTTAACTTCACCCTTGATTATACATGCTGCTCGGATCCGCTGAGGTTTCCTGAGTCCTTTATACGGCCCTTGGCTTGGCCTTCCTGCCTACGTCTGCTGAAGAGACTACCGGGTACTGCGCCCGAGGTTTCCACACTGTGCACGGGGAAGTACTCCTATTCTTTTTCATTTATTCCGGCTGATCTCGCCGGTGGCGCCCTTCTTGATCTCCATAACGTTTTCGATTAAATATTTAAAAAAAAATACTTTATCTGAGCGAGCGAAGAAAGCTTTTCCAAAACTTCCAATTTACCCCACGACCCAGCTTCTGACTAGCCTAAGGCCACTTTTGTTTGTATTTTTAGTAGAGTTTAAAGGTTGAAAATTAAACCAATAATTATCATAATTTCAGTATTTTATTTACCCTTTTTACCCGGCTGCACCATGGGGCCAGCCTGGTAACAGTGGCCGTCGCTCCAACTTGTTGGTGGCACCGACAGCTCGTTTCCAGATTCGCGGACGCCACTCGTGAACTTTTTTTATATCATTGGTATAGACAAACGAGTGCTCACTGCGGCCTATGGACACCGAAATCCTATGATCGCCCATTAAGAAGCCCTGAGGCCAAGATGGAATGCCTCTGTGCCAGAAATTTCACCGGCTGCCTTAACCCTCTACCGAAACACAACAGTGCGAGCGCTGCTATTTGGCAGCAGGTTAGCGGGGAAAGACGGTGGTAGGTACTTACCACCCCGAACGGACCTAGCTCCAGGCCCTACCACTACTTTTCGGCCCCATCCGCTATCAGTCCTGCGAGCAATGTGTCCTTCTCACTGCCACTGTGTGTATTGATGATGATTTGTGATGATCGTGACCCAGATGGCGACCGCTTCGACTTCATCGTGGTGGGGTGCGGCACGGCGGGCTCGGTGCTGGTGAACCGGCTGACGGAGGTGCCTGGCTGGCGTGTCCTGTGCGTCGAGGCTGGCGGTGACCCGCCGCTCTTTAGCACGGTTCGTATACCACCGACAATCAACAACAACATCCTATTTAACTCACTACTAAGCACAAGCTTCTTCTCATCGCGAGAGGGTTTGGGCTAATAGTCCCTTCGCGGGATTTCACACACATCCTTGAATTACTTCGCAGATCCACAATTTTTTCTTCACCGAAACGCTCCGTGGTAAATTCAAATTGTATTTCGCACATAACGTAAACTCAGTCGTGCGAGCCGGGTTCTATCATCCGAGACCCGGCAATCATGACAATGCCATCTTCTGTTAAAGATACCTGGACTTTGGCAAGTCTTTACGCATAGTCCTCAAGACTGGGACTACAGATCCGTGAGGGACCTAAACGTGTCGCGGGCGCAGCGAGACGGGCAGACAACACACACTGCCGGCAAAGTGCTGGGCGGGAGTTCCTCTATCGGGCATCTTATTTACGAAAGGTATATGAGCTTTCCCCTCCCTGACACAAAGTAAAGCGGTCTTATGAGTTTGACGTGTTTGTATTGTGTGTCTGTTTGCGACTTCGTAGCTCTAAAACCGTACCGATCTTGATTTCGTTTTTAGAATGGAATAGAAATAAATTTATTTGACATACAAACGACACAGAGATACATCCAAAAACATAATTAAAAACTAAAAAAACGCGGTAAAATTTAGGGTTCCGAACCTCAAACCCTATCCCGCTGATCTCCGAAAATACTGTCCATACAATTTCGAAAAAATACAGGAGATACTTCTTGACCTATAGATTAAAGGAAAACCATGGTACCAGATAACATGGTACCGTGGGACCAGAAGTCTATGGTATTTTAACTAATAAAGAAAATAATCTACGATTTAACTTACTTTTCTCAGGGTTTTCTTTATTATGACTTTTTTTTATGTTATGATATAGGCAAATGAACACACAGCCCACCTGATGGTTAGTCACTGCGGCCCATGGACAACGAAATCTGTTTTCCCCTAGTAAGAAATCATAAGATCTCGAATGCGTTGCCTACCCTGAGGCCTAAGATGGAATGCCTCTGTGCCAGAAATTTCACCGATGAAAATTTGTGACTTTAGGTTTAAAGTGCAGAAAATAGCAACAGCGGATTTCCAAATTCTCATTAAGAATAGTTTACCTACATTACTTTATTTCAGGGGGGCAAAAAAGGATTACGATGCTTGGGCTGAAGCAGGTCACTCAGGCTGGGATTGGGAAACCGCGCTCAAGTACTTTAAGAAACTGGAGAAAATGCTTGACAAGAAAATCATGAATGGCCCGACATCAGAATATCATTGCAGCGAAGGAGCTACCAGCGTTAAACCGCAGACTGTCAACAAAGTATTTCAAGAAAAAAACAACATAATGATCAAAGCGTTTCAAGAAATTGGAATGAAAAGCATTGAAGATCCGTTTGTTCCTTACCCAAATGGCACCGGAGAATCATACTATAGTATTAAAGATAAAACGAACAAAAGATCAAGCACTGCTGAAGATTATTTACTTCCTTGTAAAGGCAGAAAAAATTTTTACTTACTCAAAGAAGCCTTGGTAACTAAAATAATAATAAATGACAAAAAAGAAGCTATAGGTGTAACAATAGAAACAAAATCACGTAAAATATCTGTATTTGCAAATGTTGAGGTAATCTTATCAGCCGGAGTGTTTAATTCACCTAAATTATTAATGTTATCTGGAATAGGGCCGGAAAAAGAATTAAAATCTCTTGGTATTCCTGTTATTCAAGATTTACCTGTGGGATCTAATTTGCAGGACCAAGTTTACGTGCCTTTGATAATATCGGGCCAGAGCAATTTACTCTCTACTTTGGACTCGGTTCTGTCTATCTCTGATTTAGGATCTTTCCCATCACCACTAGTTTCCGGCTGGTTTCCATCTTCCTCCGGTGATTTAGAAATTCATCATTATAGTCTAATGTTCGGTACATTATCGCCGCTATATTTTTATTTGCTATTTATAAATTTAAATTATAACTTGGCAGTTTCAAAGTCCTTTGCATTCGACAGTATACAAAAAGAGAGAATGTGTATGCTTACTGTATTAAGTAAACCAAAGTCTAAAGGCAGAGTGGTTCTTCGCAGTGCTGATCCTAAAGATCCACCGAAAATCTATAACAATTACTTTAGCGAAGAAGCTGATTTGATCAAAATGGTGGATGCTGTTAAAGAATTAGTTAAAATTAAAGACACCTCTTACTTTGTTAAAGCTGGGGGCAATTTTATCAGGCCACCGTTGAAGGAATGTGATGGACTGGATTTCGGAACTGATGATTATTGGGCTTGCTATATTAAAACGTTGGCTTCCACGCTCTATCATACCACAGGGACATGTGCTATGGGTTCTGTTGTAAATAATGACCTGAAAGTAAATGGAGTGAGGAAATTAAGGGTGATAGATGCAAGTGTGATACCTTCAGTGCCGGCTTCAGCTACGCTTCTTCCAACCATGATGATCGCTGAAAAACTATCCGATCATATTAAACAAGAATACAGGAAATATGAAGGATTTAACGAATTTCCGTGTTCATAACATATTGTAAGTAAATTAAGTTGGTGTGGTAATATTAAGCTAAGGTTAGGTAGGTACACATTTGTCTACTCATCTTACTTCAGAATATTCAACGATACCTGCCCCAATGGGAAACAGGCGTGCGTTATTATACGTATGTATTCATCGATAATAAAATAAATACGATAATCATCTCTTTGTTTTAATTTTATTTCCTACCTAAAATATACTACGAATGTAATGGAAGTGCACAACGCACAACTTAACCTACATGAAGAAAATAAATGTGAAGGTAGGTTTTACAAGTATGTGTGCTGGGCACAGGCCTCCTCTTATCACGAGAAGGGTTGGACTATAGTCCCCACGCGGGCCCAGTGCGGATTGGGGACTTTAGTCCAACCCTTCTCGTTACATCCTTGAATTACTTCGCTAGTAGCTTCGTTACTAGTAACTCTAGTAAGTACCTAAATTTTATAATGTTCGGAAATTACAGTTACCGTCTCAAGCAGTGATAAATCATAATATTTGAATGGATTTTGGGTCCTAACTGCTCCTTCCGTCTACTCGGCGGTTAGCTTCGATCGAAGGCAACCGACTAGTTCGACCGCAAGCCGGTTCTTTCTTCGAGAGTAAAAGACACAATACATCAGGCAACCGAACAAAGACCGACGCGATCGAATTTGGCCGAATGCGAACGAATTCGGTGGAAGCCAGCCGATGCGATCGAATACCGTCGAACGCCGACGAATGCAACAGCGATGCAATGGAATGTACTATTTTACCTCCATTTTCTTAAATGAGCCTTAAGTGACATTCATAAGTAGACCTACTACTACACTACAGCCTATTTGCGTTCCACTGCTGGGCACAGGCCTCCCCTCATCATGAGACGGTTTTGGGCTATAGTCCCCACGCGGGCCCAGCGCGGATTGGGGACTTCACACACATCTTTGAATTACTTCGCAGATGCGTGCAGGTTTCCTCACGATGTTTTCCTTCACCGAAAAGCTCATGGTAAATTCAAATTGAATATCGCACGTAAGTAAACTTAGAGGTGCGAGCCGGAATCGAACCCCCGACCCTCGGCATGAGAGGCGGTAGGTCGAACCACTAGGCCACCACGGCTTTTTTTACCTAGATAGTAGACCTATCTAAATGAAAGAAAATCGTTCGTTCTGTTAATTGGCCACACAGGCGTTTTGAAAATAAAGCGATTGCAAAGATAAAGGGGAGCATGGACCTCAAGAGAATTTTAATCAGAAAAAATAAATAAAATAAAAAAGAAACGGTGTTCCTCGCACTATGTGGTTCATACTGTTTCATGTTTCAGTTGCGAATCACAGAGGCACTAAGTACGTAACCAAGTTAAGAGTAGGTATCTTAAGAGTCAGTCAGTCTCTAACCACGCCACGTATATTGCCATATAATATCATTCTTTCCTTTGTATTAGTATCTAGCCGCAGTGAAATTATGTGTAAACTGTGTTCGATTTCATTCCCACGATACAGTCCTTGCCTAGTGTGGGGTGGGTATCACTGTTAAACGGTAAACTAGTGTGTACAACTTTGTGAAATAAATAAAAACAGCTTAAATTATTTATTACGTCTTAGATTACCCGCCATATTTTGGCAAATCACTGTGAAAATTACAAAAAGCTAATAATAAAGCAGGGAGGACTCAATTTCCTACCAATCACTCAGTTTAAGTGAAAACGGAAGCTTTTAGCGGCGATTCGGGCTTCAACCCGTTCTGAACCGCGGCTGAAGCGCCGACGGCTACTAAAGGGGTCACATTCGTTGATAACATTGAAGTTTGGGCATTTGAGAGAGTTAATAAAATACCATAGGTATAAACTTTAAATTAATAGCCCGTAGATTGTTTAAGTAATTTTTCTGCTAAATTGTGTTAGCGTTTAACGCTTATTGCCGCTTTTGATTACATCTATGTGTCTAATGAATGAACGTTTCGTTAAAAAACATATAAAATGTTTGCCATAAATTTTCACACAGAGATAATAATCATACCGATTTTAATAACACGAATACAAAATAACATACCTAACACACCTGTTGACACACTCATGTAAATGAATTGCCAAAATTTTCATCAAAATTACAATTTGGAATATTAATAAGTTCATACTTACATCCGTGCCATTTGTACCAATATTTGCATTCCTAGGTACCTACGTGTTTCGTTGAACGCTTAAGTATAAATGGACCGCGCATTGGCTGATATTAGACTCTTAGGCTTCACGATGGACCTTCTATCGTCATCTGTGAGCCAGGCGGCCTTCGATCCTGAACTCTTCACGTCAGCATTCGTGAAATCTTTCCAACTTCTCATCACAGCGTCTTCATACGTCAACGCCTCTTGGCCAGAAAACAGTCCAGTCAAAGGTACGGAAATTATGATAGATCAGGGAGTGTACGTAACGAATTTGGGGGTTTGTTGTAAAACGTTACGATGCGTTACAGGGGCGAGAGGTTCCGCAGTTACCCGTTACGCAGCATTTTTTTTTAGTTTCCGATACTTTACTCCACATATTTGTGACTTTTAGGTAAAAATGGCACTTGCTGATTACGTAACGTTTTACTAGGGGGGAGGGGAGGGGGGTACAGAAAAACGTTACGGAGCGTTACATTTTGGGAGGGGGGTCATAAATCACCAAAAAAATTATTGCGTTACGTAATACTTGAACGCTCCCAGTTAAAAATATATTTAATCAGTAACGTCTGCATGCGACAACGTCTGTTGGTCAGAAAACAGTCCAGTCAAAGGTACGAAAATTAGGGCTTAGGCAATCACAATACTACTGCTGATCACAGACTAGCAGGCCCTGCCCTGTAGAGTGTAGCCAACCATAATAAACAACACACGTTATGTCTATTTTGTTAAATTTAGAGAACTGCTATGGAACTGACCGCAAAGAGTGTCTCCGTATTTGTTCACCATCGGTGGGCACTGGCGTAGGAGAGAGCGTTCGAGCTGGTGATTGGAAGGATGTATAGCTGTCAATGCCAAACCGTGCAAAATGGCCAATGGCTGCCATGGCCAACACCAACGAGTTACAAGCAGATTTCATGACCACAATCCCCTCCCGCCTGATAACTTCGGAAATGATTAAAATAGTCGTCATCCATATAGCCTAGTGAACGTCAGCTGGCAAGCCGTTTAGATACCCCAGCTTACCCCAGCTGCCGTCTTGCTTTCCTTCACGGCTACTCTTGCACTATCATCTGGTGAAATTTCAGCCGGAAGGAAATGACAAAAAAAATTGAATAAATTTACATGTTCGGGGGGCAATAGCGCCTAAACCCACCAACGGTTTGCCAGCTAAGCTGGCTGTTATATGTTACGACTACTTTAACCATTCTACAAAGTACTGTCCCTTTTTTGCGCCCTCCGTCGGTCCATAGCGTCCCTAGCGGATTTATCACTCGCGGTGACCTTCGTACTCTTTACTCCAGATGGCGACCACTTCGACTTCATCGTCGTGGGGTGCGGCACGGCAGGCTCGGTTCTTTCTAATCGACTGACTGAAGCGCGGCACATACGTTTGCTCTGCATCGAGGCCGGTGGAGATCCCCCATTAACTAGTGTGGTCAGTACCACGTTTCTAAAGGCTTTCTCTAGACTATTTACCCTGAAAAGTTTCGTCAACTCCTCATTGATCCATCAAATAGAGCTGGAGTTTAGTAACAAATGCTGTGGAAGAGGAGAATCCAATTTTGTCAGAATCGTCATGGCTTAGAGAAAATTTAAAGACATTTTATTTGAAGATTTTAACTCATTATCAATGTTTGTTTTTAGATTCCTGGAGCATTTCCTCTACTACCGCTGACCCCATACGATTGGCATTTTCAATCTGAATACGATGACAATACATCGCAAGGGCTAAACGCAGAAAGAGTCGTTCACACGAGGGGAAAGATGCTCGGAGGGAGTTCTTCATTCGACCATCTTTTAATTCAAAGGTACCTTACCGTGATCATCATCATCCGTCTCTACTCGTTCACAAAGTAGATAAGATAAACACCCTAGTATTGGACCCACATAAGTCCAATTATCCGTGATGAAACCTTACTTGCTTACGTTATAAAATTTCGAGTTCGAGTTTGGAAATATTAGCTACTTCCAATATAATCTTAAGTCTTAACGAATCGCAAGTCGTTTTCTCAATTTAGTAATTTCTAAAATTCATTTCATAACATTTTATTATAGAATTCTTTGTTTATCATGTCTTAAGCGTTTAAAAAACTTAAAACGTTCTTTTTGCTTTTAGAGGATCCAAATTGGATTACGATTCTTGGGCGCAGGAAGGCAATGATGGGTGGAATTATGAATCCGTGCTCCCGTACTTCAAGAAGGCAGAACGCATGCTTGATACGAAAATCATGAATGGACCTACTTCACAATACCACTGTGACAAAGGGCCATTCAGTGTTAAACGACCGATGGTAAATAAAGTATTTGAAGAAAAACGGAATATTATGTTAAAAGCCTATGAAGAAATTGGCATGAATACTATTGAGGATCCGCTTGTACCGTTACCAGAAGGCACCACAGAAGGTTTTTTACACATTACAGACAATGTCAACAGAAGGGCAAGTGCTGCTGAAGAATATTTACTTCCATGTAAAGACAGACCAAATTTCTACTTGCTGAAAGAAACTCTGGTAACCAAAATCATACTCAACGATGTTAATGAAGCTATAGGAGTCACAGTGAGTTCAAAATTCGGCAAGCTTAATGTGTTTGCAGACCTTGAAGTTATCATATCAGCTGGGGTGTTTAATTCCCCAAAGCTTTTGATGTTGTCAGGTATAGGCCCGAAAAACGAATTACAGAAATTTAATATATCAGTAATTCAAGACTTGCCTGTAGGAAAAAATATGCAAGACCACGTGCTTGTGCCAATATTCTTATCTGGAAATAGTAGTATTTCATCTGTTTTAGATACACCGTTGTCTGTAACTGATTTAGGGTCACTTCCTTTGCCTATTGTGTCTGGGATATTTTCGTCATCATCGGGAGACCTAGATATGGATCACATTACTGCAATGTTCGGCATTTTTTCCCCACTACTCTTTTATTTCCTATTAACTAGTTACAACTTTAATTTAGAAGTTTGTAAATCAGTTATTTTGACAGAGCCAACCAGAGAAAAAATTGTTGTACTGGCTTCATTAGGCAAGCCAAAGTCAAGAGGTGAAGTGACTCTTGCAAGCAATGATCCCTTGATTCCTCCAAAAATTTATAACAAATATTTATATGAAGGAGATGATGTAGATCGAATGGTGGAAACAATAAAAAGGATAATAAAGTTACTGGATACTCCAGCCCTCTCTGGTACTGGTGGTGATGTTATAAGACCTCCGATACCTACATGTGATCATTTAGTGTACAAGTCAGATGAATACTGGGTTTGCTACGCCAAAGTTTTGGCTACTACGTCTTTCAGGGTTACAAGCACTTGCTCCATGGGTCATGTGGTTGACAATAAATTTAAAGTCAAAGGTATCAAGAATTTGAGAGTGATTGATGATAGTGTAATGCCTATAGTTCCCACGGCAACACTTTGTGCCATAAGTGTCATGATGGCTGAAAAAGGAGCGGATCTAATTAAAGAGCAGAATAATATAACTGAGGGTGTATCAGAAAATTACACGTGCAATTGATTTACGAAATACTATGGACTTTATTTGAAGAGAGAATGTTTTAGTAGGTTTCTCTTTATTGGTGGATGATGTTGGATTTTATTAATAAATAGAAGTTTCAAGAAAACTTTGTCATTCATAGAACCAAACAAGAAAGAAATCTGTCTCATAAAAATAGTTACGGGTCGGATTAAACAATTGACTATTCATATAATAAAAACTACATTCACAATTATTTAAAAAATATCGTCCACATACAATCATTTCCTGCTAAACGAACTTCCAAATTGTTCTTGCTACCGAGTCATTTTTTTATTATTTTTTCGCATATCTTCCATTAGCACCATCTAGCAGACATTCCGCTTACTGAATCTACACCGGAAAGCTTTGGTGAAGTGAAGCTTCCAGTTGGGCGCGAAGTAACTTTAATCCAGTTCCAACATACTGACATAGATGGCGTTAAGGCGCTCATACTTTAAGTTTACTAGAACTTGCTAGAACCAAGTTTGAGAGAGGATAGCTAACTGACTTTCAATGAAGCTGCACTGAATCCTAAGTAATATTGGAAATACGAAAGTGAGTCCGATTCCTTACTCGTCACTTTTGACGCTATAAATCATTAGTCGGTCATGAAAATTCTTTGCATGCGTGTGTCAGGCACATCTATCACAGGCAGAACATCTAGATCATCTTTTCAAACATTTTCACTGGTGTTACTTTACTTAGTTCCTAATGAAGAGACTAAATGAGACCTAAAGAGTCTATTGAATGAGAAAAAAATTGGCTACTATATTTTATAAACATTTTGTTACATAATACAAATGTTGTCCTTCACAAACACAATAAAAAAATAGGTAACTTCTAAAGTGATGTGAACGCAAACTTTTTTAACGATTGATTTTTGTTATATTTATGAGTGAGTAAAATGTTTTTTGTTTTTGTATCGAACTGAAGAATGGGAGGATTCCCCCAAGATTTGGTACCCATAAATTCCAACGTCTTATCTATCAGATATCTATCGGATTGTTACAAACATAAAGACTATTATATACGTTCCTACACTCGAAATACATACTTAAGGCGAGTAGTGAGGCAAAAATGCAAATTCGAGGTGTTTTTGTAACCATTTTTCTATAATTGTAACAAGTTGTCATCTGCAAAGTTTACGAATATGGAACACAAATATAGTCAATTAGTGTTTCTGGTATTTTATATCGTCTTATATGTAATGATTTGTACTATGGATGTCATTTAAGAAATCCTTAATCCTCCTATATGTAACCATTTATTTCCGCTTAGGAAAAAATCTACGTTGCCAAATTTTTTGCAAGTACTTTTCAGAATTTTATCTAGGGCTTTACCTTCTAACTTATATGATAAATAGCTTTTAGACGAAAAACCTATGTGTTCCTTAGTGTATAATCACAAGTATCACAACACACATTTGCTGCGCTGCGGCGTTTTTTATATTTTTAAATATTTTTATTTATTGATTAAAAAATATCTAAACTATCGTGATTACTAAAGAAAGAAGGATAAAAGTTCGTTTCATAAATTTGACTTTTATATTGGATTTGAAGTAGTGTTATTTTTCTATAACTTCATTGCATTAAACAGAAAGTTGTGGTTGAGAACAAGGCGACGTTGCGAGTTTCGGCACTCGTGTTGTTTACCTCGCGGTCGCGCGCGCTGTTGCCAGCTAGGTAGGTATCCCGAACACGATCAGAGGACGCAACAGCATGGTCGGCCTGCCGGCCGGCACTCGGAAATGAGTGAATAACGAGTGAGTAACTAGCGAGAGAGTAAGTCGAGTGGAGTGATTTGTCTCGAGGATTTGCATTTTATTGTTGTTATAGATACTTATTTGTTAAGTTTGTTTTGTTACTCCATAATAGTGTTCTTGTTATAATATTGTTATTGTTACCTAGTGTTAAAATGGGTAATAAAAAGGGGAGAAGATCACACTGCTCTATAAAGTTGATACGAAAGCGACAAGGGCGAACCGCTTATTACCTCAAGAAAGTCGCTGAAAAGTAGGGTCGCTTCGCCTGTTTGCGTCCACTTACTGGAGTTGGCAAGTTTGAAGGTGAAAATAAAAATGTTCTAATTGAAATTTTGATTATAAAACGGATGTAATGTATTGATTATATAGTCCTTTTCAATATAACTTATAGTTTTGGTCGAAACATCTGGTAGTTTTCAAAAAAACGACACAAATAGGCAAATTAGGCGATTTACCCAGTTTGCGTCCACTTAATCCAGATGGCGTCCACCTATGGACCAATTCGCGTCCACCAACTTAGAAAAGGAATCTGAATTGATGTTTTTATAGTAACTAGCTTTTTCTCAAACATGCTCGGTAATGTTCGTGTTACTTTCAAAAAAAGAAGACGCCAGCAAAAACATTATTGTCGTGTGTGTTTTTTTTTAATTCGCTTGCTATTTGAGACACCTCTGTAGAGAAACTGACAAATCCATGGAGGTAATGAGTACAACTTCCATGGCCAAATCATCCACGGTCATGGAAGTAGTAAATACTGATGTGGGGTAAGTGCGCCTAAATTTATTTCTCCCCTATGCCTTGTAAACAGCCAACTACTAGTTGAGTAATATTTATAGGTTTCGATATATTTATGTTAGGCGCACTTACCCCGAAACTGACAAATCCATGGAGGTAATAAGTACAACTTCCATGGCCAAATCATCCACGATCATGGAAGTAGTAAATACTGATGTGGGGTGAGTGCGCCTAAATTTAATTCGGCCCTATGCCTTGTAAACCGTGGTGGCCTAGTGGTTCGACCTACCGCCTCCCATGCAGAGGGTCGGGGGTTCGATTCCGGCTCGCACCTCTAAGTTTACTTATGTGCGAAATTCACTTTGAATTTACCACTGAGCTTTTCGGTGAAGGAAAACATCGTGAGGAAACCTGCACGCATCTGCGAAGTAATTCAAAGATGTGTGTGAAGTCCCCAATCCGCACTGGGCCCGCGTGGGGACTATAGCCCAAACCCTCTCGTGATGAGAGGAGGCCTGTGCCCAGCAGTGGGACGCAAATAGGCTGTAGTAGTAGTAGTAGTAGTAGTATGCCTTGTAAACAGCCAACTACTAGTTGAGTAATATTTATAGGTTTCGATATATTTATGTTAGGCGCACTTACCCCATCCTGGCGCACTTGCCCCGACTGACCTTCCGTATTTTCTCGCTGTTTGAGAAAAGCATTATATATACCTCGGCCGCAATTGCGATTGCCGGACTCGTACTAATAGAATCGTCCGGCAATGCGCTACTTGGCGGCCTCTGCAATATTGTACTATTCCCCGCAACTTCGTATGCGCAGAAATATTAAAATGAAAAACCCCGTTTTTTCCCGTTTCCGTGGGAATTTCGGGAAATCCTTTCTTAGCGGATGCCTACGTCGTAACATCTACCTGCATGCCAAATTTCAGCCAGATCCGTCCAGTGGTTTGGGCTGTGCGTTGATAGATCACTATGTCAGTCAGTCAGTCACCTTTGAGTTTTATATATTTAGATGTACAGAATATATATTTAGATTGTACAGAATGATCGGATTTTAACAATGAATTTATTCAAGAATATTTTACATTAAAAAATCATGATTATAATTAATAAAACCATGAACATTTTTTTTCCAGACAGGCCAGTTTTCCTGCTGTTTGAACTTTATTATGAATGTAGTCATTTATCGGGGTTTTACCCTACATACGCATAATGCCTAATTGCATTGCATATTCTTAAACTACGACTTTGATACGAAAAAACATTAAAAATATCTAAATATCACTAGTACCATGTTCAGCATGTAAATTAATTAAAAAAGTATTCAATTCATAAAAAAAATATACAAAAAGTTATTATAAGCGGTGATTTGAACCCGCGCCCCTCTTGCGCTCTCATGTATACGTCATGATGAATTTGGACCGCTGGGCCACGGTAGACTTAAGACAGCGGGCGAAATTAACCATTGCTATCGTTGTAATTTACGTTAGCGTATTTGGCGCGATTATTATTGAGAGGATCGGGCTCAAAACGCTCAAGGTCATCGACGGCTACAGGCGCCTTAAGGCTTTTTTCTGGCGCAGTCGAGTAAATATTCAATGTAAAGAGCAAAGGTCGACTTAGGTATGTACGTCAGTTTTTATGTATTCTATAGATATACTCGTGGTTATCATTATTTGTGGATTCGATATGATTGAAGTTTAGTGTCTCCGGCTATGTAATGCGTTTCATATAAAATGTGGGAAAGACAAGTTCAAATTGAAATTGGTGTGAAACACATCGAATTTTAATAGTTTGAGAGTGGTTCTGAAACGAATATCGAAGTATTTTGCGATAATTTATGTCAAGGTTCTTAAACAGATGATTAAACAAAGCTACATATTGAAATGATAATATTGGCAATAAATAAATACTGTTTAAAATAGAATATTCTTCAAGGCTCTTTTGATGTTGACGCGAAGTTGAAACTGTTGAAACGAAGATGTTGAAACAAAAAACTACAAAAACTTTATAAACGAACAAGGTTGCAAAATAATTATTACTGAATCTTAAAACACAATGAGTGAAACACAAAGCTTAAAAGCGTCAATGCGTTGACTTACGAACTGGAGAAATGTTCTAAAAACAGCGTGATAATTTTCAACGACGAATATTTTTTAAACGACGATAGGATGGAAGGCACTGCAGTTGACGCTGATACTCGTTCACAGAATTCAAGTTTGATGTGACTGTACATAACAATCTCGATAAAACGCAATTGCTTGAAGGATTAAAACAATGTGAGTATTTATAGAAATTAATTAAACCTTTATAAGAAGGTAAAATAAGTAGTAAAATTAGAGTTCGACACTCTAAAAATAAAGAATATTAGACACATATTTTTTGTTTTATCAAATTAACAAAGAATGAATAAGTTAAAACGCAATAAGTTAGAGAGTGGGGGCTAACTACGTCTCCGTTAGGTATAAATCGTATCTAACCGTGACGTCACGCGATATTTAAACTCAATATATCTCCGTATAAGTTTGATTACGTGAAAAAAGAAAAAATACGTGTCCAATACTTATCAATAATCTTCCTGACAGACTAAGGGAAAAAAGTTGTCGTCATCCCTAGACCTTTCTGGGAGACGTTCTGAATACCCAACGAAATGGTTTTTTCATTTGACAGATTATACCATTGGTCTGTTTATATTTCCAGGGTATCAAACAAAGGGACCTTACAGGGTTCATACAGACCTCATGCGAGGAGATCAGACAACACGCTGCCACCGAACACCTAGAGAAGATATCCAGGAGGATCAGGAAGATAATCACTCTAGGGAAGGAGTGCGAGGAAAGCAAACAGGTGCCGGTCACGGCATCCACCTTGCTACGGAAGTTGTTTTTAAAAAGAAATGAAATGTCTTCCAATGTTAAAACTTGAATCTACTTTTGCTCTCCCACACTTATTACGAAATACTGACAGAGATATGTTGTCATTTACTAGTAATGAAAGGTTTCCTTATGGTTTCTTTTATAAGGAAGAGAAGGTATCTAGTTTATACACTGAAAAATATTGTTTTTTTTTTAATTACTTTTTCGTATAACTATGCTGAAAAATTACATCTAAAAACACAATGTACTAACAGATGAGCGCACCGGCTAATCAATAATAAACAAGTACCTACTCGTATACCTAAATATAGAGAACGGAATTATTAAGAGCCTGAACCTACGTTATTATTATTATTACCGTGCAAGCGTGCGATTTACAATATATACCCGTAGTGCAAATATGCGTAGGAGAGAGAAAACAAACAATGGAAGAAAGTGATAAAGATATTTAATGCTGATTTCACATATCTTATGCCGTTCGAGTAATTGCAAATTTATCGATAAGATAGCAACCACCAGACACTGCTAATCCACCGCAAGGGTCGGTTCCACCGATAAAACTATAAAACGAAAAAAAATCACGTAGTGAAGACAATACCCTCAAGTGTATAAGTAGTTATTGAAATGTGGAAGATTCACGCGCCTGAACGTACTGTATCGGAAGATGGAGCAGCGGTTAGAGTAACATATTCAAGTCAAGATGCAAATGAAAACAGGTCGCTGCCTCGATCCCATCCTGGGTCGTTCAGTGGTATAGAATTCGACGTCGAAGCTGGCCCAGTATCTGACAGGGAATCTGAGAAGGATCACGACAGTGCACTCGATATTGATTGGTTGGCTAACGCACTACATATTCGGGAAAGAATAGAGTCACTAGAGCCTCGACCTCTAAAAAAAGAACACAATGCAAATGATGATGAACAGCGGCGGACCCCTTCGCCTGTTTACGAAAATGTTTCCTACGAAAACCTTTCAACGCCTAAATCGATTCCTAAGCGAGGAATCATCAAGAAAAATGCCGACACATATGAAGTGGAGAAATATAAAACGAATGCAATGATTATTTTTAATCACAAAGACTTCTTATCAGGCAATAATACGAGAGCAGGAACGATGCGCGACGAAGAATCATTAAAAGAGACATTTATGAAGTTTGGTTTTGAAGTGGAAACGCATTTGAATTTACCAAAAAAAAGTCTTCTGCAGGAACTCAAGACGTGTAAGTACTTATGCATGGCTATTATTTACCACCTTTTCTTGTTTTTTCAAATGTAATGATGAATGTCGTATCCTAACTTGTAAAAGTAGGTGAAAAGGACATTACCAATTTGTATGTGTGCAGGATTTAACAATTTTAATTTTTAGGTGCACCTAAGGTAATCTGATACTAACTTTCGTACCTATAATCGTCTCTGATAGTGATATTCAATGGGCTGACTCATTCTGGGTCTATATTTGAAGTCTTAAATAGGGATCTCGCTGTTCCCTATAGGATCACTCAAGCGTCGCGTGAACTTTAAGTAGCTTGATTTAAAACCCTGCTCAAACTTGAAATTTGGTGCTGTTTTTCTAACATTCCAGCTTAACCTAGAACCTTACTTTAAATTTAATGGTAGTTCTCAGTTTGTTCAAAGGACTTCACTGAGTACGGATGCGTGTGCGTCGCCATAATGACCCACGGCTCGAAGCATGGCTACCTCCGAGCTTACGATACGCGGTACAGCGAGCACGAAGTCATAGAGTGCCTAAACGTGCAACGGAATCCCACTCTCCTTGGAAAGCCCGTAATAATTCTAATACAGGTAACTGCTAAGACGTAAAGGTACTAGGAACACCTGGCTCAATGAAGACAGCCCTGAGCTTTAAGATGAAATCTGGAAGCTTAGAGACAACAAGAGCTAAATACAATTCTCAATGCTTCGTGCAATTTTAAACTCTTGTTATATTTGGTTTAACCAAATAAATATCCATGTCCTTACGGAATACCAGCAGTGTAGGTGCGCTGAGTCATGGTCTAAGAAAACAAGGTCTGCTGATCGGTGGCATGTCACCCGTACGTCAAAGTCGAGTTGCCACTTTATTGCAATAAAACCAAAATGAAGGAAATATTTTCTGCCGTTATAATGCAAAATGAATTATTTGCGCATTACAATTGTCATTTACTAGTTCAAGCACATGAAATGGGAAAAGTTAAATACAAATGAACGTAATAATTTATCGAAACAGGATACATTATATACACAGCAGTGCGAATGACGTTAGGGTGACACCCACACTACTACACAAACACAATACCGGACTGACATACCTGGCGAAGTATATTATTGTATCATGCGCTGAGTCAGGAACATTTCGTGACCAAGCTCGAGATCGTCTTTTATTTCTTTCTTTGTTTTCCTTCCTGGTTTTGTACGTCAATATACCTACATGTCATTGCGTTTTTTATAATTTTGGGATTCACTTCAAGGCTTGTCGTGGTGACAAACCAGCTACTGCAGTCAACCCCGATACTCCGAAGCTAGAGGAAGACGTTGAATTGGACAACGATGACCACTACGACCTTCCAACTGAATCGGACATGCTCATCTTCCATAGCAGCTACGTTCGCCGAGCTTCTGCAAGGTCAATTGTTTTATATTTATTTATTTAAACTCTTTATTGCACAAACAAACAATGTAGTGTTCAAAAGGCGGACTTAATACTACAAGCATTTTCTACCAGTCTACCTTGGGGTGAACCTGGGAGAATTACATAGAAGCAAAGAATATATTCTACTAGACTACTGAGCGCGCGGCAGAGCTCCATGCGGGGTGAATGCCGCTCTCAATGGCCAACACGAACGCACGTGGCAGGCAGCCAATAAGGAAGCCAGTGAGAGAGGAATGGCAGCGTTTAGTAAAGCAAGTTACCACCAACATAAAGGCCACAGAGCAGTCTCTGGCAAGAGTATTTAACCAAGAAGAAGCAGACTACTCTACTGACCGGATATACTTAGTTTCTAGTGATCCTGCCTACTGTCCCCGACGGTCGCAGTTTTGAATGCCGGGACAAGCTTTGTGTGTTTAACGCGAATCTTTGTTTGGGGCTAGATCAATTTGTGTGTTTTTGTGTAAGGTTTTTTCTTTCTTTACAGGGACCCTCTTAAAGGCAGCTGGTTCATCCAGACCCTGTGTGAACAGATCGCGCTCCTGGCAACGTATGAGGACTTTGAATCTATATGCAGGGCGGTAAAGAAACAAGTTGCTCAAGAAAAGGAGCACAATATGTTTTTCAACAACCAGCCAATCGTGGCTAAGCAAATGCCAGTCATGACATCCACGTTAATGAGACTGCTATATTTGAGAAAATACGACGGGGGTTACGATGGCAATGAAGATGAAGAGGTATTACTAGGAGGGAAGACGAGTGCAGATGGAAACAAGAAAAAGTGGGGAAGTAATTTTCTGCTACAACAAGTATCGGAATGTTCCTGCGGTGAATACTTTGAATACGTGAAGAAATGTTTACGGTAAACTGTAGGGCCCTATGTAGACGGCAGTATTTTATACGCCAAGGCTACGAGCCTTTTATATCACTCTCGCATCCTAACTAAGTATAGTACAGACCTAGGGCGGTGAATTCGTTAATGTCCCAGATCGTAGGTGTTTAAATATGCGATCTGAGGCTTTACGAATTACTGCCCGTGGTTTGTCTAAAGTTTTAAGTCTTGCCTTGGCCAGGAAGTGAGATTTTCTCAGCGCGTAGCGGGCACAAAATCCCACTTTACAGCCAAGGTGACGTAAATATATTTTCAATATTATTTCCTGTTCCAGGTTATTCATCCGAGAAAATCAAAACGACGAAGTGGCATCATCAATATTGAGGATAGCTGGCAATGTGGGAATCGGCAATCAAAATAAACACGTGCAGATTGACGTGACCAATCTGATCATAAAGTACCTAAGCAGAAATCCAGACAGATTCAAGTACAGTGAAATGGTTTACCTAAAACAGCCATGCCGTTGCAGAAGACAGCGTGAACAAAGTGTTCTATGTTGTAACATTTGTTAAAGATGTATGAAATATTTTAGTAAATTATAAGGACTGAACTGAACTGCCAGTAAGAATAATGTCGGTGTTGTTGGTTTAAGGAATGGAGCAGATTGTGTAGGTATATATCTAATACATCGATGAAGCAGCATTCTTAAACAACGTGTCATGAAGACGGTAAATTGGCGACTGAAAATCGATGGCTACCTAATAAATAATAAATAAACTGAACATGATTATTTTTAGTATGGTACTCCCAGTGAAATTACTCAATAGTTTGAATTCAAGTGACGAAAAGACGAAAAGAATCATGAGAGCAATAATTAGATGTTGATTATTTTATTATCGCGTTGCTGCGGAAGAACTATGCGTTTTTCCGGGATAAAACTCCAGGGACTCCGACTATCTCCATACTGAATTGCATCCAAATCGGTTGTAACGTGAATAAGAGGTAACAGACAGACAGACAGACAGACAGAGTTAGATTCGGATTTATAGACATAGACAAAACTTTATTAAACATCCCAAAGGGTAGGTACATTTTTAACTTATTATAGCTTATATATACTAAGATTATGTTTTCTAGGTGCAATTATAACAACTAGGTAATAGGGGGTGAAGAAATCGAAATTCTGATTAGTCCGTCAGTCAGGTAATAAAAAAATATTAGACACTTATTTTTTGTTTTATCAAATTAACAAAGAATGACTAAGTTAAAACGCATTAAAGTTGGAGAGTGGGGGTTAACTACGTCACCGTTAGGTATAAATCGTACCTAACCGTGACGTCACGCGACATTTCAACTCAATATATCTCCGTATAAGTTTGATTATGTGAAAAAAGAAAAAATACGTGTCCAATACTTTTCAATAATCTTCCTGATAGGCTAAGAAAAAAAAGTTGTCGTCTCCCCTATATAATAGAGCAGGTCGGCTCGACCAATGTTCAATTCTAAATAGAAACAAAAGATAAAGATACAAGAAACATCGTGATCAATCTGTGCTATGGAGGAATCACTTAGTGAGATAGCTACGTCGTTTTACTGCTAAAGTGTACTTAAGTGTATACGCTCACTTAATATAATCGATCGTAGGTATCTACTCCCGTAATTGAAAGAAGCTGACATATGGCAATTTGAGTCTGATTGCAAACAAAAGGCATTAACAATTTTTTACCAACCGAATCCATGATCATATTTCATAACAGATTGCCTTGAGTACATCAATCCCAAGTAGGTATATTTGATAAGAAGCGGACAGGTGATCTTACTTCAATTCTCTCACGTCGTCGTCCATTCATAACTACGTAGGTACTTGAAATATGTGATGACTGACTCATTCAAAACTCCTGACATCACAAAGCATTGCATGTGATAAGAAGGATGAGTGGCATCTTTTAGATCCGGCTGGATTACCGTCGGAAATCCTAAATAATTCTTGATACTTATTTATTGAACCGATAAAACATCTTCTAGAGATATACGGGGACCCGGAGGGTCAAGCAAAACGTTATGACGATATAACCTTAAAAATAATAGTTTAAGAAACTAAAACAACGCTTTGACATTTCCGTGCCCACCTGCAAGCTCCATCATCAGATATATTATTGCATTGTCGTCCAAGTTACATATACCTGCCAAGTTTCATCATGATACAATAACTAGAATTGGGATAAATTTAGCTTGCAAGATTCCTTACATAGCGTTGTTAGTTAGTTCACGACGACCTAGTAAAAGCGTTGTAAAAACATGCTTAGAATCGATAGCTATTTCTGTGAGTACCCATGTAATATAAGATAAAATAAAATCATATAATATCTGCAAAACAGGAGCATCATTTGGGAAGCAATTAACTTTAAATCTAGTTACTTAACTCAAAGAAGTGTTAACATTCCCTATAAAATCCTTATGAAATCCCTTTGCTTCCCGAATGAGGCCCCATGGAGATGAAATCCCTTATCCCTGTTTACCCTATGGTTCCGTGTGATGAGCATAATTTTTTGTACTTGAGTCATGGATGTTTAGCATCTATAATTTGAATTTATTCATCTCAATAAGCATTTACAATATCATTGTCTAGAATCTTTAACAATTGCTCAGTTTGGGGCTAGCTCAATTTGTGTTAAGTATCCAAATCCCAAGATAAGGTACCTATATTTATTAGTCCTACTAAACATTACGTCGTCCCGGCCAGAAACCCTACATATCTCTAGCTGATTCGTCATAGTAGCATTAAGGTGGTTGCGTCTTCATTTGGACATCGATAACATCAATTATTTATCAACAAAAATAATAATATAACCATTTTTAGCGAAATCCGCAGGCGATGCGTATTATCTATATTCCCGATAAGATATTGTAAAGCACATTTATTGTGAAATGTTCAGTTGACGGTGTGAGCTCTAAAATAAAGGTGGTTTGAAAAAATGTCGAATTCATCGGAGGGTGAACAAAACGGGCATTACAGTGACAGTGGAGAGGTGTTCGCAAGGACAAGACGAAAGAAGTACTTGCCAAAGTTTAGAATCATAAAAGACCTTGGCACAGAACTACAGACAAAGGAAATCCAATCAGTTGACAGTTTAAGCGAAGGAAGCTGTGATAGCATTGTGAAGGATGGCGTTATGAAAGCACCCCCCACGGTTCAAGCAACTACACCACAATCTGAAAGCACACCAGAATTTAGAAAACCATCTATTGCTGAATCAGAGGATAACAAAGAATTAGATGATGATAGTCCAAGTCCTTTAGAACAGATTTACAACACAAGAGCATTATCGAAGTTTAGTTCGACATACGAACTGGAAAAGTTCGAGAAGAATGCAATGATCATCTTCAATCAGGAGAATGTAGATGGCTATAAGAAGAGACTTGGGACTGAGAGAGATGTAGAAGCGTTAGAGAGGACGTTTAAAAAGTTTGGGTTTGAGGTCGAGGAACGAAAGGATAGAACCCGTGCACAGCTGTTCACAGAACTAGAGGAATGTAAGTATGTACACATTATTACAATTCGTATATTTCACCGGGTCATCTTTATAGATTCTTCGAATGGCCTACGACGATACATGGACGATGTGTTATTTTGGCAATATTACCTAATGAAATGAAATTAAGAAAACTTATAGAAATACTAAGGACTACTTATTTTTGTCCCAACACTGCAAGGGAGTACTGAAATCAAGAACCAATGTGAATAAATTGTCATATTCTTACCAATTTATGAAATTTGTTATTGGGAAATCCCCTTGCCTTGTAACCTCATTTCAGATCAGTGACTTAATTGCATTTTCTATTATCAGTGGCTAGATTAATCGAAAAGTTATCAGCGAGGAAACAGCTGATAGTTACCGAGAACTCTACTGTATACTTTTACGTACTTGTATGTACCTGTCACATCAACCACATAGATGCCAAAAAATACTGCGCAGTTCAGTTAATTTTTCTGTAGAACAAAGAATTAAGAGCCATGTTTTTTTTACCTATTCACTATAAAGCCGCACTCATAAATACATAAAACGATAAAAATGCGGTAGCAAAGAAGTTAGCAAAATACACTACTGACCTAACCTTCCCTTTTTTTTGACGCCGGGGAAATGCATGTACGTATACCACCTGCCCGGAGGGAGGCAGGTGGTTATGTGGGACTTGCTTGCCAGAGCGGCCGGAATACCCACTAAAAGCGATTCTCCTCCGCGCTGACTGCGCGAGGGCAGCGGGATTGTACCGCAGACCTAAACTAAGATATAAATTACTAGAGCTTTCTAGCACTATTAGGGAATATATAATTAATAATATATAATTATATTAAATATATAATTTATATTATTAGGGAATATTGGAAATACATTCTTGAATTCATTCTTAAATTTCCAATATTCCCTAACAAAAATTATAATTTTAACATGAGCATCCCCTGCAATGAAAACGGGTCACTTTGTATGGGAAATACTATACAAACTGACCTGTTTTCATTGCTGTTGAGTGTAGTTAAATCGTCGTAGGAAGTGTTCTAATTTGTGAACAAAATTGATCGGACCTCAGAAAATAACCTAAAAACCTGGATTCATCACTCTCTATCATGCTAACCTGACCGACCTGGCCGTTTTTCGTAGTCGCCAACACCGACTTCACTGACTACGGCTGTATAGCCGTAGCTGTGCTGACTCATGGATCGCGCCAGGGCCTGCTGCGAGCTCGCGACCTCCCGTACTGCGAGATCGACCTCATCCACCGCTTCCTGCACAAGCCGCTGCTCGTCACGAAGCCCATCATCTTTATTATCCAGGTGATTACTGATTGACCTTGGTGGTTACTTTTGCAAAGAAATGGTTTCAGACGTTTCTGTCGCAATAATTGTAATTAAGCCCAACAATAATCGTTACATTTTTGAACGAAACTATAATAAAGGTTTTTTTCTGTATCATACCCTCTTGATGAGAGGAGGTCTGTGCCCAGCAGTGGGGCTTAAATAGGTTGTACTGGTGTATACGAAAATTGGGTGCATCCATTAAGTTCCCCTAGGGCTAACGGCTCGGAATATTTAAATTTTTCACTATTTTTAATACCCGATTTAAAAAATGATTTCAAATCAGTTTGGCGCGTGTACTGATATGTCCTCGTTGAAGAAGAAATTCACTTCTTCAGTTCAGTTAAAGTGATAACATCAGCCAGCAGTTCTGCTGCAAGGACCCAAGGTCGGATTCTGTGAGAAATGGGGAAATAAGGGGCCGTCTATGTGATCAAGGGGGTGACTGGGAGATGCATGCTACTTATCATGGATGGTTACATGGGCATGCCACCTAAGTATATCACGAAACCCCAAAACTCTGCCTATAAAACATATTAATTTAGTTCGGCTACTTTATTTCTATTCCGATATTTCTACTACATACACACATGGATAGGATTTGCGAAAGTAGCTGAATATAATGAATACAATACAGGCAACAAAATCACAAACTTTATTTCTGGATTGCAGGCATGCCGGGGTACTAAGCAGACGGTCGGCGTCGCGGTGCACTCAGCAGGCCGGATCCAGAAGGACATCGACGAGGAAGTGGAGGCCTACACACTACCAGTGGAGGCCGACATGTTGATACTGCACAGCTCGTACTTCGGGAAGCCCTCGCACAGGTAAGAAGGTAGGAAGGAACTTCGGAAAGATGAAGATTCCGTGTGCAGATGCGATTGTAGACAAAAGATTAAGCCAAAAGCTATATTCGAAGTCTTTAAATAGGGATCTCCCTGTTCCCTATAGGATTGCTCACGCATCGCGTGAAATTTAAGCAACTAAATTTAAAGTTCAACTTGACGCGTGAGTGAGCGATCCTATAGGGAACAGGGAGAATCCTATTTAAGACTATGAATATAGCCCCAGGGTTGCATCAAGAAGTTGGCGTCCATTAAAAACGTGAGATTTTTTCACCATGGAGAAAATGACGACTCTGTATGAAATAAGTAGGTAACCTTTCTGATGCAATTAAAGAACAAAACAATTAAAACTATCAAATAATTAAAATTATAAACATACTGAAAAATGGCCAAATAAGTAGTTTTACTTGTACTTTACCATATTTCTTTTTGCCTTCGTCTAAGTACTTAACGAAATAAATATGTTTAGGTATCTACACCCATACCTACCCTTTATATGCTGGCCTATGTCCAGCAGTGGACGTCATTCGGCTGAAATGATGATGATGATACTATACATACCCTTTAATGATAAACATTAGTAACAAAAGTATGCTGGTCATTAAAAAAGTTTCAAAGTGAAAGAAAACTGTCCGTGCTTTTACCAGTTCTCTTGGCAATTATTTTCCAGAAACGAGCTCCACGGCTCCTGGTTCATACAGTCTCTGTGCAGCAAGATAGATGATCTAGCAACCTCCTATGATATAGAATCCATCCTGACTGAAATGAAACGAGAGGTCGCCGTAGACAGGCACCACAAAGAATACAACAGAAGGACGTTAGAGATGGACATCAACAAACAAATGCCAGTGACCACGTCAACACTGATCAGGAAGCTGTATCTGAAGAAGTTTGGGGAAGACGAGGTGTATTGTAGGAGGGTCAGAACTAACAGACAGTCGTCGAGGGATGAGGTCCTGGATAGCGGAGGGCCGAGGACACCTGTTCTTACGCAGTACGGATCGTGTGAATGCTTCCTCTCCCATTTCAACTACATCAAAGATTGCTTAAGGTGAGAAAGACATTTTTCACCCCTCCTATTCGAAAAGAAGTGTTTTGTTGCCCGTTTAGAGGGAGCAAAATGCGATTTTGCTCCCTCTTCGCTTTTTTTTAATTTTTTTCATTTCTACCCCGCTAACAGGGAGCAAAATACGTCTTAGCAGTGCGTTCACGGAGCTTCGGAGACTGTAAAAAGTTGTATTCAAGAGTCGTATCTTTTTCGTATTTAGAATTTTATACATCGGCGTTTTACATAAATACTTTAATGCACATACTATAAATCCATAAATTCATAAATATATACTTACTTTTGATAAATTATTTTCTATTATCTTTTATTTTCAATTTGGCTGAATGGTGCAGGCTAATGCCGTAGCATTCCTCGCAAACTCGTCGTGTGATAGAATTAAAAAAAAAACTCGAACCCGCGAATTTCGTGAGCGCTCATTTCCTTGCCGTATTATTTTACACTTAATTTCCAAAATAAAACGTACTTTATGTAGTGTTATGAATTATTTCGTAGAGAATGAATGAAATCAAAAAGTGATTTAGGTGATGCAATGTATTGGGATCAACACCTCTGAGAATTCCAAAGGAATATTATGTAAGTACGTAATATGAATTGCACTGCCCTTTTTTCATTTTATCGCAAATGTATTAAAAAACTTTGTTTGATACATGAGCGAAATTGTAATAAAATGTATATTTTTCACATTTGTTAAAATTTACCTATTATTATGAACGCAACGCATGCGAGCATGACAGAATATAAATACAATGAAGTAGTTAGAGATTCTTCAATATGGAAGCCATTTTCGCCTTCTGCCTATGAATTTATGATAGGAGCGCGAAACACACGTTCTTTTTAACCTTGTTTGTTTCTAAATGTATCATTTTTTTGTTTTACTTCATTTAATGACAATGATGAACGAATGATCTTATGATTTTCTCATAGGAGGGGTGAAAAGCAGAGTGTACAACACGGTAGCAAACTTATTTATGCCTTGGGTGACAAAGCTTGAATCCTTCGCTAGCTCAAGATTCCACGCTAGAATCCCTCGCTTACGCTCGGGATTCTATTCTGGAATCTTTCGCGTCGCTCTGGATTCAATCCGTCACCCGCGGTAAAATATACCATTTTGCTCCCTAGTCATACAATCTACTATTGTTACTTCGGTTAGTAAAGGCGTAGCGTATCGTAAGTATAAGACATTATTATTTGCCTATATTGTATTTGTCTTGCCCAACTACGTGAAGATCGCGATGAGTTCATTTTCATTACACATTGGCCCGTGACCGATTCCGATGCCAAGTAATGGGTTTGGAAAGGTCCAATACAAATAGCTGGCCCAACGCAATACACCTGCAAATGCAAAATGAGCAAATCTTGGAGAATCATGGTATCGTTTTTTTTATTGAAGACAGCAAGGTACTTAACCACCATCTGGCCTGATGGAAAGGAAAATGTGGTCTACGGATGTTGTGCCGGTGGAATAAATTGATTGTTTTAATCTGGTTACAGGCATTTCGTTGAAGAGTACCCCGACGACACCACTGCTCAGGGATTTCTGAACATAGCCGACACCTTCAAAGAAGACCGAGAGTTCAACGCGTCCAAAGAAATGATGTTACGGACAATGTGCAGCCATCTCATAAACAACGCGCAGGCGTGCACTTTCTACAAATACTTGCATTTTTACAAAAACTAGAGGAACAAAGTCTACGTCGCGTTTAGATAGATACGCTACGTAGAACGCTGGATAATGGACTATTGCACTTAGCCTGGGTTGCATCTGAAGGAAACGCTAACTTTGAAGCTACCCAGGGTTAGTGTTACTTAGGTTAGGATCGAATCGGATTCAAAGTTCTCATTGGTGATTAAAATGAGATTCATTCGTATCTCTATCTTTATTCTGTAGCGAATCGGTTAGAAAAGAGACAGAGATTAGTGTAATGTAATAATCATATGTTGACAATTCCAACATTACCATTTGTAATGCTCTAATGCTAAGAAGAAAATACTTCACAGCCACCCTTGCTATACCCAGTATAAGAGTTCCTTAGAAGAATTGATTAAATATGTGCCGAAAATGGGAAGTAGGTAGTTGAATAAATTGTTTTATTCTAATACCGATCTATTCATTCTCCCTGTTCTAGATCCATTTATATATAACTAGCTTCTGCCCGCGACTTCGCCCGCGTTGAATTCGGTTATCGCGTTCCCGCGGGAACTATGCTTTTTCTCCGGGATTAAAAGTAGCCTATTTCCTTTCCCGGGACCCAAACTATCTCCATGCCAAATTTCATCTCAATTGGTCCAGCGGTTGAAGCGTAAAGAGGTAACAGATAGACAAGCTGACAGACAGACAGAATTACTTTCGCATTTATAATATTACTACCTTCTGCCCGCGACTTCGCCCGCGTGGAATTCGGTTATCGCGTTCCCGCGGGAACTATGCGTTTTTCCGGGATAAAAAGTAGCCTATGTTCTTTCCCGGGACACCAACTATCTACATGCCAAATTTCATCTCAATCGGTCCAGCGGTTGAAGCGTGAAGAGGTAACAGACAGAGAGACAGACAGACAGACAGAGTTACTTTCGCATTTGTAATATTAATATAATATGGATAAGTATGGATATGGATGGAGCTTGAAAAATTAACCCTTGGTTTTTTTAAACTACATCAATCGGGCGTTTATTTTCATAGCTTGAACAGTATCCATCAACTGTCACTATTGCTCGCATTGACACCTAAGACAGCTGTCAAGTCATTCATGCCGGCGTTATGTCATCCCTGTGCCCTGTGCTAGTGTGCGTCATTTATCAAGTATTCGTTTCATTCTGTTTCATTCTTTCCGCCCGAAATCAATCATTATCGTCAGCGTGACAACTGAACTGAAGCCACCACTCATTCAATCAATTTAATTTGTTGAAAAACATTAACTCAATGCGGACGAGTAGTATCGTATTCCCATTAATAATCGCATAAAACTCGCAAAATGAGTTGAAAACTACATTTAATAAAATAAAACGCGTTCGTATTATTAAATTAAGCGATTTTTTGTATAGTGTTGTGAATTGAAAGTTGTGAAAATGTTTAATTACAAGTATTTAAGCAAGGACCACTTGGAGGGTTTCGATAATTATAAGGTACGTTGACTTTATTTCGTTTATTTTGCTATTCTAGCGGTTACATGATTTGTTTGGCTGTTAATATTGATTACTTGCATAACCTTAAACGCCGTAACGATGCGCACTGATGCGACACTTGATTGTAAATCTTACCTTGTTTATTGGAACTTAGATAAGTTCGTTCAACTGTACCTGTTAAGGACCTTTGCTAAATATATTTCCATACATGAATCAGGCTTAAAGTAGTTATCATTGTGTATGTATAATATTATTTACCCATATTTCCCATTACTTCAGGCCTTGAGTCACCACATAACTGAAAAATTACTTAGAAATCACCAAGTGAATGTGACTTTTTTAATTAATTAGTATTCAAGTAACTACAAATTGTTTTTAATAGTTTTTGCCTATTAGAGATATCATATTAAACTTGTGGCATTGCAAAACTTTACTAAATGATTTTTTTTTAATACAGACGTTGCTCTATTACAAATGAATTAGCCGCTTAATCATTGTTGTTTTTTTTTATAGGCAAATAGGAGTGTTGGCCGGTTTGAAATGATTTATGTACAAATACTTTTTTATTTTTTTATTAAAAGATATATAGTTCAGTGTTCTTATTTCAGTATATGGCAATAGACACAAGCCCGCTCAGTGTCTATGTGATGCATCCATTTTGGAACAAAGTAGTAGAGGTAAGTTACAAAACCATCTTATCAATAAACTATCAATAACACTTCCGTTACTGTGTGACTGCCGAACAGAACAAAGCTAAAATTTGGCATTTAGGGAGTGTATAGGATATTAAAAAGAAAGGATTTCCCGAAATTCCCACTGAAACGTAAAAGAAATAGCACCTATGCGGGTTACACTACAGTAGGCGGCTATTTGAACTAAAATACAATGCTAATTAGTTGCTGAACAACAGAAACAACTAATCATTTGTAGGTATTATGTTTTAAACAATAAATTAGACTTCCAATGAATCATAACATGTTTATTCACCATTTTACAATTTTTGACTAAATTTAAGGGTAGAATCTCACTGACAGTTCAGACAGTTAATTTGTGAATACCTACATAACACCTTCCCCTTAAGTAATGAAATTACAATTCAAAATTATTGAATACAAATAACAAATCAAAATGATCTAATTCACAAACTGCATTCCTATTATATCCTTCCACTCTTCAGGTGGAGGAATTACAACATCATGTTCATCATAGGTCTCACAATCATCAGTATCATTATTATCATAGGTTTGTGTCGAATCTGGAATGTTTGTTGGGAGCCTTGTTTTGAGAAGTTGATCCACATGTCTCCTGTACTTGACTCCATCATCACCCTGGACCTCATAAACAGCTGGACCATCTTTCAAGGTTACTACTCCACGCTGCCATTTCTGGTTCATGTTATATAGTCTAAATAAAACCTGATCGCCTGTATTAAATGTTTTCTTATTTCCTACATTCCCCTCCATTCTAGTTTCGTCACTTTCATTTCCTAGGTTCGAGTCTGGATGTAGAGCTGTGAGGGCAGTCCTGAATATGCGACCGTTGAGCATCTCAGCAGGGGTCTTGCCAGTCACGGTGCTTGGTACAGTTCGCATAAGAAATAGCACTTTCGCTACTCGCTCTGTCCAAGGCATAGGCGATTGTTTCTTCAGTTTAGATTTAATTGTTTGTATCGTCCTTTCAATTTGGCCATTGGTGGCGGGATGATATGGTGCTCCAGTGATATGTGTAATCCGGTTTTTAGACATGAACTCCTGGAACTCTTTAGAGGTAAAGGCCAGTCCATTATCAGATACCACTATGTCCGGTAAACCATTATCTGCAAAAATTCTCCTCAGTATGTCAATGACTGCTCTGCTGGTCATTGAAGACACCATTTCTATCACTGGCCATTTGCTATATGCATCTACTAGCACCAAGAATGTCTTGCCCATGAATGGCCCCATGAAATCGATATGGACTCGAGACCATGGCTTGGTCGCTGGCTGCCACACATGTCCTGTAATCGATGGGTTATTCCTGCATGACTGGCATTTCTCACACAGTGATACCATTTCTTCAATGTCAGCATCCAATGTCGGGAACCATACATATCCTCTCGCTATCATTTTAGTTTGGACAATGCCACAATGACTATCATGTAGATTCTTCAAAACATTCTCTTGGAGTACTTTTGGAATAACAACTCGATTAGACCAGAGTATGCAATTCTTATTCAGGGACAAATAGTCCTTCCTTCTGTAGTAGGGCATCAATTCTGAATCATCCATTTTATTTGGCCAACCATGGAGCAAATAGTATTTCACTCTTTTCAGTACTTGATCCTTGTCTGTTTCCTTTGCTATAACCTTGGAGTCTATATCAGCATGTTCCAGGAGACATACTTCTTCCTCATACTCATCATGGTCTTCCTTAGTATATGGAGTGGGCCATCGACTTAGACTATCAGCATTGCCCATATTTTTTCCAGGGCGGTGTTTGATCTCATAATCAAATGTATTCAGAGTAAGTGCCCATCGAAGCATTCTACTTGATACTAAATCTGGTATTGGTTTGTTCCGACCAAATATTCCAAGCAGTGGTTTATGGTCTGTAAATATAACGAATTTCCGGCCAAGAAGATACTGCCTAAACTTTTTTAGGCCAAACATGATAGCCAACGCTTCTTTATCTATTTGAGCATATCGACGTTCATGAGTTTGCATGGTTCTTGAACTCATAATAACTGGTCGCTCTGTGCCATCGTCCATTTTGTGGACCAGAACTGCTCCGACTCCATATTCACTTGCATCACACAGCATGTAAAGCTCTCTCTCTAAGCTGTAATGCACCAGGGTCAAGTCTGAGGTAAGAAGTAGCTTTGCCTTATCAAACGCTGTTTGTTCAGTGCTACCCCATTGCCACTTTACATTATCCTTCAATAATTTGTATAGGGGTTCCAAAACCAGCGTTTTGTCTTTTAGAAACCGCTCATAAAAATTATACAACCCCAGAAATGCCTTCAGAGACTTCTTATTTGTGGGTGCAGGTTTATCATAAATCTCTTGTATCTTCTCCTTCGAAGGATGTACTCCGGTTTCATCAATCTCATACCCCAAAAAGGTCACTCTTTTTACAGCAAATTGACATTTGGCCTTATTAAGCTTCAGTCCAAGGTCTTCCAAGCTCTTCAGAACCCGATGAAGTCTCTCATTATGTTCCTCCAAAGTCGAACCACTGATAACTACATCATCCAGCAAGCAGGCGACTCCTTGGATCCCGGCTAGTGTAGAGTTCATCAGACGTTGGAAGATAGCTGTCGCAGCATTGACACCATATGCTAGACGATTCATTCTCATTAAACCAAGTGGTGTGTTTAATGTGAGAAGTTCCGCTGTTTCATCATCCACTTTCAGTTGGTTATAGGCCTGCTTTAAGTCCACTTTTGAAAAGTATTTGCCTCCAGATAGAGCAAAAAATGCTTCATTTGAAGTTGGCAGCGGGTAGACGTCAGCCAAGCAGGCTGCATTGACTGTGCTCCTGTAGTCACCACACAGTCTTAGTGATCCATCAGGCTTGGGAACTATCGTCAATGGCGTCGCCCATCGTGAATGCTTCACTGGTGTGATGATTCCATTTGACATCATCTTGTTCAACTCTTCGTTCACTTTTTCACGTAGTGGAAACGGAATTGGACGGCATCGTAAAAATACAGGACTCACTCCCTCCTTACAGTCTATGTGCACTAAAGGTCCGCTGTACGTGTCCAACCCGTCATCGAACAAGCGCGGGAATTTCGTCACTACGTCCACCGTTTCGTTCGTAACAGAATTTACGCCTTCAATTGAGATGCCCAAGGCGTCGAACCAGGCGCGGCCAAGTAGCGCCGGACCCTTGCCACAACTCACTAACAAAGGCAATTTAACACATTTGTCTCTGTAAACAACATCCACAGTCATTTCACCAACAATGTTCAAAACGTCGTTTGTCCACGTGACCAACTTCGTATTGTTCGGCACGAGATCGGCGGGAAAGGCGTCGCGGTGCCGGCGATACACGCTGTGCGGCAGGATCGTGCGCGCGGAGCCCGAGTCCACCTCCATGGCGAGCGGCACGCCGTTGAGCTCCAGCTTCACCATCACGGGCCGCACGAGCGCGGCGCCCGACACGCCATGCACTCCGTAAATTCCGTGGTTCACTTCGTTTACGGCTTCTTCCCCATCAGAGCTCGAACAGCACGTATCACATTTATTTACGCGTGAATTTGCCGGCTTGTTTACGTTTGTTACGCACGCTGCTTTGGTATGTCCCTTCTTATGACATTTGTAACAGGTGGCGTTCCGAAACTTACATCGTACAGTATTTGCATGTCTTTTAGCGCAGTGAACACACTGCTTCGCTTGAATAGCGTTTACATCCATCGGCTCACTCGTGTCCGTGCTCATGCTAGGACTGTTCTGAATTTGAATATTCTCAGTGACGTCACGATTGGTTCTGGCTAAAAGTCTGTTCGCTTCTGTACTATCTGAAAGAGTCTCAAAATTGAGCGCGATTTGAACCGTTTTCTCGTATGTGAGTTCGTCCAATTTAATTTTGAATAGTTCTTTTTTCAAACCATCATGTCTAGCTCCCATCATGATTTGTTCCGTAAGCCGCCGCTTCACGTCCGAGAACTGACAACGAGAACTAATGTCATGCAACGCCGCCACGAAACTTGTAATTGACTCGTTGCTTCTTTGTTTCCGATTGTAGAATTTCTCGGTTTCTAACACTGGATGCGGCTTAGGTATAAAGAATTTATCCAAAACCTTTATGATTTCATCGAACTCAACTTTACTGGGTTTCTCTGGTGACAACAATGATACGATTAATGCAAATGCTTCCTTGCCACATTGGGATAAAAATAATGCTCGTTTCTGCACGCTTTCCAATGGTCCTGACGCTTCCAACGCGAAGAAAAGTTGTTCTCTGTAGTTCTCCCAGTTATCCTTATGTGGTATGAATTTCCCGGGCAACACGATGTTCGCGATGTTCGAAACTGCCATTTTCGGATTTGCACGTCGCCAATATTATGTTTTAAACAATAAATTAGACTTCCAATGAATCATAACATGTTTATTCACCATTTTACAATTTTTGACTAAATTTAAGGGTAGAATCTCACTGACAGTTCAGACAGTTAATTTGTGAATACCTACATAACAGTAGGTTAATAATAAAAGAAGCAGGGGACAATATAAAAGATGGGATAATAAAATTGTGGAAATGGCTGGCAGAACATGGACCAGAAAGGTCACTCACTGATAGGGAGGAATGGAGCAGACTGAGGGAACCCTTTCCCAGAAGGCACACAGAAATATAATTAAAATTTCGGTTATAGTAGTTTTAAGTATATTATTGTAAAATTAAGATGCAGAGGCTATAAATAAATAAATAAATAAAAGAAGTAAGCGCCCAATATATACGCTAGATGAAGACGACATACAAGACCTAACGATAGGGAAGATAATAGGCTTCTACAAGGCTTCAGGAAGGTTCAACGGGGCGACGGCGCTGGGAATGGATAACCCGTAATCCCAGGGGAGACCGGGGAAATGGGTGGAATGGTTCTGAATGGAGGACCGATCACCCGACTGATCCAGGCAGTCGTTCCCTTTCATAAATAATGAAAGCCCCCACAAGTACAAGGCCCGTGTGGAGACCGTAGCCCAATAACCCAATTAGTCTTGTGATGAGAGGAGGCCTGTGCCCAGCAGCGGGACGTAATTTATTAAGAGTTCTGGTTGTGGTTTTAAGTAAAATTAAATAGGTTTCTAACTATTAAAAAAAAATTATTTTATGTAAAAGGATAATGGGTAAATATACTCATTATCCTCAATTAGAAACATACTCGTAAATGAACAAAACAGTTTGCTGAAATTTATAAAATTTCGTTTGTATGTTGATTTCAAATGATATATTATGTAGTATGTTATTGGAACAAAAAACTCACTTGCACCAAGGATACATAGGATATTTAGAATGATAAGAAGGTTGCCAGAACATTCTTATCATTCTAAAGCCTTAAATAAATAAGCTATGCAAATTCAAACAAATTGAATGTGGCCTTATTTAATTTAAGCCACAGTTTAAGCTACAATATACATATTACAGTTATTTTACTTTTCTTAAAAAGTTAAAGTGCCCTAATTTGGCCTATTTTCTGAATAAATTATGTGGTGGAAGCTGTGGTGGCCTAGTGGTTCGACCTACCGCCTCTCATGCAGACAAATTAAAAATATGCACTTTAGACCTTTAATTTTCTTTGTTCCTTATTAGTTTTTGTTGGGTGTCACCCGAAACTAAAATCAGGTATTGCCAGTGTTTGATTAATATTATTACTTCTTACTTACTTCAAAACTTGCTATAGTGTACCTAACATTATTAATTTCAAATTAATGATTTACAATATATACCCGTAGTGCAAATATGCGTAGCAGAGAGAATTCTGACTCGAGAAGAGATTCTGGCACGCACATCTTAAGTTTACTTATGTGCAAAATTCAATTGGAATTAAGGTGAATCGTCACGGCTGAACCCCATACAAAAAACTGCTCACGTAATCTTCGACTACGACTGCTTTTAGTTTCTTTTATCGTTCTAATAAAATATTACATTATTTCCCGAGCGCGCATAGATCAAAAACACCGCAAAAAATCAAAGAATAAAATAATTATAAGCATTTCAAAACCAATAAAATTTCGGTCGAACCAAGCTTGTGTGAGAGAACGTTTACACTGTAAGCATCAGGCCAATATGGCGTCGTGGTCTATGAACAGCTGATCTGCTAGTGCTAGTGTCCGTCCGATTCCTATTAATTTCCAGAATGCTCACAAGATGGCGTTAACCCGCCGTTACATAGTTGATCGCGTAAATCGCTTTTTATGAGTTGGAAAATCATTGAACGAAATAGGTAAGTAAGTACCTATACAAGTATTTTGTTGTTTATAATGATCAGATATAAAAAATGTAATGAGCGGTGACATGTCAGAAGACTGCTAGAAGAAATAAATCATACCTATCTCTTATAAGTATTTTATTCATTTATGTAAGAAATAAAAATAGCTACTTATAATAAGAAGTAGGTAGAGATCTTCTACTATCTAAAGTCCCACGCCTTCACATCTCAAAACGCTTCAATTTTTTTATTATTATTTAAAAAGCACCACCAACACTCTCAACGCATAGTTGATGGCTGTCTCAGCACATGTGTTGAGAGTGTTGGTGGTATATTGAAGCGTTTTGAAACGTGATGGCGCGGGACTTTAGATAGTGAAGATCTCTACCTGGCCTGGGCGATCGAGCTCTGCTTAGGACATTTTATCTCTTATATAGTACCTATAGATAGTACCTATATATAAAATTCTCGTGCCACAGTGTTTGTAACCAAACTCCTCCGAAAGGGCTCGACCGATTCTTATGAAATTTGGTGTGTATGTTCAGTAGGGCTGAGAATAGGACGTAAGCTATTTTTCATACCCACCCAAAAAGAAAACTATGGCGGTACGAAGTCCGCTGGGTCAGCTAGTTAGTCTATAAAAATTGATTTTTGCTGTAGGTAAAAAACAAAAAACAAAAATAAATTGACCAGATAGTAGACCACTCGAGCGTAGAAAACCCGCACTGTCTACACGCTCGCTGTAACAGTTATGGTGACGAGTACATATAATCTACTACTACAGTCTATTTGCGTCCCACTGCTGGGCACAGGCCTCCCCTCATTATGAGAGGGTTTGGGCTATAATAGTCCCCACGCGGGCCCAGTGCGGATTGGGGACTTCACACACATCTTTGCATTACTTCGCAGATGCGTGCAGGTTTCCTCATGATGTTTTCCGTCGCCGAAAAGCTCATAGTAAATTCAAATTGAATTTCGCACGTAAGTAAACTTAGAGGTGCGAGCCGGAATCGAACCCCCGACCCTCGGCATGAGAGGCGGTGGCTCGAACCACTAGGCCACACCACGGCTTTTAGAACATATAAGCTGTGAAATTACCATGAAATTACCGATCATATGCGTATGCGTAATAATAATAGTAGGTATCCAGATTATACAAATTGTGATTTGAAAAGTGGCATTTTACAAAATTAAATTGTTTTGTGTCCTGAATAATGTTTAGAATCTACGGTACGTAGCTAGTATCTAAACTTTAGATACTAGCTACAATGTCAGTTATACATATAAATCGTAGGTACGAGTAGGTACAAGCGAAATAAACTAATGATTTATTATTATTTACCTACTACATTTAGATTTACACATTGATGTTTCGACCGGCGTGCAAAACGGAACTCAATTAGGAATTAAAAAAAAAAACAAAAAGAGACATTGACATTTTGTTGTGGTTATAATCATATGTACCTACGTAATGTAATGTAATGTCCCGCATTTGCCCGCAAATGCTACGTGCTATTTTCATCAATGCCTCAGTTGTATATTCTTTGGTGTTCTTTGGCCTGAATCCGCGCGCCTTCTAAGTTGTGTTTTGCTATACCGTGATGATGGTGATGGTATTGATGGTGGTGGTGATGATGATGATGGAGATAGTGATGTGATGATGATGGAGATGGTGATGTGATGATGATGGAGATAGTGATGTGATGATGATGGAGATGGTGATGTGATGATGATGGTGACGACGACGAGTAGTATTTCCTCACAGTTTGAGAAAAGCATTGTACCTATAGACCTCGGCCGCAACAGCATTGCCGGACTCGTACCTACTAAGAAGGCGTCCGGCAATGCGCTCCTTAGCGGCGTCTGCAATAATGTACTATTTGTACTTTTTACCGGGAAACGTCTACAGGAACAGCTAAAAAAAAGAAATATAACTTTGTATGGGAATCACCTTCGGGTGATACGAAGTTCATTCACCCGGCCAACCTATAGGGTCATTATTTATAAATGTTTATAATATAGTATGGATGGATATCACAGTCTCTTTTGGCTGTAATAAAATTGTGACAAAAAGACGCTCGGTCGCCTGTGACTTGCTTTCGCAGTAGCTGTACCTGCGCTGTACCTACTGCCGCCGCCGTCGAGACGTCCGATAGCCCGCGTCGCGTACAGCCGTCGAGTCGGCCGAACGGTAAGTATAGGAGCGGGTGATCGACATTCGTATTCTCGTTGTTGGAGATTGGTAGTAGGTACAAACAATGATACAAGTGGAATATGAATTCGGAATATTTTAGAGGTGTTTGTTATTTTCCTGGATAGGTATCCCTAATTAGTACATACCTATTTTACTAGAATTGAGAGAATGAATATTTTTTATGTAGGTGGTAGGTAAACGGAACTCTATACTTTGCGCGTACCTATAGGGTATTACTATTAGTCCGTTTTCTATTGGGAATGCTTGTATGGAGAGGTCGAAATTTTGAGTACAGCAATGCCATTTGGTAGGAATGTTATACACATTGACCTTAGTCCAAAACGCCCGGTAGCCACTTTGAACTCCTCGACTGGTGGGGGGGGAGGGGGGGGTTAAAGTACAGAGCTCCCGGCGTTCGGAAAAAAAATCCTGTCGGATTCGTTTGGACTTTTGAGTCAAGTTTGGTGTCGTTTTCAGGTAACTAGATGATGCCCAATTCATTCCTCATACCAGTTTTTAGGGTTCCCTAGCAAAATATGACGCAATACTTAAAATAATAAACTTTTATTAGTAGCGAAATGCAAACAAACCCTCATATTTTCATATTTTTGCATGAAATTTGGTTTATAAAAAAATACTGTCTGAAAGCCCATTTAATGCAGAATCTAAAAACATAAACAGTAAGTATATACTTTACAATTTTCAATGAAAAATAAAATATTGAATGTACTGCGACGGTCGTCAGCGCAGCGTAGTGGGCGGTAACAAGACCCGAAAAACTGTCAATGTCAACGCAAAAAGCTTTTATAATATCAATAAATTAAAGTGCTTACAATAATATCACACTTGTTATAAATATTCTCTTAATTATTATGAATTAAAACAAATGTGTTTTTTTAAAAAAACACACGAACTTTCGCCTTTATTACTTTAGTGTCATTTTTAATCATCTTCAATTTATAAACGAATTCAGATAATGTTGCCTGACTTCGTAGTCAGGCAACATTATTAAAAGTAAAGAAAAATAATAATAGAACGTTTTGTGAATTAGTTTTACTTACAACCACCTCCACAATTACATAACTCAGTACATTTGAGCTAGCGTTTGAAACATTGCACCTGGAACATCAAGATTTCACGCACCGACATCTTTTTAATTCTAGGCATTCTTGAGCAGCCGGAGGGCTTTGGGTCCACAGTGGCACCCAAGTTTCTTCTTCTTTCTGCCAAACCCATTCATATCGGCAAGAAATATTTTGCATCGCGTCTTCTTTAGGCACTTTTTTTGTAATATAAAATCCATATCCATATTAATTTGGCATGGAGATAGTTCGGGTCCCCAAAGGACATAGGCTACTTTTCATCCCGGAAAAACGCGTAGTTCCCGCGGGAAAGCGATAACCAAATTCGCGAAGTCGCGGGCAGAAGCTATTTTGTTATTATAAATCTGGTCAAGAAATTGATAATTTAATAAAGGCGAAAGTTCGTGTGTTTTTTTTTTACTTCTTCACGCTCAAGAGGCTGGACCAATTTTGATAAAATTCGGTATGGAGGCAGCTGAAACCCTTGAGTAATACATAGGCTACTTCTTAACAGCGGGTAATACCGCAGGGCGCCGCTAGTATAATATTAAAAAGAAGAAAATCAGGTAAAGAGAGAAAAACACATTTGTTTTAATTCATAATAATTAAGAGAATATTAATTACAAGT
The DNA here is from genome assembly GCA_963971205.1 of Aethes cnicana. NCBI lineage: Eukaryota > Metazoa > Arthropoda > Insecta > Lepidoptera > Tortricidae > Aethes > Aethes cnicana. The sequence goes on from OZ020293.1 coordinate 2,366,030, forward strand.
GTGATATTATTGTAAGCACTTTAATTTATTGATATTATGAAAGCTTTTTGCGTTGACTTTGTCAGTTTTTCGGGTCTTGTTACCGTCCACTACGCTGCGCTGATGACCGTCGCAGTACATTCAATGTTTTATTTTACATTGAAAATTGTAAAATTTATACTTACTGTTTATGTTCTTAGATTCTGCATTAAATGGGCTTTCAGACAGTATTTTTTTATAAGCCAAATTTCATACAAAAATATGAAAATATGAGGGTTTGTTTGCATTTCACTACTACTAAAAGTTTATTATTTTATATATTGCGTCATATTTTGCTACGGAAGCCTAAAAAACTGGTATAAGGAATGAATTGGGCATCATCTAGTTACCTGAAAACGACACCAAACTGGACTCAAAAGTCCAAACTAATCCGCCAGGATTTTTTTTCCGAGCGCCGGGAGCTCTGTACTTTAACCCCCCCTCCTCCCCTCCAGTCGCGGAGTTCAAAGTGGCTACCGGGTGTTTTGGACTTAAGTCAACTTGTACACCATTCCTACCAAATGGCATTGCTGTACTCAAAATTTCGACCTGTTTCCCAATAGAAAACGGACTATATTGATAAATCAATCAAACAATATGAATTTCAACAACGATGATACACCTGATTCAGGTACTTACTTGCATCGCGATTCTTATAAGAAATTACGACTCTCCCCGACTAGGTGAGCATTTTCACTCAAAAGTGTACCACGATGAAAATTCAGGTTTTATTTTTAAAGTATTTAATTTCTTAATTTTTTTAGCCAGAATAAAGAGTATACCTTAAAATTTATGAAATTTAACACGGTCCCCCTGAAATATCCTTAGTTTTTAAATAAACAAGGAACTTAGCTGACATGGTAGTCAATTCCTGTCAGTTTTGTTACTATATGGGCATTTTCACTCAAACTTGTACCCCCTGGTTTTGACAGTGTCCCACTACTTCAATATTTTATTACTGCCAAATATATTTGTTTGTGAATATTCGAATGGCATCTATATAAACTATATTCCTTAAATTATAGATTTCATCCCTAAATTCAAGTGAATTATGCTAAATGTAATTATTATGATTTTTTAAAGCCGCTCGGGTAGCACTTTTTGACGTGTCCCACCCCAATGTCGACTTTTTTAAAGTTGAATAATTAAAAAAGTATTGGGAAACATGAAGTCAATTGATGGCGTCCATAATCTACATTAGTTTGCTCGTCACAGGAATGAATATCGTAATAAAATTAATAATATTTCATATTAAAAACTAAATTTATATAGTGGTACCGAAAACTGTTGCCACCTGACATGTCAGGTTTGTGACCGCCAAAACGGGGCCAGAAAACCCACCAATTCATTTTTTTATCATATAAATAGCAACATTGAATGCCACTTGACTAGTTAGCCACAGGTTTAAAAATCCCGCGTGCGCAGGAGTGACGTGAAGCGAGGTGAAATTCGGTATGGAGGCAACTGAAGCCCTGGATTAATACATAGGCTACTTCTTAATAGCGGGTAATACCGCAGGGCGCCGCTAGTATAATATTAAAAAGAAGAAAATCAGGTAAAGAGAGAAAAATACATTTGTTTTAATTAATAATAATTAAGAGAATATCTATTACATGTATGATATTATTGTAAGCACTTTAATTTCTTGATATTATGAAAGCTTTTTGCGTTGAAATTGACAGTTTTTCAGGTCTTGTTACCCTCCCCTACGCTGCGCTGACGACCGTCGCAGTACATTCAATATTTTATTTTACATTGAAAATTATAAAAGATATACTTACTGTTAATGTTTTTAGATTCTGCATTAAATGGGCTTTCAGACTGTATTTTTTACAAATCAAATTTCATACAAAAATATGAAAATATGAGGGTTTGTTTGCATTTCGCTACTACTAAAAGTTTATTATTTTAAGTATTGCGTCATATTTTGCTACGGAACCCTAAAAAATTGGTATGAGGAATGAATCGGGCATGATCTAGTTATCTGAAAACGACACCAAACTTGACTAAACAACCCAAACTAATCCGCCAGGATTTTTTTTCTGAGCGCCGGGAGCTCTGTACTTTAACCCCCCCTCCCCCCACCAGCCGCGGAGTTCAAAGTGGCTACCGGGCGTTTTGGACTTAGGTCAACGTGTATAACATTCCTACCAAATGGCATTGCTGTACTCAAAATTTCGACCTGTTTCCCAATAGAAAACGGACTATTACGCGGTTGCATAGACATATATAATACTTCGTAAGTATAAAAATCATTGCGCGGTTGCCATTCCGATTCGCGGAATAGACGCGCGTCTCAATAGCCCTGTCCCGCTCTCTCCTACCGGCCGACCCTATGCCCCCGCGCCGCGCGCGCCAGCCACTCCAGCCGCCAGTCAGTCGCCAACTTTGAGCCATCACAACGCACACGCTACATTTTTGAGAAGAATTCACGATCACTTGTGATTAGGGCTTCGCCGCACACCGTGTTCTCATTTTACACCAAGACTCCACCGTGCGTGACAACTTTGTTGTTGTATTCCAGCGAGTGTTCGCGCTAATAGAATCGCTTCAACGGTCGCAGACTGAAGCACTGAAAGAAATATTTCGACGCCGGTAACATGCATGGCCGAGGGCCAGGGCACTCTTTCCGGCTGCAAAGCCACAGGAGTCGGTAGAAACCTTATTAGTGCTTACGGAGGTCGCCGCCCGTCACATCGTATAGGTATATTATATTTTCGACGCCGCAAGACAGTCAAAACACTGACATGTTTATAGTGAGACTCCCGGAGAATGATATCTCAGAAAGAGCGCAATTGGACATGACTTACGCCCTCCTTTCTAATCTAATAAGATAAGGAAAAGAGTACGGAGGGAAGACTTTGAGAAGGAGAGGAAACCGAGCCTTTGAAGGGCGCTTGAGCGCGCCGTGCGGTAGCAAGGCGCCCTGCGCGCCCGCGGCGGCTGCGGCGCCGCAGTCTTCGCCCGCGCCGACTGCCCAGACGCCCGCGTCAACCCAGGCGAGACCAATTCCCATAATTACTTTGCGAACGCACAACGTGTTATCAGTGAAAAAATAAAAGTGATCAAAGCTTTTATAGTAGAGATCTTCTAGTATCTAAAGTCCCGCGCCTTCACATTTCAAAACGCTGCAATTTATTTAAAAAGCACCACCAACACTCTCAACACATGTGTGCGTGCTGAGACAGCCATCAACTGTGCGTTGAGAGTGTTGGTGGTACTTTTTAAATAATAATGAAAAAATGCAGTTTTGAAATGTGAAGGCGCGGGACTTTAGATAGTAGAACATCTCTATCTAGTCTCGGTTGTGTTTCGGTAGTGAAGTGCGTCCGTTCGACTCGGTAGTAGCCATGTCCCTGCCCTTCATGCCAAATACCTTCTGATATTATAAATGCGAAAGTAACTCCGTCTGTCTGTTACCACTTCATGTTTCAGCCGCTGAACCGATATTGATGAAATTTGGTTTGGAAATGGTTGAGCCCCGGGGAAGATTATAGGTCACTTTTATCCCGGAAATCCTCTCTTAGTGCTGCCCTACATTCCCTAAGGAACTTGCACTCCAAATTTCAGCTCTCTACAACCAGTAGTTTCGGCTCTGCGTTGATCAATCAGTCAGTCAGTCAGTCAGTTTCTTGTTTTATATATATATAGATAACCGCTATTTTTTTAATCATTAGGATTGAATGCGGCAATACAACCCGCTGTCATATCATCTCAGACAGATACTCTAAAAAAACTGAATAGCCAGATTTATTATTATTATCCGTAGAGTGTGATCGAGTAAACTTTTGTCTCTATTTCAGATCAAACATCTACTGGAATGCCTTGGATCTGTCTTCCTAGGAGGGACAAAGTAAGCTTTCTCGAAGAGAAAGATTACATTTACCTGCGGCCTGTGAGCAACAACGAAGAGACATTGTGAAACCAATCACTGCTAATCAGAACCAACCTTATCATGTGTAAAATTGTGATATATTTTGTTATACCTATTTTAATAAACTTGTCAGAAATGTGTAGCAATTTTATTTTCGTGTGGCTGTGTGGCAATATACTTACTGAGATAAGATAAAAAGATGAAGATAAAATGAATAATATTTGGAATTCAACACTATTGATCTAGGGGTACTAGACAACGATATAAATACTTATAAAGAGAAATGTGTAAATACATATGCAAATAAAGATCCATGACATGAGTACAAATGTTCATTCTCATCATAGGTAGGTAGGTACTCTGTCAGTCGTGTAGGTGTTTAGATATTTTGATAAAATAACAAAATATTAGGAATTTGTAAAGTAACAACTATTTAGTTGATAATATTATATACTATACCTTGGACAGCTCATCGCACCAACATCTCGGTGCTCAAAGAACTCAAACTCGACCAACAATATCCGTCCATGGTTCGTCTAAGCCGAATCGTCAAATACTTCGGTCACATCTACTACTACTACTACACAGCCTTTTCACGGCCCACTGCTGGGCACAGGCCTCTCATTACGAGAGGGTTTGGGCTGAAGTCCCCATGCGGGCCCAGTGCGGATTGGGGACTTCACACACATCTTTGAATTACTTCGCAGATGTGTGCAGGTTTCCTCACGATGTTTTCCTTGACCGAATAGCTCAGTGGTAAATTCAAATTGAATTTCGCACATAAGTAAACTTACAGGTGCGAGCCGAAATCGAACCCCCGACCCTCTGCATGAAAGGCGGTGGGTCGAACCACTAGGCTTACCTTCAGTCACATAACTCGTGGAAATCCGACAAGTTGGAGAGACTAAATGCTGAAGGGAAAAGACCCAGAGAGAGGAGGCCGAACAGGTGCCGCCGGTAAATGCGGCGATGCACCAGGGCGAAGATCGCTGCACATGGAAGACCGTCACAAGAAGTATGTGCCGGAGGAGGAGGATAATGTAACGAAATCCACACGGATTTTTATCCTTTGATTAAAAATAGTAGTAGAAATAAATAATCATATCTAGATTAAAAATATTTCTATAATGTCAAGTAAAATATATCAAAAGTTTCACTAGTTTTATTTTTCCCCTTTACAAATATTTATTATAGAAAAACGAAAAAAAAAATACAAAAAGTTGAAAAAGTGAGGATCGAACCCACGACTTCCACGATTTATACTTCATAAAAAGAAATCACAAAAACCACAGCGCCACAGAAGCTCTGTGATTCTCGGCGAAATTAAGCCTTGGTTTCCACTACGTTTCACTACCTCAGTATGTGTGCGTGAGTTCATTCTCGGCAGACTTGTCGCCTTTTTTCCTAAATGAAAGGTGATGTACGGATAATTATGTGAAATTGAGATGTATAATATATCCCTTCAATCGCATAGTCCATCAAAGTGTACCTTTGGGCTTGGAATTTTGCGTAAATCCTGAAAATTACAATATCTACCACCCGCGCCATCTATTATCGTAGAGGCTACATAAAACCGTGAGTTATCACCTTAACCTGCACGCATCTGCGAATTTATTCAAAGATGTGTGTGAAGTCCCCAATCCGCACTGGGCTCGCGTGGGGACTATAGCCCAAACCCTATTGTGATGAGAGGACGCCTGTGCCCAGCAGTGGGACGCAAATAGGCTGTAGTAGTAGTAGTTTTTATGTCGATTCTTTCCTGTTAATATTTAGAAATGAGAGTATAATTAATCTTTATCTCTATATGGATGTTAATTAACTATTTCACCAACCAACTGCTAGGCGGATTTTGATAAAAGTTACCGTGAACATAAACTAACACATGTCCTACTTTTTACCCTGTATTTTTCAATAAGATTTTCACCGGCAACTCTGCCGTGCACTTCTACGGAATCTCAGTCAGTAGGTAGTAAGCCGTGGTGGCTTAGTGGTTCGACCTACTGCATCTCATGCAGAGGGTCGGGGGTTCGATTCCGGCTAGAACCTCTAAGTTCACTTATGCGCGAAATTAAATTTGAATTAACCACTGTACTTTTCGGTGAAGGAAAACATCGTGAGGAAACCTGCACGCATCTGCTAAATAATTCAAAGATGTGTGTGTGAAGTCCCCAATCCGCACTGGGCCCACGTGGGGGCTATAGCCCAAACCTTCTTGTGATGAGAGGAGGCCTGTGCCCAGCAGTGGGACGCAAATAGGCTGAAGTAGTAGGTAGGTAGGTACAGTTTTACACAACTTAGAAGGCGCGTTGATCAAGCAATAAAAGACCCGTCAACGGCTTAAGGGCTTCGCCGCGCGCCTTCTCATTTGTGTCGTGCTAAACTAGGAAAAATAGTTTTCCGAGAAATCGGAAAATACTTAAGTACACATGTTTTGTAGTCATAGGCTGGCGAGATGATTATCAGTGCTGATAACCTTATCACTGTATGGTCCGATGCAAGTGCGTCATACAACCCATCCATTGAAAAGGTGAATGAGAGACGCCCATTCATGCGTGATAATGAAACACGACATATTATTCAATGCAACCTGTAAACTATTGAGGTCACACGGTAATTGAGTAACAATAAAGCAATTATAATATCTTGATTCCAATACCAATATTATTACTTATACGGGGTCAAGCAAAACGCTGTGACGATAAACGATAATTTACCCACAGAATCAATTATCAATTCTAAGCATGCTTTTTAGGTTTTTAAATTTTTGTGAAGTCACTTTCTTCGTAATCAGAGGCCTTGGCCCATAACCTATTAAAAGTCGCGTAATGGTGGCAACAGTCTAAACTACCATCATACAGTATTAACTATTAATTTTGTTACAATTCTAACAAGACCTAGTATTTGTAATGAATTTATCCTAATTTTTTTTCAGTTAGTGCCCCGCTGGGTGGCTCCGAATCTCCTCACCTTCGTAGGTTTCCTCCTCACTGTCCTAGACTTCGTTCTTCTATCGTACTACGACTATTCCTACACGGCTGCGAGTGCGCAGAACGAGACCATAGTGGAACTGAGCGAGAGGCAAGAAGTCATACCTCAGCCGCTGTGGTACGCGTTGGCTGTGTTTCTCTTCCTCGCGTACACGCTGGGTAAGTCTGTCTCTTTCTAACAATAAGAGACTATGGGTTATGGTGATATGGGCTTATGCCGAAAGTTGGGAACATCACAAATAACTGCCAAATATTTAAGCCACGTGCCTTCTCATTTGCGTAAACCTGTTACTGACTTGTCTAGTCAGTTGACTAGCCAATTATACGGGGTCAAGCAAAAAGTTGTGACGATATTGTATCCACAGTATCAGCTATCGATTCTAAGCAGGTTTTTTAGGTTTTAATATTTTTCGACTTTGTGAAAAATCCCATACTGGGCCCTACAAAAAAAGAATATCATCTTGAAAAAAAAAAAAACTAAAAAACATACTTGGATTTGATAGCTGATTATGTGGGTAAAATATCGTCACAACTTTTTGCTTGACTCTATACATTCATAATGCAACACCATTTTTCAGACGGCATAGACGGAAAGCAGGCCCGCCGGACCCAAACCTCAGGCCCGCTGGGAGAGCTGTTCGACCACGGTCTGGACTCGTATACGGTCTTCTTCATACCAGCCTGTCTATACTCCATCTTTGGGTGCCTGGACTACTCCGTATCACCTCTAAGGTATCTTCATAGAAAAACTCAGACATAGAATTTGTTTATTTTTTCGCTATTTTTGCTAAAACTAATTAGTATGAACATAGAAGAAATAAGGTAAACTTGGAATAACAACCTTCAAACAAATCAGCGTACGCCCGAAATAAGTGTTAAATGCGATAATTGATGTCGCTGCCTAGGTAGCCTGCATACAAACTTGAACTCCATGAGCAACATTTGGGGACTTCACACACATCCTTGAATTACTTCGCAAATGCGTGCGAATTTCCTCACGATGTTTTTCCGCCACCGAAAAGCTCAGTGGTAAATTCAAATTGAATTTCGCACATAAGTAAACTTAGAGGTTCTAGCGGGATTCGAATTCCTTACCCTCTGCATCATCTGCATGCGAGACCACCATGGCTTTATATTCACTAGAATAGAATAGAGTAGAAAATCTTTATTTTCGATACTGTAACAATAAGTCTTAAGGCTATACTTATGATCTAATCACTACATCTGTACTTAATCATGATTTTTTTCATATTTTAGAATGTACTACATAATGTGGAATATTCTGCTAAACTTCTACCTAAGCCATTGGGAAAAATACAATACGGGTGTATTGTTCCTACCCTGGGGATACGATTTTAGTATGTGGGTAAGTGAAAAAATAAGATTTAGTAAAATTTTAATGTCAAAACTTGTGAGAATGAGAGTATGAGAAATATTTATTTCAAAACTCCACATATCCTATCTTAAAACTAATTACAAATTTTACCTTATTCCTAGTTAACATGCGGAAATTTTTGAAAAAGGTATCCTCTCAGCTTTCTAAAGAAAGATTATTGCCTATGATTCAGGATAGGTTTGGAAAGAAAAAAAATAAGGCAGAATCTAAAGGAACAGCCACAGGGAACAGCTAAAAAAAGGAAAAACGGCTTTGTATGGGAATCGCCTTCGGGTGATACGAAGTTCACCGGGTACCGGGTTAGCTAGGTTATAAGAATAAATATAAAAATGAACTACTCTTTTGCAGGATATAAATAGTATCCATACTAATAAAAAAGTAACTGTCTGTCTGTTACCCCTTCACACTTCAACCGCTGGACCGATTCGGATGAAGTTTATTATGGAGACAGTTGGAGTCCCGGAAAAGAACATAGGCTACTTTTTATCCCGGAAAAACGCATTGTTCCCGCGGGAACGCGATAACCGAATTCCGGTCGCGGGCAGAAGCTAGTAGAAAACATTTATGTGATACTAAGCTAATAAATAAGCTTGCCTGGAAGAGATCGCTATTAAGCGATAAGACCGCCTGCTATATGCCATACCTTTTGTGTAATTACACTATGTCTGTACTGTTCCTTGAATGTGTGGTGTTCAATAAAGTATATTATATTGTATTGTAAATAGCAGGCCAGGTCAAAAGTACATTACAGACCTAGGGTGGTGAATTCGTAAATGTCCCAGATCGCAGGTTTCTGTGGCCCGAACCGAAGGTGAGGGTCATAAATATGCGATCTGGGGCTTTACGAATTACCGCCCGTGGTTTGTCAAAAGTTTTACATCTTGCCTTGGCCAAGAAATGAGATGTAAGTAATAGTACATTACAGACCTAGGGTGGTAAATTCGTAAATGTCCCAGATCGCAGGTTTCTGTGGCCCGAACCGAAGGTGAGGGCCATAAATATGCGATCTGGGGCTTTACGAATTACCGCCCGTGGTTTGTCAAAAGTTTTACGTCTTGCCTTGGCCAGTTAGCCTTCGGTTCGGGCCACAGAAACCTGCGATCTGGGACATTTACGAATTCACCACCCTAGGTCTGTAATGTACTATTAAACCGACGAGCATGTATGCGGAACGGGATGAAAGTTTAAGAAGCGAGAGAAGTATGCAAGAGTCGTAGCAAATGGAAAGAAGTGGTATCTGCCTACCCCTATGGGAAAAAGGCGTGATATTATGTATGTATGTAAATACCATTTTTGTATATTTCCCAGGCGTCAACGGCGTTTTTCCTCTGGACGGGGGCTAAAGGCACGGCGTGGTACAAGCGGCACATTTTCGGGGGCTACACGCTTGCCAATGGATTCGAGTGGCTGGTGTATGCCACTGGGGTGTTCACGAATCTGCCAGTCGCACTCTATAACACGTATAAGTGAGTCAATTCTACCAGAAACAAGGAAATTATATATACTGACAATATGCTTACATCGCGGGCCGCGGCGTACATCGGCAAAGCTCTACTACTACTACTACTTCAGGCTAGAGAACCCCCGACCCTCTGCATGAGAGGCGGTAGGTCGAACGACAAGGCCACCACAGCACGGGAGCTCAAATTCAGGCTACCTGGGCAGCAATATCTATTATCGCATTGAACGCTTATTTCGAGCGTACGCTAATTTGGATGAAAGTTGTCATTCTAGGATTACCTTGCTTATTCTATGCTTCTACGTTTCTTTTAAGGACTTTAGTCATCTATACTCTATTCTATGTATATAGATACTACTAAAAACTAGTCCGCACTTCAATTACGTTTGCCAATTAGTTTCCCCAATCCATACTAATTGCACTTGAATCCGGTGAATTAATTGCGCTTTTTGTGGTGATTGACTTTGCCAATTATATTCAATCCAATTGTAATTTTTTCTATGCGAAATTAAACCTTATTTGGGAAGCAGTGTGGTTCAATCTCGTGTAAAGATTAATTGAACGACTGAATGACATTTTCTGATATTTGGGTCTTTCAAACCAATTACCAACTGTCAAATGAGTCAGTTTGACAGTCCGTAATTGGTTTGATGAAATGTCAAATGAAAGGCCGAAATATCAGAGAATATCATCGCCATTTTAACTAACGGCAAACCAATTGCAATCAATCAAGTGTCAACGCCGATTGCAAAGTAGAATTAGCTTCAAACTAATTGTTAATTGTCAAACGTAATTGAGGTCCAGGTTAAAGTACATAAAGTTGCTTTACAGCCATCATCATTGATTTGGCGCCCGGACTACTATTGACATAGGTCTATGTTAAAATAAAGAGATCGCTGCTTAGCGATAAGTCCGCCCGTTGTTTACCTATTAACTGCGTATCCTTTGAATGAATGAATGATACTTTATTCGCTGAATATGGTTTACAAAGGATTTCCTGTATTTTGTTTATGGTGTTCAATAAAGTAAGTGTAAAAAGCCGTGGTGGCCTAGCGGTTCGACCTACCGCCTCTCATGCAGAGGGTCGGGGGTTCGATTCCGGCTCGCACCTCTAAGTTTACTTACGTGCGAAGTTCAATTTGAATTTACAATGAGCTTTTCGGTGAAGGAAAACATCGTGAGGAAACCTGCACGCATCTGCGAAGTAATTCAAAGATGTGTGTGAAGTCCCCAATCCGCACTGGGCCCGCGTGGGGACTATAGCCCAAAACCTCTCATGATGAGGGGAGGCCTGTGCCCCAGCAGTGGGACGCAAATAGGCTGTAGTAGTAGTAGTAGTTCAATAAAGAGATTTGTTGTTGTTAAAATTCCATTTTTATTTGAGAGGCACTGACTTTTGCCTCTTTTTGCATTTCTGTGAATGGTATATATGAGATGTCTTTTTCTCCCAGGTCGTATAAACTAGGCACGGGGAAGATGCGGTCCGCCGGCGAAGCCCTACGGCCTCTGTGGTCACTCCTCACTGTGTTCGCTGTTTGTAGTGTGTGGGTGCACTACTCTAGCCGTCTGCCCGCTGCGGACCCGAGAGCTTTGTTTCTACTTATTGGGACCCTTTTCAGCAATGTCGCGGTGAGTCATGTGCATCTTTAGTATTTGCGTGTATATATTTCTCAATTTAAGTACAGTCGAGTTCGCCAATATATACACACTTTTGCACCTTACCACGTTGTAATAAGGTCCAAAAGTGTACACATATTAATGAACTCGCCTGTACCTAATTCTATCGTTGTCTAGCCCCACTACCCACAGTACAATCTTTGCTTCGTTTAGGACTAGGTCTATTTGTGTGAAATTTCCCAAGATATTTATTTAGTTTATTTTGTTTGTATAAACTGGGATGCGACATTCATCAGATCAAATTTAGAGGCCTAGGTACCAGGTACTAAGCGTGTCTACTTTCAACATCATAGCAAAAGGTTATAATTGGCTTGTAAATGAATATGTTTCCTTTAAGGCATTGATCTTTGCGAATAAAATAAATCATCGCCCCAAGCTCGGTCTCAGGGGCGTGGAGGTGGTAGTCATTGAAAAAATGGGCCATTTGCTATTTATGTGACCAGTGACACCTCTTTCCCGAGTAATATGACCATAATGACCCAATCGCGCTAGAACCGCAAAAATAAGTTTGATGGAATTAAACACACAGAGGCTTTATAATCTGGATTGAAACATAGCTTACTTTTTATCCTGGAAATCATATTTTGAGGGGGCGAAAAGGAGGTATAGCACGACACAACTTAGAAGGCGCGCGGTGAAGCACTTAAACCGTTGACGCAGAGTCTATTTTTGCTTAATCCACGCGCCTTCTAAGTTGTGTAAACATGTAGAGTGGAAAAGACACGAGCAAAAGTTTACTTCCTGACTTATCTTTATTGATTTATGTTGTCGTTTTCAACAGTGCCGGCTGATAGTGAGCCAGATGAGCAACCAGCGCTGCGACGCGGTGAACTGGCTGTTGTACCCACTTGTGGGCGCTGCCGCCCTCGGGCTGTGGGCGCCACGACACGAGCTCGCCGCGTTCTATGGGGTCACGGCACTAAGCGTACTCGCCCACATACACTACGGAGCTTGCGTGGTAAGTGTCGCTTTGCGGATGCGGATTGAGCGGATGGAATATAAAAAAGAAAATCTACCTGCGAACAGTGTTTAGAATCACTGCTTATATTAGATGCGAAAGTGTGTATTGTGTATAATAATAGCTTCTGTCTATATGCAAGACAATTTCGCCAATGTCAAGTTATTGGCCTACCGGCCGAGTAGAGTATAAAAGATAAATCAAGTAAAAATGGGGAAGCTCAGGAAACGTCGACCATTTTGGTCGACGGCCATTGATCAACCGGTCAGTTGATCGGCCGTTTTGGTATGTTCCGTTTTCAAAGTAAAAACCACAAAAAGGTTACATTATACAAAAATCTAAGTTATTGTAAACTTTTCTTTTCTAGGTACAGCAGATGTGTTCCCACTTCAGGATAAACTGTTTCCACATAAAGAAGCGCTCAGATTGACTCTTAGATGACAATGCGTGTTAAATAACATAGAGAACAATATTACACAACATTACTCCGACGCTTCGAAGTTTTTAGAAAAGAAATAATAGAAATAAAATAAGCCAGTGCCTTAGTTCGAGGCGCTATGAACTCTAATAAGTATTTTCCCTGGATAACCATTATTTTGTAAGTAGAACTGCAAAATTTCTAAGTTTTACCAATAGTTGTATCCCAGTTTCAAAATGCTATTCAAACTTTATTTGTGTTGTTCTTGTATGTTACATACTTTTTGTAATTGAAAAAATGTGCTCATATTTTTGTATGAGCTATGAATATTATGTGCATATTCTTTCAATAGCACGCATTGTCTTCGTTTGATTATTTATTTCTAATCTTTATTCATAAACTTATATATTTTATTGACTAAGGGCCGGTTCCTATATCCACGTAACGCCTCGTTTTGCCTACGGACGGTTAAAATTTGACAGATTCTCTATGGAACAAATGTCAAAAATCAACCGTCCGTAGGCAAAACGAGGCGTTTCGTGGATATAGGAACCGGGCCTAAATGAAAATGTATTAATTACATTTATTTAGATATTAAGTGTAACATTTAGTATTTTTTCAAGTATAATCACGAATCTAACCTTAAATGTATTAAAATTTGTTTTATATCTTCATTTTATTTGCCAGTATCGACAAAGAGTATTATGTAAAACTTTTAATCGTTTTTGTAAGTATAGGTATTGTTTAGTATTATTTATTTACTTATCATGCTGTAACATGTTTATTTTTTTATTTTTTTCTGTTTTATAAGATCCATTTGTATTTTATAACTTGTGTTGTGCGTTGTCTTTTAGTCAAATCTAAAAATGTGCATATTTCTAATCTCATTTAATATGCTTGTCAATTTTTTTTTTTTTCACTGTAGATAAGAAATTATATGATTGTGTTGTATGGCTGTAATAGCTTTTAATTGCTTAGCACTAAAAGATACTTATACAATTATATCACCTAACAATGAAATTGAAAAACGTAAACCATAATTCTCCTCTAACATGTATACATTTTGAAATTATTTTGTAGATAGATATCACTAAATAATAATGTCTACCTCCATCGTCAGTAGCTAGTCGATGTATCAAATCGTGAGTAAGTACTTTAAAAATTCTAAACACCGAACAATTTAAAAAATATGTTGAGAATATTATTAAGAGCAAGCTTAATCGCAAGAAATCAAAATATATTTGTAAATAAGTAAGGATCCTTTATTCAAGATAATTTAGGCCCAGTTGCTCTAAACAGTTAACTATTATGGTAACCTACAGTCAGACTCTTTAACTACTAAGGGTGAGTTTATTCAAACCGCCCGTGAAAGTTAACGTTAAATATTTTACTATGGGACAAGATGACGTTTCTGTATGAAATGACAGCTCGGCGGCCATATTTAACGACCAGGAGTCCGTCAACTATGCTTGAATCAACCCACCCTAAGTCTCTTTGACCTTGGGGTGGTAGAGCCGTCCGGGTTGGTACCACCGACTTAGCCGCTAACCTGCCGGAAAATAGCAGTGCTCGCACTGTTGTGTTCCGGTAAGAGGTTAGCCGGTGAAATTACTGGCACAGAGGCATTCCATCTTAGACCTCAGAGTGAAAAAAAACTGCTAAATTTGCTGTGATAGCAACTGAACTTAAGTCATACTTGTGAGCAAAGTTAATGTAATAGGACCTCTTAATAGCACTTCACTTCGCTGTTACTTGTCAAAAGTACTATGTGCATCCTTCACTTTTATCATAAAGAATGACAGAGATGGAACACAAATAGTTAACAAATATAGAAAAGTAGCTTTATAGCACGAGCCTATCGCTAGTTTGTAAATTCAAGTGCCTCATGAATGAATAATATTTTTATGACATTTAACTAATCCATACAATAATTCCAATAACATGTAGGTATACTTCTTCGTATAAAATATGTTTAGAAAAATAGGTGTACGGTCCATTTTCAAAGAAATCAAGTGTGAAAGTGTCTATGAACTGAGAATGCCAAGGTTCTAGAATTATACAATCAAATAATATTGAATTCTTTATTGAACACCCAAAAAAATACAAAAGTACCTACAAAGAAGAATTGTGACAACAGGCGGTATTATCGCTAAAGAGCGTTCTCCTTCAGGCAACCTTTAGGTACCGGTTGTTATATTTAGTTCTATTCAAATTGCGATTATACCTACCTACCTTTATTACATTAATCAACTGGAGCCTCTTTATTCTCAGGTCATGAGTACATACGAAAATGGTCAAACACCTGCTTGAAAAAAAAACATTGTGACAATAGATAATTTGCAATTATACTCATGGTGAATGTTGAGATTATATTTGTAAGAAGGCATAGTTGTAAGGCAATGTTCAGCAACTGGTCAATTAACAGTAATCAGTTTTAGTATTAACCTTGATTATAGGCTCTAACTAAATTAGTTAAGTTGAAAAAAAAAGTTTTTCTGCGTTACCTGACTTCGGGTTTGACCACAGACCACGGAAGTATATCCAGGGGCTATATTCTATTGCTATATACGGCGCTCAAGTTAAACTTTAAATCTAGCTGCTTAATGTTCGGTCGCAACGCCGCGACGCGTGAGCGATCCTATAGGGAATCTCCCTGTCCCTATTTAAGACTTCGAATATAGCCCCTGATAGAAAGAATCGCAATAGAAGGAAAGAGTTATATGTACCTCACGGGCGGGTAGGTGTAACCTTCATTGCTTGCCACCACATACCGCGAGGTATTTTCTTCGGTGACGTCATAAACATACTCGTTCAAAAAAATTTACGTTCGATTCCCATAGAAATCGACGAGCTCTTTCCTTCTAACCATGTTCTAACCGATATAGTTTTGTTCCTCCGACTGGTTTACCTTAGTAGTGGAGGTACTGAAGGTATGTTCGTGTGCAAAAATCGCGGACCATGAAATGTTTTGTGGTTCGTCTACCTAAGCCATGTTGCCACGCGCGCGCATGATTCCTTATAATTGAGTTCCCCTACTTTAATTAAGGTATCTGTACCACAATTACGTTTGACAATTAACAATTAGTTTGAAGCTAATTCTACTTTGCAATCGGCGTTGACACTTGATGATTAATTTCAATTGGTTTTCCGTTAGTTAAAATGGCGATGATATTCCCTGATATTTCGGCGTTTCATTTGACATTTCATCAAACCAATTACGAACCGCTAAACTGACTCATTTGACAGTTGATAATTGGTTTGAAAGACCCAAATATCAGAAAATATCATTCAGTCGTTCAATTAATCTTCATACGAGATTGAACCACACTGCTTCCCAAATAAGATTCAATTCCGTATAGAAAAAATGACAATTGGGTTGAAATCAACCGGCAAAGTCATTCGCCACAAAAAGCGCAATTAATTCAACGGATTCAATTGCAATTCGTTTGGATTGGGGAAACTAATTGGCAAACGTAATTGAGCTGCTGGTACACTTATTGCTTTAATTCTACGAAACTATTGATATTTCGACAGAACTGCACTATGGACCTTTCGGAGTTGCCTTCTGCAATGTGATAGTTTAGCCCGCTAGTTACCTATAATACTGTATGACGTCATGCTTATCACCACAGGGGCTATATTCGAAGTCTTTAAATAGGGATCTCGCTCTTCTCTACAGGATCGCTCACGCGTCGCGTGAACTTTAAGCAGCTAGATTTAAAGTTCAACTTGACGCGTGAGCGATCCTATAGGGAACAGCGAGATCCCTATTTAAAGACTTCGCATAGAGTCCCAGTGGCCGTTATCTAAATCAAATAAACTATAGTGAGAAATTAATTGTTTTATTTATTAGGAAACATTAGATACGCTATTGCTAATATGCATACCTACTAATACTAAAGCTGTTTGTTGGTTACGCTTACACGGTTAAACCGCTGGACAGATTTAGATGATTTTTTTTACGATTATTTATAGTTAGACTAGATTAAGGGGAACGATATTGGCTACTTTTTCCCGCGGGTACGCTCTAACTCAATTCCACGCGGACGAAGTCGCGGGCTAAAGCTAGCCCACAAATAACAGCCATATTTTAATTGTACAATTTTGGGATCCATTCTCAGTTCGCACTGTTCATCTCTCATTCCGCATACCGAGATTGCAGGACTATACATACCTACTGGGATTTTGTTTCCTATTTATTCGCTCTAGGTAATAGACCTGGGCCTATATTCGAAGTCCTTAACGCATTCACTGCCACTTCTTTTTACGAACTTTCGCCAGGTGCCACATCTGTCATTAAGGGAACATTGCAACGCACATGTGCGTTCAAGGCAATACGGGAAAGTCAGCAAAACGCATATATGCGTTGGTGGCAGTGAATGCCTTAATAGGGTCCTTCGTTACCCCTGTTACAACCCATCTTACTACCAGTAGTAACACGGGAGTTTTTTTTTGCCCGTGTTACCACTAACTGCTCTGGTAGTAAGACGGTTTTTTTTTATTTCCCCTATTACTACTGCCCATTATCATGGCTAAATCCCGCCTATTCCAGCCATACCATCTATAATGGCTTCCCCCCTGGTGGGGACTCGGAAGGAATAATACAAGGAATGTGACTGGGTCGACGGGTCCCCGCTACGCGGGGCCCCTATTTCTAGGTAGTTTGCCCTTCGGGCGTATATAGATGACTAACAAACCTAACCTACATTCACACCTTTGACCTAACGGACTGAGTGGACTTAATGGGCAGTAGTAATTAATGGAGAGGATCGGGCAGTGAAAAGAGCGTATATGGGTCGTCCGACTGGACGTCGCCCAGTGGGGCGACCTAGATATCGCTGGAGGGACGTCGTCGAAGCGGACCTGCGGAGCCTCCAAGTCAGCAACTGGCAGGAGGTGGCGCAGGACAGGGCACAGTGGCGAGAGCTCGTTTCGGAGGCCAAGATCCATTTTGGGTCGCTGAGCCAGCGTAGTTAGTTAGTAGTAATAGGGGAAATAAAAAAAATCCGTCTTACTACCAGAGCAGTTAGTGGTAACACGGGCAAAAAAAAACTCCCGTGTTACTACTGGTAGTAAGATGGGTTGTAACAGGGGTAACGAACGAATAGGGTTCTCGCTGTTCCCTATAGGATCGCTCACGCGTCAAGCTGAACTTTAAATCTAGCTGCTTAAAATTCACGCGACGAGCGAGATCCCCTATTTAAGACTTTGAATATAGGTCACGATTTTGTAAAGGAAGGGACAACAACAACACTATAATAATAAAATGTTTCAGATAAAGAAATAATTTATTAAATTATCATGATAATTATATGGTCATTAATTCATGCCACTAACGGTGGATTAAAGCGCTCCCCTCACGCTCTTTAGGAAATCAGACTTTATTTTTTCTCTCTCTTCAACACTAGGGACGAATGGATAAATGCCTCTCGCTCTTCGGTCACTAAACACCGATGCCTGAAGTATAAAGATATCATGAAATAACCTGCTGCCAGACAGCAGCATTGTTGTTCCAAAGGCGGATTTAGGGGGGGCACGGGGGCACGTGGCCCTCCTCCCCAGACGGCGTTATTTTTTATGATAAGTACTTAGTTATTTTTTTTGCCCGTCCGCCCCTTTTCTAAGAGCAACTAACTCCGTCCACTTAAGCTTTGCAAATCGCTGTCGGCAACCCTAGTTCTCTACTGCGAAAAAAAACCTCAGTGGTAATAATTAAAAGTATGGAGTGTGGAATGTGTCTTGGTAAGGAGTGCAATCTTATATGGCGAAACAGTTGAAAACGGGTCCAGCGGATTTGATAAGCAACAAAACAAAACACACTCTCCTCACAACCGTTTTCGCTGCATTTTTGCCTCAGCAGCGCCATCTGAAGGCGCTACTGCAGACTATCCGCCTAGGTGGCTTGACTGGAGTGGCGACCGCAGCGCCCCCAACCTACCCGATTTGGTATCCACCTTTGGAACTATAAAGATTGCGCTCCTTTACTTCAACCCTCCATAATTAAAAGGTAAACAAACCTACCCAAAATTTCTTACACATGTTATAGTTGTCGAAATATTCTTTACACTTTTTCTGATCGTAGTCATTATCATCGAGACATGCGTAGGATTGTTTCTGCTCCTATAAAATAATCACAATGCAAGAAAAACAGTTACAATATTTAACGCGAATGACTGTTTTCTTTCTTTCAAATTGTTTTTCTTAGTTAAGCTCTCTAAAGAAAGAGGGATAAAAGGAACAAACTGCTTTATTGGTAGTGGTAGGACCTGGTGTAAGGTCCGTCCGGATAGATACCACCGTCTTACTCGCTAAACTGCTGCCAAATAGCAGTGCACTGTTGTAAGGGGGTAAGGCAGCGCGTGAAATTACTGGCATAAAGAGGCATCTTAGGCAATTTCTTATGTCCATGATCGCACTCGGTGATCGCTTACCATCATGAGGCCTGTAGACTAAAAAAAATGAGACTGATTGTGGTAAACTCTATATCTGGCCGCCTATGCATTTGCATGTCAAAATTACATGTGTCAATCTACTCTGGAACTTTTGTTGAATAAAGCCATGTTTCCTTCATAAGTGGTTATATTCTTACACTGATAGATACTGTTGAGCCCCTACGAGCATGAAATGTGGTAGGTGTATCGATAAAGGTTCTTTAAATGGCGTAATCTTTAAGATTTTGAAGATTCGTCCTGAACATTTGAAATAGGATGGATCATGAAAGTTTGTATGAAACTACGAGTACAAGTCGAACTATCAAAGTCGTAAATACTCGTAAGTTATAAAATACCTGCAAGCAAGGATTTGTCTGGGCTGCATCTGGATTATTGCTTCCCCTCATTGTATTTGGTGTAAGTATATATCACTATACTTATAGATTAGTATTATTTCATTTAATTATATGCTCAGCTGGTTAAAAAATCTTGTTACAGTTTTGACATGAATTAATGACAAGTTAAAAAAGAAAATAATAGTACAGGGAGGATTTATTTATGAAGCTTGTAGGTATGCGACTGTGAGTGAGAGCAAATGAATGAAACTTTTTGGAAAAAGATCAAACAGGTCAAGTTCCATCTGAGCAGTCTATTATTTCTAAAATAACACATCTATTATTTAGTTAAATGTATAATAAAAGAAATGCATCTTAAAAACAAATGGCTACGAGTATGTATATGTTCAAAACTTTTACCCAAATAACAACTCACAGCATTCACTTTTAAAGCTGAATAAAAACAAACATGTCATCATATTGAACTTTTACTCAACTTACAGTACTTATTTACTTTTAAAAATTGATCTTTCAGCCTTTACTTAGGTACATTATTAAAAAGCATGTTGTACAACTAATCTAGCATAGCCTAAAATACACATTTCATTTTCTAAAAAATCCAATTTTAATATGTAGTCTATTTGTAGTATCTATATGTATTCCCATTTCTTAAATTAATTTTCTAGAGTTGCTCGGACCCTCTTCATGTAATCTGACTTTATTTTTTCCCTTTCTTCTACATCAGGCAGAAATGGATGGATGCCTTTGGCTTTTCTGTCACTGTACACCTTACCCTGAAAAATAGATTTACCAAAAATAAATAGTAAACGTGAACCAATTTCGATGATTCTTTTTTTGTTCGAAAGGTGGTACTTCCAAGTTGGTCCCATATTAATTTGGTTCAGTTTTGATGATGGGATCCATGAGAAAATGAGGGAACTCCTCCAAATTTGCTAGCACGTAGATGATTTTGGTGTCAATTTCGAGGACTTCAGAGTTACTTATGTACTTCTATAGTAATGTTTGGAAACTTTAGCCGAAAAAAAAATTAAATAAAAAAATAAAAACCGCCTTCAAACTCCGACAGACTGCGAAGTCGGTGTCAAGTGAACCGACCCAAAGAAATGATAATCATATAGTGAACTTGACATTGACATCGCAGTCTGTCGGAGTTTGAAGGCGGTTTTTATGTTTTTATTTAAAAATTTTTCAATATTGAAATGAATTAAAAATTATTATTTAAAAAGAAATCTCAACCAGTGAAAATTATCAACTTAACAAGGTCCTGTCAAATAGTTGACACAGAACATATGCATCTCTTTCTTAATGTACAGCCAATGCAAAAGATAAAAACGGATTCAGTACATTGCATGACTATCACATGTTAATTATGATGTACTTTTTAACAATTAATTTCTCTTGCTATAGCTCTGAAACCTGTTCTGTTAGTTTTAGGTCTGTATTACTATTTGTTTTTAAGAACTATGTACATATTGATGAAACCTTACATAGGTAGAGCACGACTCAAATTAGAAGGCGCGCGACGAAGCACTTATGCCGTTGACGCAGAGTCCATTATTGTTTAATCGGCGCGCCTTCTAAGTTGTGTCTTGCTATACTTACTTACCCAGAACTTTTTACAAGTGTTATAGTTGTCGAAGTAAGCTTCACATTTTGCATGATCAAAGCCATTTTTGTTGAGACACTCGTAAGATTGTTCTTGTTCCTTAAAATAGAATTACATAATTATTATATCGACTATGAAAATAATGCAACCACGCACAGGTTTTCGTTTAGCGGAAAACTCTAACAAACCTTTAAGCAAGGATTCATTCGAGCGGCATTTGTATTCGTAAGTTTAGTCATGTTTGAATCTGATAGTTGTGTCCCTAAGTTAAATGTATTCCGAGTAAACAACTTTTTATTTTATTTCCGTAAAACTTCTCGGCGCGGACTCCACCTCCACCGACCCAAGATGGACATAACATGTATGTCACAGTGACAGCTGACAGTTCTTTTTTTTTTTTAGTAGCTGACAGTTCAGTTGGGAATGCGGTGAAGAACTGTCATTTGTGTGGTGATTAGCAGCAGTTAAATTATGAACTTAAATAGCAATCGAAAAATTATTTTTGTAAACGGCTCTTGCTTGTATCGAAACGTTTTGTGATCAAGGTTGGTTTGCTATTACAACTTTGGTCCACCAATGAAATTAACGGATAGCTTAAATATAGCCATTCAGAGCTTAGCAAATCAAGCGATTACTAATCCTTTAAATATGTTGTAATTGTGAACTGACTAAAATTGCGACGCGAGCGAGAGTCGAATAACAGCCTTTTCATAAAGCAATAATCGCCTAATTTAATAAAAACTTATATTTTACAATGTTATATTGCTAATGAAGTGCCTAAATATTTTGATGGTTTTATATAATTAGTGTATTAAGTGCTATCGTGATGTCGAAGAACAAAATTGCCGCTCGGATAGACAGTCAAAATGTTGAAGTCAAAACTAAGGTAAGTAAATTTCTAATTTTCTTACGAATAAAGTGAGTCACGTTATGCTAGAAGGGTAATTTATAGAGTAATGTTTATAAGTGGTTAAATCGTTGCACTTTATTGTGAGATGAGTAAAGATATGCACGTAGGCAGAAGTCGCCAAGGTGAGAAGATAATTCGTATAATTATATATCGGTTGACTGAGAATCACTTACAGCATGAGCTATCATTATAAAACCTATTTATATCTATAAATTGTCCAGTGGAAAGTGCCTCAATGTGTATTCATTCATTGTGTTATGTTTCAATTAACTTTCCATGGTTATCCTTTACAACAAAGCTCTCTATGAGATATCGAATAAACCTTGATAATTATTACAAAAAATATTTATTTTTATCCCATTATAAATTTTTTACTTCCATAAGAACCTACAATAATAAATCATTGTAAGTACAGTCTCCATACCATGTTGCAAATTTTTTTCATAAAAAATATCTCATGATCTATATAAAAAGTTATCTAACGAAAAACATGTTCCTATATTTATTATTGAATTTCCACAAGTGTTATCTGTGAATACTATAAAAATGTGGATATCTATTTTTGAATGCTTAACAATTATTATTGTAATAGTAAAGTTAAGCAACATTCCTGATGCCTGATAAGTGATAACATAACTTGTGTGTGACTTAAAAGATAAGTTGCCTGTAATCATATTTCAAAATTTTTTTTTTTTAATTTTTTATTTAATTCAATTTGAATTTACCATGAGCTTTTCGGTGAAGGAAAACATTGTGCGGAAACCTGCACGCATCTGCGAAGTAATTCAAAGATGTGTTTGAAGTCCCCAATCCACACTGGGCCCGCGTGGGAACTATAGCACAAACCCTCTCATGAGGAGAGGCCTGTGCCTAGCAGTGGGACGCAAATAGGCTGTAGTAGTAGTAACTAAATCTGCTGGAAACTGCACAACATGCAACAGCGGACTGACGGTAGTTGAAACACTTGTAGAATCACCAATAACTACCACAATGATATTTAATATAGTCCATTCTTCTTCCAGTTTGACGCGGAATTCCGTCGGTTCTCCCTCAGCCGGACGGAGAAGCTCAAGTACGAGGACTTCAAGGCCCTGATCGAGAAGCTGCACCGGCTGCATGACGTCACATTCCTCATCTCCTACACGGACCCTCGGGACGGAGACTTGCTGCCAATCAATAATGATGATAACCTGGCACGGGCGTTGCTCACAGCGCGGCCGCTGCTCAGGGTCATCATACAGAGGAAAGGTACGGAGAACACTACTACTACTTCTGCTAAATACTACTACAGGGCACAGGCCTCCTCTAATCACGAGAGGGTTGGCTATACGGAGAATAATTAAATGAAAATGGTTGTTTAATTTAATAACAAAGGCTTAAACAGAGTATTCATTAGGGACATGAGTGACGGTGACTCTTGCAGCAACACTACAGTTATGTATGTATCATTGTCCCTTTTTACCCGACTGAGCCAGAAGGAGGGTGATGTTTTTCGAGTGTATGGTGTGTATAGCACGACACTACTTAGAAGGCGCAAGCGCGTATGCCGTTAATGCAGTCCTGTTATTGTTTAATCCACGCGCCTTCAAAGTTGTTTAAACCATGTATCTATGTGTGTAAATTTCTTTGGCATGGCCTGCAGCCTAAACGGGTGTCATGTGACATAAGGTATATCCAAACTTTGTATGCAGTCTGCTTTTTTATAGTTTCGCCATGTCCGTCCGTCCGTCTGTCCGCACTATTGCTCGGAGATGCTTAGTTCTAGAAAGCTGTAATTTGGCATGAATATACATATTAGTTACGCTGACAAAGTGGTACAATAAAATTTTGAAATATATTTTTTATAGGGTACCTCCCCTACTCGTAAAGTGGGGATGTCATTTTTTTTTCTTGTGCCCCATAGTGCGGCATATGGTGGTATTTGTACGGCTGAAAAAAACCACGGTTGTGGCATATATAACGTAGTTGAAAGGAAAACTATCACAGCTAAGTAGGCTGTACAAACTTACGAGACATAGTCGACCAACTTATGATTTTTCTTGAGCGGCAGGCGCGTCGGGCGGGCACGTCATACCACAGGCTAGCTAGATGCTAGTAAGTCTTAGAAAGGTACTGTGGGCATCGTCAACTTCGGAACCCTATAATTTGCGCGTGGCCCGACACGCACTTGGCCGGTTTTTTTATTTGATTGGAGCGAAGCCGCATCTATAGTGAATTAGTATCTTACGACCAAATATGACAGCGTTGCGGCATTGTATTGTTCTTTGTGGAATAATTGCGGTGACGGCCTGACGGCTGTAGTCTATAAATAATAACATGCTCACGTGCAGCTATTGGACGATTTGCATATAATGAATTTATTGCGTTGATTTGATTTGTATTGAATTTATGAACACTGACAAAGCTTCAAAGATCACCACATCACAAACGCCTATTTCCATATTTTCTATCCCACTGGCTGGGCACAGGCCTTCTCTCATCACGAGAGGGTTTGGGCTATGGTCCCCACGCGAGCCCAGTGCGGATTACACTTTACACACATCCCTGAATGAATTACTTCGCAGATGCGTGCAGCTGTTCTCACGATGTTTCCTCCACCGTAAAACTCAGTGGTAAAATCAAATTTAATTTCGCACATAAGCTCAGAGGTGTGAGCTGGTATCGAACCCCTGGCGGCTGCATTAGAGGCCGTAGGTTGAATCAAATCACTATACCACCACGGTTTCTTTCGATTTCAGCGTCAAAACCGTAAATATGTACTTAATTACGTTCTTTGGCTTTACGCTCTAATCTAAATATATAAAACTCAAAGGTGACTGACATAGTGATCTATCAACGCACAGCCCAAACCACTGGACGGATCGGGCTGAAATTTGGCATGCAGGTAGATGTTATGACGTAGGCATCCGCTAAGAAAGGATTTCCCGAAATTCCCACGGGAACGGGGGGAAAACGGGATTTTTCATTTTAATATTTCTGCGCATACGAAGTTGCGGGGAAAAGCTAGTAATTTAATAATCTAATAATATATATCTTAACTTTTCCTTCCGCATTACAGAAATGCCTGTAAAACCAATTACAATATTATTATATGTCTATGACCTTATTTTCTACAGACATATACAGACGAGACGACCGTGTACAGGTTTACACAACTTAGAAGGCGCGTGGATTAAGCAAAAATAGACTCTGCGTCAACGGCTTAAGTGATTCACCGCGCGCCTTGTAAGTTGTGTCGTGCTGTACACCCATAGATAGAACTATAACTAGGTGTTATACACCTGTTTTGTATGGATCCCCATACAATTCTATAGCACTTGTAAGTTGGTCATACGGCATATCCATTGATGCGTAGACTTAACAGATTCAATGGAAGAAGTCAAGTTATGAGATGTAGCGTTAACTTTCCGACTAAGTAGGCAATAATAAAGATGAAAAAACATTTCTTCGAGTAGAATTTGACAATCACATTTGCTTTGTCATTATTTATTTATTTATTCAATTATATATAAGCTTACAGTACAATACCAAAACGCTTACATTTAGAATTAAAATACACCACACAAGAAAACAAAACGAAAGAAAAAAATAACATGTCAGTCTGAAATTAAATTATTCCCTAAGATACGATTTGAAAACATTGATATTTTCCTACAAAAACCTCCTACAGTGTCTGCGAATACGTCAATGTCAGGTGCATCGGTAGACATCGGTAGATTATGTACATTCAATTTGAATTTAACCACTGAGCTCTTCGGTGAAGGAAAACATTCGTGATGAAACCTGATCGCATTTGCGTAATTCAAGGATGTGTGATATCCCCAATCGATCCTCGCTGGGCCCTTCCTATAGCCCAAACCCTCTTGTGATGAGACCTGTGCTTATTATACTGGGACGTAAACTGGTGGTGTAGCGGTGGTTATTAGTATTAAAGTTTTGCCATGAGTAAACTTAGATCATTTGGCGGTTTACAAAGGTTATCCCTAGCGGGATTCGAACCCGCGACCGTCGGAACAGTGGGCAGGGTCACTACCAACTGAGCGAAACCTGTCGTCGAATTAACGGTTCACTTCCGTCGCTTATGCCTTGCGTCCTCCAAACTCCATTCAATACAGCCATTTATGTGTATGGTAGCATGGCCATGGTTTACAAAGCAGGTTGTAATTAAATATATGTACTTCTACGCGTATTTCTATGGCTATAGAAATACGCTCGATGCCGGAAGGATCGTTTCGTTCGACTATTTGGTGGACATTTTTTAGATTAGACGAGTTTATGTTAGCGATGGTTTCATCATCATCATCATCATCATTTCAGCCGAAAGACGTCCACTGCTGGACATAGGCCTCCCCCAAGGCTCGCCACTCAGACCGGTCCTGTGCTACTTGCTTCCACCGGTTTCCCGCAACCTTCACGAGGTCGTCGCTCCATCTTGTTGGAGGCCTACCGACAGCTCGTCTCCCGGTTCGCGGGCGCCACTCGAGAACTTTCCGGCCCCATCGGCCATCAGTCCTGCGAGCAATGTGCCCCGCCCACTGCCACTTAAGGCTCGCAATTCTTCGGGCTATGTCGGTGACCCTAGTTCTACTGCGGATATCCTCATTTCTGATTCTATCACGCAGAGAAACCCCGAGCATAGCCCTCTCCATTGCCCTCTGAGTGACTTTGAGCCTTCTTATGAGGCCCATCGTAAGCGCCCACGTCTCGGAACCATAAGTCATCACTGGCAACACACACTGGTCGAAGACTTTCGACTTGAGACACTGCGGTAATTTGGACGAAAAGACACTGCGAAGCTTCCCGAACGCTGCCCAGCCGAGTCGGATTCGACGATTGACCTCTTTCTCGAAGTTGGACCTACCTAACTGGACTGTTTGTCCCAGGTATACATAATGGTCAACAACTTCGAGCGCAGAGCCTCCGATTATTACGGGAGTTGGCACAACATGGACATTAGACATAATTTTCGTCTTGTCCATGTTCATTTTAAGACCAACTCGATCGGAAACTCTGCTGAGGTCAGCGAGCATAATACTGAGGTCCTCCATGGTCTCAGCCATGACTACAATATCGTCGGCAAATCGAAGGTGAGAGATGTACTCGCCATTAACATTGATGCCTCGACCTTTCCAGTCCAGCACCTTGAAAGCATCCTCCAATGCAGCGGTGAACAGCTTCGGAGAGATCACATCTCCTTGTCTGACTCCCCGCTGCAGTGGAATAGGCTTCGTGGTCTGGTCCTGTAGTCGGACGGACATGGTGGCATTTTCGTACAAACACTTCAACACTTCGATGTACCGGTAGTCAACTTGGCACCTCTCGAGAGACTGCAGCACAGCCCAAGTCTCGATCGAATCGAAGGCTTTCTCGTAGTCCACAAATGCAAGGCAAAGGGGGAGGTTATACTCTTCGGTCTTCTGTACAACCTGCCGCAATGCATGTATGTGGTCTACGGTACTGTAGCCCTTTCGGAAACCGGCTTGTTCGGGAGGCTGGAATTCGTCAAAACTGCGCGCGAGACGGTTCGTAATGACTCTCGAAAACAGCTTGTAAACATGGCTCAGAAGTGAGATGGGTCTATAATTCTTCAACAAGGTGTTATCACATTTTTTGAAGAAGAGCACCACCACACTTCTTATCCATGCTCGCGGCGTTCTCCCTTCATGAATGACGGAATTAAACAGCGTCTGAAGGGCCTTAAGGACTGGTTTACCACCCGCCTTCAGGAGTTCGGCTGTAATTCCGTCGTCACCAGGGGCTTTGCCGTTCTTAAGCTGTTTGAGAGCCATACTAATCTCGTACAGGCTGACGTCCGGGATATCTTCGGTATAGTGTCGGGTTAATCTAGCTCTAGGGTCTTTAGCTGGATCAGCGACGGGTGTTCGGGTTGTCGTGTATAACTGTCCGTAGAACTTCTCGACTGCTCCCAACAGCTCCGGTTTGGATGAAATGATCCTGCCGTCTTCGGTCTTCAGCTTTGTCAATTGGCTTTGGCCAATAGACAGATCTTTGGCAAACACCTTCGAGCCTGTGTTACGCTCAATAGCCTTTTCAATACTGTTGGTATTGAATCGGCGTACATCACGCTTCAGAGACTTCGAGATCCGTATTGAGCTGCCGATAATGACAAGCGTCACCTGAAGACTGCAGAATCACTTTACGTCTCACCTCCATGAGCTTAAGGGTTGGGTCTGGGATTTTCTTGGTTCTTATACGGCGGGTCTTGAAGAACTTAGACCCAACCGTATGAACAGCTTCCACAAACCCGTCGTTATAATCGTCCAGCGATGGTTTAGTTGAATAATATAATTAATCAAGAGATGTTATCAAATATTTTCATCAATATAAAAAGGCACCTGATGTGTGGTCATTATAGCCCATGGACATGAGGAATCGTAGAATTACGAATGCGGTACTCACCCTGAGGACTAAGACCCAATCTCGCACAATAGCGTCAAAAATCATATTACGATACGCGACGTCATTTTGCAGCTATGTGTTTGTTAAGCAATAAATGCTTAAGTTCAGTCACAATTATTAGATACTGTTAGTCAAACGTACCTATTAGGAAACTTGGTCTCGAGTTTCTAATACATAGTTAACTTGTGAGTAATGTCTTTGTTCCTATTCCTAGCTTTATGTACATGTTTTTTGTGAAATGAACTAATTAGAAATAAAATTATTTAATTGTGAGTTAAAAATTCGTAGCAGCTTTCTTTCCTAACCTTTAATAGTTAGGTATATCTACAAATTCTTCAACAATGTCAACAAAGTTTAATATCATCGAAATCGACATTTGTTTTGTGGTACAACAGGAAGTTTACGCATAATTACGCATTACCGACAAATATCGGCCATTCGACCGGCACTTATTGCATTTGGACGAACGAGTTGTAGGTGGTATTAGAGTTTACTTATTAGAACCACATGATATCCCACTCAAAGCAACCACGGAACGTCTCATGCGTAATCGGGAAAATTCGAGGTCAAAAGACGTAAAGATCGAAGTCCCAAAGGTTGGTCGAACCAGATATCGCAGCAGCTAAATTTACCCGTTAGAGCCGCACATGGAAATCGCTGAATTTGGGCATTAAATAATGGTGCCAAAAATTACGGGGTGGCCTGCCGGCTGCGTGACTAGGATAGATATACGCTCATGCTGTGGGAGCAACCGTGACAGCATGTTTTAGACGCCACGGCCGGTTGACATCACTATATGCGGTTGACACTTCTTATATGCAAAAACCCTAAAAGCAGTGGCAGAAGGGGTTCGCCCGGCTAAGCAAAGTCTTCAGGATTGGATGTTCATGGCGCCACACTACCCAACCGGCGGAGCGTAGTTGGAGACAATTAGGCCGTTTGTACCATACAGCAACAGCTGGTCAGTGGCGTGCCCTACTAACAAAACGACACTGTCTACCCTAGCTATTATTTAGCCATTGTTAGTCGCAAAATTCTAAGAACTTTATTTTAGTTGTCTACCCTGTCCAAAAACTCTGTGCACGCCACTGCCGCTGGTTAGCCTCTTAACTCTGGTTTAGTTGTATCAACTTAACTAGAGTTAAAGAGTGACCCGAGAAGTCGAGCTTAGCGGCGTTGGTGCAAAGTGGGTATTTAGTTGACAAAGTAAGACGGAGTCACGATCCTCAGCGGTGAGGAAAGTGCGTATAAAAGGAAGTCTAAAAACAACTTCTGCCATTAAAATATTCACTCTTAGAACCTACAATGTTGGCTTTGGATCCATCGCACTTTTTTCTATTACGCTTTAGTTTTAATCAGGGTGATATTGGAAAATTTGGAAACAGGCTCTAGAATCCATTTCGTTTTAAATTTCAGGAGACAGCCTCGAAGAGTTAAATGGCTATGGCACGATGAGGCACAAGAACTTCATCTCCTCAATACTGAGTGGCACACCCGCGAAGAACAAGGGGCTGGCCATCTCCAACCCTCATGACTTTAGGATGGTAAGGAACCTTATGTTTTGGCTTTTATTCTGGTAACGAAACGTGATGGAAACTGGTGCTTGGAAAAAAATTACTAGCCTGTTTTCGTTTAGCACTTTGGGAAAAGAAAGTCTTACCACATTTTGAGATCTTGGTGACTTTAGCTAAACTAAGGTGTACTTAAAGAGGTTAAATACATAATGTGTAACAGCCATATTCGCTTTAGACGTCAGCCACCCTTGGCGTGTAAGTGATGGCTTCTGTATTTGACATGGCGTTCAAAAGGAGACAGTTTACTGACTTCTTTTATTAAAATGCTTTCAACCATTTTTTTTCAGGTTTCTGCAATTATAGACGTGGACATAGTACCTGAAACGTGTCGAAGGGTGAAGTTGCTTAAGCACGGCTCTGACCGGCCGCTAGGATTTTTTATAAGGTAAGCTCTACTGTAACTCTTATTAATGATATTCCTTATATATATACCTATTATTAGTTTAGCTAAAAGTATGTTCAGATTCAGATTTTCTCCAAGATGTTCACTTCTCGATGGAAATGGGTGTCACTGCGATAGTTCCAGAATACTTACGACTTTAGTTTAATTATTTTGCCATGTCAGGTACCAAATTAATATGTGACTGTGACGTCTGTGCCAGAAAGAACAATCCAGAATACTTATCCTATTTGTAAAAAAGTTATTTCGATCTGTTGAAAGTATTGGTGAAGCTTTTTAAAAATAATTAAGTTTTTCATTGATCTTTTTGTAAATGTAATTTGAACTTTGGAGTATAGAAAAAGCTCAGTGGTAAATTCAAATTGAAGCTTTTCGGTGAAGGAAAACATCGTGAGGAAACCTGCACGCACCTGCGAAGTAATTCAAAGATGTGTGTGAAGTCCCCAATCCGCACTGGGCCCGCGTGGGGACTATAGCCCAAACCCTCTCGTGATGAGAGGAGGCCTGTGCCCAGCAGTGGGCCGTAAATAGGCTGTTGTAGTAGTAGTAGTAGTAGTAAAAAAATGCATTCCGCTGAGTTTGTTGCGGCGCTTATTCCCAAGCAATTGATCATGGAAGCGCTGGTAAATTCATTTCCGACTTGCAAGTACCAGTATGTGGCCCATTTCCTAAATAAATGTTTGAATTTCGCTTTATCTTCCTTGACCTTCAGAGACGGCACGTCAGTCCGCGTGACTCCAAGCGGCGTGGAGAGATCTCCCGGAATCTTCATCTCCCGCCTCGTGCCCGGGGGGTTGGCTGAGTCCACCGGGCTGCTGGGAGTCAACGATGAGGTGCTGGAGGTCAACGGCATTGACGTCTGCAACAAGACCTTGGACCAGGTCAGTGGCTGCTCCATCTTCCTCATAGAAGAGACTAGGCAAGTCTTCCAGGCTACGGCGGTGTGAATGTTAATTGTTTATTGGAGATACCTCATTTGGACACTATCTCGCCTAGCCAAATGTCAAAGTGTGGCCTAAGATATTACATTATGCAAACAACAGAGGTGTGTGTTGTGTGTTGCCGGTTTTTTGACAGACGGCTTGGTGGAAATTGATGTTTTACGATATAACACAGGGAGGCTGTTTATAGTGACACATTCCAGACCATAGATAGCTGATCATTGACTTAGCTGTGGGTTTTATAACTTCTAGCAGTAGCGTCTAGGCCACTGGATAAAGTTCAAGATAAGATTATTGTATCCTCTATAGTGTAGTAATTTTTCCACGCGATTCCCTATCAGATGCCACGTAACTCAGAAGCCGGCTTGTATCCTCAGGTGACGGACATGATGGTGGCCAACTCGTCCAACCTGATCATCACGGTGCGGCCCGCCAACCAGCGTGCTGGCCCGCCGCCGCCCGACGCCGCGCGGCACTCTCAGCCCAGCAGCGAGCCGGACGAGGACAGGTAAGACGGGTCAATGGTCTCCCCATTAGCCAGAATCAGTGATGGGCATTTCGTAATCTATTTTTTATTTATTTATTTACTAGCTTCTGTCCGCGACTCCGCCCGCGTGGAATTCGGTCATCGCCCTCCCGCGGGAACTATGCGTTTTTCGGGATAAAAAGTAGCCAGTCATCTCAATCGGTCCAGCGGTTGAAGCGTGAAGAGGTAACAGACAGACAGACAGACAAAAGTTGCTTTCGCGTTTATAATATTACTAGCTTCTGCCCGCGACTTCGCCCGTTCCCGCGGGGGGTTTCGTTTTCCGGGATGAAAAGTAGCCTATGTCCTTTCCCGGGAGCCCAACTATCTCCATGCCAAATTTCATCTCTATCGGTCCAGCGGTTGAAGCGTGAAGAGGTAACAGACAGACAGACAGAGTTACTTTCGCATTTATAATATTAGTATGGATTTATAGCCTCTTTTCAGAATTTTTTACAATAAAATACTTAAAACTACAGTAACCGAAATTTTAATCAATTTCTGTGTGCCTTCTGGCAAAGGCCTCCCCCAGTCTCCTCCATTCCTCCCTATCAGTGACCTTTCTGGTCCATGCCCTGCCGGCCATTTCCACAATTTCAACCTCCCATCTTTTATGTTGTCTCCCTATTCCGTTTACAACCTCTTGGGTACCATGTTGTTACTATTTTACTCCACTTCTCGGGTCCTCTCATGGTGTGTCCAGCCCATTTCCATTTCTGGTGTTTGTTCGTAATCGATTACATATTACTCAAATCACTTTTTTTTCGACTACCAATTCCAGATTATTTTGTACTAGCTTCTGCCCTCGACTTCGTCCGCGTGGGTTTCGGTTATAGCGTTCCCGCGGGAATTGAGCATGTAACTATTAACAAATTATATACTAAAACCTTCCGTTGCGTAGTTTTAAAGATCTAAGCATACATAGGGACAAACAGCAGGAAGCGACTTTGTTTTATACTATGTAGCGATACTCTGTATTCTCGACTCCGGTCAACCTGGATGCATTCATGTCGCTCCGCGTCACACTTGATTTAATTTCCCTTTCCCCCTTCCAGGTTCGATCAAGACGAGCAGGATGAGATCGTGGACCTCACAGCGGTTACCCTCGAGGACCCTGCTCCGGAGCCAGCCTTCCCGGTGCCCAGCAAAGACGACGGCCAAGTGTTGCACTTGTAGACAGTGATATGTGTAGTGTAGTGAAAGTGCCGGCCCGGATGCTACTGCTGATTGCCGAGTTTACAAGCGAGGCTGTACGTATGTTCGATGTTATTAAACAAGATGTCTTGACAGTTTTTGGAGCAACACTAATGAAAATAGAGCTAGAGTGTTGTCGTCCTATAAGTTCTTTATATGGATGACTTTCTGGTGGCAGTCAGTAAGGGCTGCCCTATTTCCAGCTCAGTTGGCGCCACTATCTATAAGGTGTTGGCTGTCAATGTCAAAGTTTGTCATTTCATACATGTGACATTTGACGTTTCGGAGACCTCAGTGTTGCCAATTTAGCGTGTAATATGGCACATAAATAAAGTGCAAAATCCAAGCGCTTCTAGCTCTAGCCTCATTGGTCAGTGAGTATTGGATTATCTTATCAATTTCCCCTAGTGTCAATATAGCTAACATTTCTTAAATTCTCACACAGTGAAGTGTTGATTTTATAACAAAATGACAGCTAATCATAATTAATGTAGAATGGTCCTTCAAATATGGTCCATTCCTTAATTGGTAAATTCACTTTTCGCGGTTATTTAAATTGGTGTTGTTTCCACTGTGAAATTATATAGCATAGTTACATTCGCTTCTATACATTATGATCAATATTAATGAGGCATACTTTACAAAAATAACTCTAGTGCTATTCAGCAGTAGTAGTAACAAAATGGGCCTGTTCTAATTTTTCCGCAAGGAAATTAGGAGATCTACTTGTAATCTAGACTTAAATTTATTTGTCACATAAGTCTTGAGTGGATTGTCGAATTAGAAAGAGCTTCCACGCCAAAAGACAACAGCATCACGCGACTACTGTATTAACCCTTAGAAGTGATAATAGTAGGCACTGGTTACGTACTTACGATATTTACATTCCGATGCATAGTTTGGAGACCAATGCAAATGTAAATTGATGATATCATCTTTGTTTTAAAATACGGAACTGTGGTGTAAAGAACATCACAATATACTGTATAGCAATAATTCAATATGTCAATTTTTCTATGCAACCGTAACATTCCAAAAAGGTACTTCAATATTAATTTATAAGCGATTAGTTCCCGTTTTTTTTATACAAATTGATTTTATATTGTCGACAATAAAAAATAGTTTTAAATTATATTAAGTGTCAAAATCCATCCATTTGGATAAGTATTCACTTTAACTAAAATGGCTCGACGCCATTTATTTAAGCATATACTACGTAATTAGGATATCAAGTGTCAATAATCTACTTAATATAACAGCGAACTTGACATTTCCAAAATATAATGCATCAAGTAGTTAAGACTTACACAACACACACACACACACACACTTTTAAATGTGTTTCATTTAAAATGCAGAAAATAGTGAGACCATGAAATCATACATCATGCTTTATAGCCAAATTTTGTTTATAGCCTGGACATATGGCCTGCAGAGATGAGATCAACCTCGTTTTCAATTTAGTATCCTTTTTAATTATGTGTCATGGTTTTTTGCATAAAAGTATTCTTGATATAAATGCCTTCTAATTGAACTCTTCCTGTGGAAGGTGCTATAAAAATAGAAATTCATATAATGAATTTATGTTGATGAATTAATCAAGTAAAATACGATTTTTAATGCTAAAGTAGAAATTACCTTGTCTCAATTTCATAATGTCAAAATAAATGTATTAATTAAATAGAATAAGATTAGGGCCAATTTCTGCTGTTCAAGGCTTACTAATAATAATAATTCATTAAATTAACCATTTGAATATAATTTTATTCAACAAAATCATACATTCCAATAAAAGACATTAATAATGTGCCTTGAATGAATCTCTATACTAGGTTTTATATGCAATAATATAACCATCATCACGACTTATATCACCACTATCAAAGGTTATCATATCAATCAATTATCATTACCTTTAAATAGAGATATTCACGAGATGTTTCACGAAAACTGTGTAAGTCAACAATTATTAATTAATTGTTGGTTGCCACAATTTTTCTGTTCAAAAAGCCTAATTAGACAAACAGTAACAGTAATTTAAAGCTTAATATTGTGCCTTGTATTAAAATGCTTGTACAATTGCATTTACTCATGAGATGTATAGCTATGGGCATTAAAATCTAACATAATTTTCATCAGTGATTTCTAATATTTTTTACCATTATCTTTGTTTTTTTAATTGGGGATTTTTGCATTTCTCGTTTTCAGGTTTGTAGAAATGAAAATGTTATTTTTAATATCATAGATACTGCAGTGTATTAGGCCCACTTTCAACAACACTGCTAACCTCATATTACCCTCTTATTCGAGTTATGCTGATATGAAATGTTATGAGAGCCTTAGTACTTATTTCTAAATGCAAATAAATATATGAAGAAAAAATCATTAAGACTATATGTATACAAGACTGGCAGGCTTATGTAGAAAATAATAAATAGTTTGGTTTGATAGTAACCATAAACATTACAAACATCAACGTAAAAATACACTTGATAATAACATATAATGTCAGTAAGTTATGAGTGTGAATTTAAAAGTAAAGATTGTACTATGGTATGGTTAATTTCTATTTTATGATTCCCCATACTATTATTGTATCAAATTCTTTACCTACTTTTTATTTTTATTAACCAAGAGATGAGATCAACCTCATTTTGAATTTAGTATCCTTTTTAATTCTGTGTCGTGATTTTTTGCATAAAAGTATTCTTGATATAAATGCCTTACTTAAGAGATCAAAATAAAATTAGTTTCGAGCTTAAATTATAATCTAGGGTTATTTATATTTAATTGCGGCATGTATTTTAGATGTGTAGTTATACATATCATGTATTGCTTGGATGTTGAATGAATTAGGGTTACAGTTACAGTATATTAATATGTGAGTTAAATCTTTATTATTATACAAATGTACTATTTAAGTTTGTCCGAAATGTTTATTATATATGAAATGCTAAATTGGATTTTTCGAGGAACATAAACAAAATCACATGAGCTTTTTGTAGTGGAGATCCTTTTAAATCTCATCATTATAGAACATTAGTAATCAATTATTATGGTTGTGTATTGGAGTGCAGTAATCAGCTAATCACTAATGCCAACACACACATTGAAAATAAACTTAGAGGTCATTTTGAGTCCATATTCATAGATCTTGAGTATGACTGATATTTATTTAAGCTTTTCATATTATATTGGAAAAGCATAAACACATCCTGAAAATGAGCCATTACTTGAGATTTAATCTATTTATATTGACCTTAGTGACCTAACTGTTCAATCGTCTATCCAAGACACAAATTTGCAACTTACGTTTGTTTCAGCCCCTTACTTATTACAATAATATCATAGAAATCGCTAGAGGGACAAAGTACAACTTTTGAACTGTAGAAATCTCAGTACGGAATACAAAAAAGTGATCTTGTCTATTATTATAAATGGTCATGTGCTTTTATAGTTAAAGATACGAAAGTTTAGGTAATGTCAAAATGCTGGATTGGCAATGTATATCATGTTTTCAGGGTAATAATTATCGTAAAGAAACATCCTTGTATATCCAATTATTTCATTTACTTAAAATTAACGTCGTGCTTAAATCGAATGTGAATTAACTTCATAGTATTACATAGTATTGTTTTGTAACCATGTATATTTTAATGAATGAGTGATATGATGATGTTTCATTTGACATCAGTTTTTTTTTGTTTTGTATACATTTTTAATCATGTTCCATTAATGTACCTATCTTTTTAGATTTACCACGCGCTGCCTTTAAAGTTTTTACTCGTTTTTGGACAAAATTTACATATTATTTGCTGATTGGCTCAAAATTGGTCCAAATGTTTGTAGTCAAATGATTATACATAGTTTAGGAGATACGTTATATTTACACTCTAACTAGTATACATTTGTGTTGTATGTATTAAAATATATTCTTATTTATTTTTTGTTTCCTTTCACCTATAACATTAACAAGCTTTATTAATTAAGACGATGAATAACACTAATAAGAAACATTATTTCTAAAAACTACTCCCTAATCTAGGTCGACGACTCCCACCTGTCAAAAGAAAAACAACAAACTATTAGATCAAGTTCATACGGAGTAGAGTTCGCGGTATATTTAGTCCGCGAATTGTGTCAACTCTATGTCAAGGTCAACACTGTGGAAAACCAACCGTATATGTTGCCGATAAGGTCGGATCTTCGTCACTTTGACATCACAATTTATCTTCTTAAATCAAACCATATTGGACTTTTTTCGGCCAGTGTTACTGGGACATTGTTTGATAATGAACTGTATTTGGCTGGCGATAAAGTAGGTTCTAACTTATGGGAAAAAAAAATAGTGCATTAGAATAGATGTGCGATTGTTGTCTTCAGCCAGTGTTCGTTCTGATTTCAAACGCAATGGACTGCATTACTCGTAAGTATTAGTTAAAAAAACCGTTAAAACAAACTTGAAAAAAAAAGTTAAATTGTAGTTAAAAATACAAACTACCTACAGTCTTCACAAAATGAAGTCAATGATTTCGTTCCGTAGGTAAATTAAAACATTGCTTCTGTTTACCATGTTTTGTCGTAATAATACGAAAATAACTACTTCCTTGTGTATAAAGTGAAAACAGTCTACGATCAAGACTTTGATATACTTATACAAATTAACGCATTACGAAGACCATCTAATTTCATCCAACTA
Source organism: Aethes cnicana (assembly GCA_963971205.1). Lineage (NCBI taxonomy): Eukaryota > Metazoa > Arthropoda > Insecta > Lepidoptera > Tortricidae > Aethes > Aethes cnicana. The sequence continues at coordinate 2,403,874 of OZ020293.1, forward strand.
ATGTAAAGTTTAATGTGTTTACTGAATTTCTTTGACGTCATCGCGCCATTCAATAAAAAGATTCAATGCCGTCGTCTTCCCCCGAAGCTTGTTTACGACGCCACCCGATAATTTATTATTCAGAAAATCCTCTAAAACGAAAACTCTGTCAACTATTTTTTTCTCAATACTTTATTACAGACAACGCTCTTACAACGATATCATATAATCAACGTTGAGATTTATGGTATCTTATTCCAATGCCAGAAAGCTTAAATTTATGTAAACAGTAGTTTTAAAGGTGTAAAATTGCCGTGGCCAAGGTTGGGGTCTCCAGAAATAAATGTTACATCCTCCAGAGTTCCGCGCCGGTGCCAAGTTTTCACCGTCCTTAACCGTTGTCTCGTCAGTCCACATTCAAAAATCGAACTCGATGGTCAAACGCGAAGTGCGTGCTAAGTGCCAGTGTTTTTAAGATTAAAAACTTTGATTCAGTGCATTCTAACCTCTTTTTTGAACAGCAGCAACCAAAATGGCGGACGAGTTTCAAATATATTCGAGAATGGAAGACATCACTGACGATAAAAACTTAGCTGGGGCCAGAAAGGAAATAAGGAACGATCTTCATGTCATTATACCTGAAAATCCTTTCCCTGAAATAGAGGTTGACGCGTATCCACCATTGAAATTTTCGTGGGTCATCCCTAAGAAGATAGCGGCCATGGCGTTTCCAAGGAACAAAGAGAATATCAAGTACCTCACGAACCAGGGTATTACGCACCTGGTCACACTAGCCGCGGGGAAGAACCCGCCAGTGGACGGTGTTGCCAGGCTACGGTGGACGGAAATACCCGTGGAGGAGTTCGAAGTACCCTCTTTGGAGCAAATTAAGAAGTTCATCGATGTTTGTAAGCGAGCCGATAAAAATGACGAGGTAAGTCTAGGGATTTTTAATTTATAACGTAAATATCACGATCTTCTGCATCTTTATTTCAACTGTTCTCTCGGATAAGTAACTACTAATAGTTAGCCTAATTTTGAGGTTATGCCAACCACCCACGTGGAGATATTTATTTACATACCACTTCAAAAAAATGTTGGCAAATAGTAAAACACTTTATGTTTACTGACCGATGGTCTAGAGTTCAAGGAAATTGCGTCGAAAAGATTATGTAAATATTTTAGACTAGGTAAATCAAACCTAACATTATATTGAACGAAGGGTTCTGTACCATCTTCTAATATATAAAATTCTCGTGTCACAGTGTTTGTAACCATCAAACTCCTCCGAAACGGCTCGACCGATTTTTATGAAATTTGCAGTGTATGTTCAGTAGGTCTCAGAATAGGACGTAAGCTGTTTTTCATACATATACTTACCCAAAAAATATATTTAAGGCGGTACGAAGTCCGCGGGGTCATCTAGTTAACAACATTATGTTTGTTGTATGGGAGCCCTCTTAAATCTTTATTTTATTCTGTTTTTAGTATTTGTTGTTATAGTGGTAACAGAATACCTACATGTAAATCTACTGTGAAAATTTTAATTGTCTAACTATCGCGGTTCATGAAATACAGCCTGGTGACAGACAGACGGACAGCGGAGTCTAAGTAATAGGGTCCTATTTTACCCTTTGGGTACGGAACCCTAAAAACGTGTCCAAAATGTCATCCTAGGCTTCTTCCGTCTTTATCTCTCCTTATAGGATGAGATAAAGAGAGATATAAGCCCCTAATCCCCTAGAACCTGGCACAAATTTTGGTCACAATTTTGGTTTTTTTGGTTCCACTTAGTAGTTACTGATTCCATGGTTGCGGCAGGTCATGGGCATCCACTGCCGGCAAGGTCGCAGCCGTTCCGGCGTGATGCTGGCAGCTTACCTGGTGCACTTCCATCGCTTCCTTCCTGACCAGGCGCTCAACACCATCCGGATGATCCGGCCAGGTATTTTTTATTTTATGATGGACCTTTAGCTTTGTTACAGCATACCACTGTGTAATTACTTAAGCTGAAAAGTGCCTAAATGTTGGAAGTACCGGCAGGATTTTTCGTCCTCACAACTTGGAACCACACAATTCTCTCACTTCCAAAAGGGATTGAAAATGTTTCTACAGGATCGGAAATGCCAAATAACACCACTGGTACTACAAACGTCTATAGGGGCCCTTGACCTCTTATTATCAATCAATTCGGGGGTGCTGTGTATCCTAAAGTTCGTTTCATGAGTTTTTTTAGACGATGCTTGCCTGATGTCTTAAGAAAAATAACATTCTATACGCAAGCTAAATAAATCTTTAGAATGTGTATATGAAAAGACATGCGTCTATAAATGTGTCTACGACAGGCGTATTACAATACCTATAATTATTTAATTTAATCGTTAATTCTACAGGTTCCTGTGACTTCCCGGAACACGAGGAGGCAGTAGGCCTGTACTTCGAGCACCTGACCGAAGACAATCCCCTCAAGTTTGGAGTCTCGGGGGAAATCATGGAAGAGTTCATCCAAGCGGCCAAGGAGTTCAATAAGAACAACGTGTAGACTTTTGGGGGGTGTCAGTGTCATTCAAATCAAGTTGGGAAATGGGAACAGATGTCAAATGTTTAATATTTGGATCTAGTAGAGATCTTCTACTATCTAAAGTCCCGCGCCTTCACATTTCAAAACGCTTAAATGTATTTTAAAAGCACCACCAGCACTCTCAACACATGTGTGCGAGCTGAGACAGCCATCAACTATGCGTTGAGAGTGTTGGTGGTGCTTTTTAAAAAATTATAAAAAAAATTGAAGCCTTTTGAAACGTGAAGGCGCGGGACTTTAGATAGTAGAAGAGATCTCTAGGTGGCGTGGCATTCAAGTACTTATCTAATATTTACATTTTCTCCTTAATAAGCGCGAATTGAACAAAATGCTCCATGAGAGCAGATTGGTGTAATCATGTAGTACCTACGGACATTGAATCTTTGGAAACCGGTGGTAGCACGGGACCGGTCGGAGTGGTGAGCCTTGGGGGAGGTCTATGTCCAGCAGTGGACGTCTTTCGGCTGAAATGATGATGATGATGATGATTGAATTTATGGTTCATAGACTTTGGATTTTACCTTTGTAGGTACATTTTTTTTTAAAGAAATGTAATAATATTCTATTCTCATGGTCCTCGCTTATTTTTTATCGGAGTTAAGAGGGTTTACTCGGAAAGTTGGCAACGTTGCAAATAGCTGTCAAATATTTTGCTGTTTTCATTCATTTCTGAATATTACTTAATGAAAACATGAATGATCGCTCTATGGTTGAATAAAACCTTAAGTATGGATTGCGACAGTTATCATAGGAACACGAAGTTTTTCGTACTATGGAAGTAATATCTTTTGGAAACTTTCCATCGCAGTTTCCATGCATTTTAATGTAATCTTATCATTTGAATGCCTAACCAACAAATGTAAAACGAGACGCGTCATACAATAATGATATCTTGCTTTTTAATTCAGCAATATTGAGAAATTAATAAAAACAGCGAAGCATTTGACAGCTATATGCGACGTTGCCAACTTTCGGGATAAACACTCTTAAGGGCGAATTTACGACTTGACATAACCCCATGGAGTTTTGGTTGCATCGTAAACCTGTGATTTATATATGGACTGATGATTGTTTATGAATGTTGTGATTGTTATTTGTTGTACCTGAAAAAAATAATTAAATGACTTGAACCAACATTGAAACGAACTTTATTTTCTAAACGGTCCTTCGAATCGGATAATCCTACGAAATTTATGAGAATCTTTAAATACCCCTTGGTTAATGTGTACTATTGAAATATTTGCCAACTTTGCTTAATGCAGTTCAAGAGACTCGAATACACATATTGCGAAAAGTGTAATGCTCTCATTTCTTAAAATAAATAATTAAACTAAACCTAAGCCAGCTGACACGGCGCGCTGGCGCTGACCCAACGTCACTGCCAAGTGGTCTGCCACTATATTCTAAAATAGACCATTCGATTCCCAAGTTTAATAGCTGATATTGTTTAGGAAATACCAAGTTCTTGTTTGTTTTGTGAACGTTAATGGATTGAACGCTGTTCTCTGACGCACTTGGTAAGTAATCTATTTTGATTTCTATTTTGGTTTCGATTGTTGTGGTCTTATATTACCTACAGTGAGACGTTTGATTTGTACTTTTATTAGGAGACTGTATCTCTTTATTAAGAATTAATTATTTAGAGGAAAAATGTGTGGGAAATATAGTGACTGATTCTGATAATAACGGTTTGTTTCCAAAACCGATGATGCTTTTTGTATGAATCTAGAATATAGAGCAAATTCTTTTTCTATTCTATTTTGGCAAAAAAAATAAGCATCTTTCATCACATCTTTTCTTATTAAACGATACAGTAAAACCAGTAGCGTCTTCGTGAAAGTGTTAATTATCTGTTTTGTTATGTTTTGTTTCCGCTTCCAGTGCCAAACGCCCACTTGAAATGAGTTCACAGTCGATGCGAACAAACCTGAAACTATCCAAACTACTATACAAATACATGGACGAGAGAAAAGAAGAGAAAATAACGGAAGCCACTCCGGAAACTGTCGAAGATACGGACTATGAATCCTACCCGCCTTATAATTTCTCGTGGTTCATCGAAAACAAGGTAGCGGCGATGGGTTGGCCGCAAACAGTGGCCAATCTGAACTACCTGGCGGATGTTGGTGTCAATCATTTGATCACACTTTCGCCTGAGAAGCTGCCGCCTATATTGGAGTGTAAGAAGAAGCTCAAGTGGTCCGAGATACGGATAAAGGAATTTGGGACGCCGACACTTAAACAAATTATTCAGTTCATTGCGATCTGTGAGCGAGCTGAGATTAGGGGAGAGGTTCGTATGAATACTTTAAGGGTGAGTTGATTAATGCATAGTTGACGGACTCCTAGTCGTTAAATATGGCCGCCGAGTTGTCATTCCATACAGAAACGTCATTTTATCTCATACCTAGTAAAATATTTAACGTTAACTTTAACGGACGGTTTTAATCAACTCACCCTAAGCATTTTATAATATCGATTATAGTATGTACTGATTAGTATACTTATAGTAAGTACTTACTTCTCAATGGAATTCCTACATACTACTTCACCATAAAAAAAATTGAGAAACTTAGGTGTATCATGTAACCTATTTACCTATCCAAAGAGACAAACATTTTCAAAGTTGCTATTTTCCAGTTATTCAATATACTCTATGGTTGCTATAAATCTTTTCATATTAAGTAAGTAGGTATATTATCTTCTTTTTCATAATTTTGTGTTACAGCTTTACTCAGGCTTAGGCCTCTTGGTCAGGTGACGCAGAGTCTATTTTTGCTTAATCCCCGCGCCTTCTAAGTTGTGTAAACCTGTAAGCATATGTGTGTGGAGATATTATGAACGAATAGTGTATGGCAGGGCTTGAAACCGGTTTTTGCCCCCATACAAATAAACCGGTTTGCTTATCGTTCTTTCGTTTATAATTTCATGTTTAATAAGGCTATAAAATAATACGAAGTAATGACCTAAATACACTATGGAGTTCCACATAAAGAGTATAAAATAATTCTAAATATTTGACTATTTCGGGGTCTTTTTAATTAACCGGTTACAAGCCCTGGTGTATGGCAGTGTATGGTGTAGCGTTGTCTCGTGCAAGTTCACTACATATTAATTTATCTCCTTTGACGCGCCGCCCAACGTCTCTGAAAGAGGCCCTCTAACCATTGGTCTAAGAAAACAAGGTCTGCTTGCTACTCCGGGTTGTGACACCGGCACGTCAAAGTCTAGTCGCCACTTTATTGCAATAAAACACACAGCAGTGAATGACGTTTCGGTGTCACCCACACAATAACTAGAATAGGTACTGGTGTCTAGTAACAAGCGCGCTTCACTGCGTAGAGATCTTCTACTATCTAAAGTCCCGCGCATTCACATTTCAAAACGCTTCAATGTATTTAAAAAGCATCACCAACACTCTCAACACATGTGTGCGTGCTGAGACAGCCATCAACTATGCGTTGAGTTGGTGGTGCTTTTTAAATAATAATAAAAAAATTGAAGTGTTTTGAAATGTGAAGGCGTGGGACTTTAGATAGTAGAAGATCTCTATCACGGTATGTTCACGACAGGTGGTGGGCTTGCACTGCCGGCACGGGCGCGGCCGCACGGGCACGCTGCTCGCGTGCTACCTCGTGCACTTCAGGGACCTGCCGCCCGAGCGCGCCGTGCTCACCGTGCGCGTGCAGCGGCCGGGTATGCAAAACTTCATCATAAACGGACTGAACTGATATAAAACTAAGTGTGTGAGCCGAAGCATGGTCTGATCTGACGCCAAAATTACCTTTTTATCTCACAGCCTATTTAAATAAATAAAATGAAAATTAATATAATTTAATTAGTTGTGTGAATTAATTATTTAATACTACCTTCTACCCTACCCTTCTAAAAAGACGGGCACAGGATCGAGAGACATGGCGGTTACTCCACCGACAAGAGCACGGCTCTTAAATAGAAAAAGAAGCTACCCGCGACTTCGCCCGCGTGGAATTCGGTTATCGCGTTCCCGCGGGAACCATGCGTTTTTCCGGTATAAAAAGTAGCCTATGTCCTTTCCCGGGACTCCAACTATCTCCATACTAAATTTCATCCAAATCGGTCCAGCGGTTTAAGCGTGAAGAGGTAACAGACAGACAGACAAGAGTTACTTTCGCATTTATAATATTAATTTATTATTATTTATAATATGGATTTCTAGGCTCCTGCGAAACATACGAACAAGAGAAGATAGTGTGTCACTACCACGACTGCCTCCGTGGAACCGTTCCGAAACCAGACTACCGCCTCGTCGAGGACAAAGCCTACTTCGACTGCGCAATGAAACAAGCCGACAGCGACCAAGATGGCGGCGAGGATAACGCCGAAATTGGCGCCAAAAGAAACGTCAAGTTCGAAGACGAAACCATAGACAGAAAGGAGCTCATCAAAAAGCTGTGCGAAAAGAAAACAAAGGCGATGGTCATTAATCATAAAATTTATTTTTAGTTTCGGTATTTACAGTGAGTCACCGGATTTGTCGAATTCTTTTCCATTTTCTTACTTTTTTTAAGTAAATAAATGTATTTGAACTTTTTTATTTATTTCTTTCAAATGTAACATTATAGAACTGAAAAAAAAAACTTTGCTTAGGCCTGTATCACAGAAAAATAAATCGTAACGTAACTTATCCAATGAAAACGTAAAATTAATATGTACTTCAAAAGAATTGAAGATCATCACTTATTTTTGCCAACGCAATGCCAAGATTGCCTTACTCGAACACATTTTGACACCAACTCATCACTTCACCGGCCTTGGCTACGCGATTCTGTTGATCTGACAGCCTAGGAGCCCTGGCTGGGCCCAGGGTCTCGGCACAACTGTGAGGTTGAGGACACTCTGGTCTCGCCGCACTTTGACCTGCACCCGCTGGCCCACAGAATGGGCCACTACGTTGTGCACCTGAGACATATCTGCAAAGTTCTGGTGGTTGATTGAGCCGAATTGGAGCACTTCATCCCCACTGCATAGACCCTACAAGAAAATAGACATGTGTGAATAAGAGGGTTCCCTGCTCAAACCCGATAAGTCGCCTTAAGAAAACAATAAAATTTGAATTTGACATAGAAAAAAGTTCACAATTGTAAAACAAAGTCAACTTAGGGCCGGTTCCTATATCCACGTAACGCCTCGTTTTGCCTACGGACGGTTAAAATTTGACAGATTCTCTATGGAACAAATGTCAAAAATCAACCGTCCGTAGGCAAAACGAGGCATTTCGTGGATATAGGAACCGGGCCTTATTGGGTTTGAGCAGGGAACCCTCATATGTCTTCCCTGCAGTGACTATAGTTTAAGAGCAACAGTGCTATTTTTAGGGACTATAATAACTTTTGTTACAATATTCTTTACAATTGATATGTACGCTATTAATAGTTGTCACTTCTGAGCATCCGAAAAGCTTAAAAAAAGTAGAGTTAAAAAATAATGCTTACTATTGAATTTTTTTTAAATCAGAAATCAAGTTCTGTCAACATAAGGGGGGCTCCATTGTTTTATAAATAATAGATTCTCCACTAAAATAGACCACAGCATCGCTTTCTTGTTCTACTCACAGCATCGTCGGCTGGTGATCCGTCGAGCACATATGAAACCTTTGCAAACACCTGTCCGTCGTCCGCTGCTGGTGCGTGGCGCCCATTGTGGTGGATTGTCGTGTTTCCATTCATGTGCAGAGATGGAGTGGGGGCTGAAGGGCCCTCTCCGTTGGGCCCCATGAGCTGTGAGTGTACCTCGGCCAAGCCCTGTTCTATTCTTTTCATTATGGCTTTGTGGTCATTTTGGAGACCTGAAATTTTAAATATTAGCAGTATAGCTACATGGCCACTTTGGACTTTGAGAAATAGACTAGTTTTCTGCTTGACCCAATGGTTAATTGATAGAGAATGCCTTATGGCATTAAGTTCGCCATTTATAATGTAATCTTATGTGCTATTGCAAGCTTAAATAAATAGACAACATGAAATCAACACAAATAAGTACAATGCGAAAAGCAATACATATATTTACTTACATATGATCTGATGCCGAGCATGGCGCACTTTGTAGACGTCGATGTCGCCCCGGGGGAACCCCTCGGCGTCAACGAGAGGCCCGTGCATGCCCACATCACCGTTGGCTTCGAGAACCGCCGTGTGATCGCGGATTTCACTCTCTATTCTATCCTTTTCTTCAATCAGCTTCAACACGCGGTCCCTCGCTGCCCCATCCATGTTTAATCCGACCATTCCTGACTTTCTTTGCTATTCCAACGAATTGTGTAGAAACTTTTAAATACTGGGTGACAAAATGTTGTGCTAATGAATGAATATGCTATTTTTTTGTGTTATGACAGAACAGGATACTTGGCGGTTGACAGTACGGTGATTGTGACAGCATCGTTTGAGCTTTGGGATAAAACGTCATATTTAACAGACTTCAAAACAAGGAGGAGGTTCTTCTCAATTCGTCTCTCAATAATATTTCCATATTATTAATTAATTATTATTATATTACAAATGCGAAAGTAACTCTGGCTGTCAGTCTGTTAAATACCTCTTCACGCTTCAACCACTGGACCGATTGAGATAAAATTTTGGCATGGAGATAGTTCCCAGTAGGGTCCCGGGAAAAGGACAGGCTACTTTTTATCCCGGAAAAACGCATAGTTCCCGTGTGAACGCGATAACCGAATTCCACGCGGGCAGAAGCTAGTATCTATATATATTTGTAATCACGTTCTCGAAAACGGCTCTAACGATTTCGATGAAACTTATATGGGTTTTCGGGGTGACACCTAGGTCTCATATCTGGGAAAAATAGTTTTTAGCTATTATAAACGACCATTTATATATTTGTGGAGATCATCTAGATATACAGTACCTATCTCCACATATTTGAAACCAATATAGTCACTATCTTGATATTAACTTGCTGATTATGTCTCTTGTTCTTGTGATCCAGACTAGGTATAGCATGATTGTGATTGCCACACTGCATGAGTATTATCGCTTAGTGGTCTGTGATGGCATGTAAAGTTTCATATACTTACTCGGTTAGTATGCAAGTGCAAAAGTGAAATATTGTATGGCTTACCTTACCTACACATCCTTATAGTAATTCTAGCGGTTTAACGTTCCGAGAATAGGTACTTTGAAATAAAACACACTGATCAAATTTAAAATTCAAGTTTAGTTTCCAAATAATCAAGCAAAAAAAAATCTCATTCACTTGCTTACATCAAAGTTTCATTAGTAGCCTGACAAGGGAGTAAAGTAATCCAAACAATACCTCCACCAAGAGGTATTGCAAAGCAAAGCAATATACTTACTCGTACACAGGATAAGGTAGTAACGTCACTCTAAGTTGTAGCAGCGGTTTTCCTTCGCCATTCCGAGTCATATGGCAACAATTGATAAATCAAAAAGAAAAATGGATATTTTATCGTATCCCACACATCGGACACAAGTAATCAAATCGGTCCAAAATAATCATGAACCGAGCAACCGTAAAGGCGTAAACAACCGTTTTCGTTCTCACAAAACCTCGGCATTTTGTGGGCATATATAACAATTTTGGCGTGGTATCTGTTTATACTAACACACAAAATAACAGAATTCTTTCCTTTCACATACTTAGCCAGTCTTACAGCAGAACGTAACAATTGAATATTAAGTCAAAATCCACAGTTACTGTTGAAACACGAATTTAAAGAGAAAACTAAAATCATTTAAACATGAAAATAATCGAGTGTGAAGAATATTCTTAATACTATGAGTACCTAACAATAAGTACCTAAATGTGAAATGACAAATCTTAAAAAGAAACCTCTCAAGGCAGTACCAACTTATCTTTCGCCTGTCTATAGTGTGCAATGTGTTAACATTTAAGAAATTTAATCTTCTAAACCCGGCGGTGCCGGTTGGTTTTCGACGCCATCATGAGACGGGGCTGCCTCGGCGCCATCATGAGACGGGGCTGCCTCGGCGCCATCTTGAGAGGGGCCTGCCTCGGCGCCCTCGGCGGCTTCTTTTGGCACTTTTCTGCACACCAGAGCTGCGTGCCCAAATTGGTTGCATTTGTGACACCTTTTGGCAAAAACAGGTTTTATATACTGATGCTCAGGCCTGATTTGCTTGATTAGTCGGGGACCGTGCATCAGATTTTTTTTCATACGAAGTTGAGGATTCATCTGGCGGAATGTTGGTCTAATATTTGCATTTTGTTGATGAATTTTGAAACGACAAACAAGTGCCTTGTGGCCAATTTTACCACAAGTAAAACAAACGGTCTTTTTCTTTTCTTTAGGTGCTCCTTGGCCAGTATTTGTTGACGTTGTTGGTGTGTTACTTGTACTTTCAGGAGTAGGAGGAAGTGGTTCTGTAATAGTCCTTGGGATTTGCCGGAGTGATCCAGCACCCTTTGGCATTGCTTTTTGATGTTTTTTCAAATTACAAACAGGTGCCTTGTGACCCTCGAGACCACAATTATAACAAATGGGCTTATTATTTTCTTCAGGTGCTTCTTGGGCAGTATTTGTAGTGGCACTTGGAGTAGGAAGAAATGTCTTAGGGATTTGCCGGAGTGATTCAGCAGATTTAAGGTACATGAGGAGTTCCTCGGGCTCCGCAAAGAGCGCGGCGCGGGCACACAGGCGGATCGCATCCGTTTCGATTCCCTGCAAAAGACAATCGACGGCTTGCCTCCCCTTGAAGCCGCATCGATTCAACAACACAACTTTGGCATAATAATATTGTTCTAGAGTCTCAGTAGGAAACGCATGCCTGTTGCTCATCTCCATCAACAGTTCCGCGAAGTTTGGACACGGGAACTGCTCCAGGAGCGTCTTTTTCCATTCGCTCCACGAGTAAGGAACAGTCGTCAGCGTCTGGTACCAAGTTTTAGCGTCCCCTACCAACTTCGGCAGCGAGTGCTGCAGAATCTCTTTCTCATTCCAGCCAAATAACTTCGCCATGTCGTCTACACGTATCAGCCAGGTTACCATAGCGTGTCCTTTATTATTGGGATCAAATTCAGGTACAACATTAATTTTATGATCAGGAACTTCCTTTTTATCAATCTGAGCAAGTTTTTCTTTTACGTCATTCATAATATTAATAAACTGTGAAAAAACATCAGCAGTATAAGAGCTACCTGGTGTAGGTTGAGCAATTCTGGTGTATTTGCGAGGTGACGGGTAACGTTTTTCAGAGTCATTGCTACTGCTTCGCCGTCGATCACTTTTATTATTGTGCTTCCTGTCCCGAGAAACACTCCTATGACGCCGTTTCTCTCGGGATCCGCTTCTGTCTCGCTTTGTTTCTCTGGAACGACTTCTTAGACGTTTTTTTGGCTTTGATCCGCTCCTGCTGCGGCTGTGGCGTCGTTTATGCAATCTTTCGCCGGATCCACTTCTGCTCCGATTTCGCTGCATTTTTGAATCGGGGCTTCTCTGTCCTCGTCGTGAGCGCATCGAGTCTCTCTCTTCAGGGCTGTTGGAGCGTCGGTTGCCTTTCCATGCGACCGTTTCGCCTTCAATTCTCTGCTGGCTGTCGAGGGACTCCGCGACGGCTTTGCCCCAGCGGCCCCAGGGCGCCGCCCCCCGCCTCCACGATCCCTCCGCCGTGGACACCGAGCGTTCGAACTGTTCTGGTCTACCCGGCCTCCTGGCTGTGTGCAAATTAAGTATTTAAGTTACCAAACAAAATTAAAAAGCTATATATTTTTTATAAGATTGTCTTAAAAATAAAAAAATAAATAAAATTTACATATGTTGCGGCAGTGAGAAGACCGAAAACCTCCCCCTTTGCCTTGCATTTTTGGACTACGCGAAAGCCTTTGATTCGATGGAGACTTGGGCTCTGCTGCAGTCTCTCCAGAGGTGTCGAGTTGACTACCGGTACCTACATCGAAAGTGCTTATATACGAACACGCCACCAGGTCCGTCCGACTACAGGACCAGACCACGAAAACCATTCCGCTGCAGCGGGGAGTCAGACAAGGAGATGTGATCTCTCCGAAGTTGCTCACGGCTGCTTTGAATAGTTTCAATGTGCTGGACTGGAAAGGGCGAGGCACTAATGTTAATGGCGAGTAAGTATGTCTCATCGTCGATTCGCCGACGATATTGTAGTCATGGCTGAGACCATAGAGTACGTCAGTACTATGCTCGCTGACCTTAACAGAGTTTCCGATCGAGTTGGTCTTAACATGAACATGGACAAGACGTTAATCATGTCTAATGTCTATGTTCTTGACCATTATCATAGCAATCCTCGGAAACACTTCTTAAGCAACAGAGTGATTCATTCATGGAACAAGCTAACAGACGTAATTTCAGCACAGAGCATTAACCAGTTCAAGAACAGACTTGACAAATTCTTAAACAGGTCAAGAAATACTTAAATTGAGAACAACTGGGATACAGGCATTTATCACTTGATCAACTGCCTGCCTGTCAATATAATATAATAATATAATATTATGCAAGGGTGGATTTAGGGGGAGGGGGCACGGGAGCACGTGCCCCCCCCCCCCCCCCCCAGAGGGCGGTATTTTTGTATGATACTTCAAGTTTATTTCTAATAGTTATTGTTGATTTTTTCCCCGTCCGCCTCTTGAGCCGCCCCAGAAAAAAATGTCCTTGGACAAACAGTCCAGTTAGATAGGTCCAACTTCGAGAAAGTGGTCACTCGTCTAATTCGACTCGGCTGGGCAGCGTTCGGGAAGCTTCGCAATGTCTTTTCGTGAAAACTACTGCATTGTTTAAAGTAAAAAGTCTGATCACCGTGTGTTGCCAGCAATGACTTATTGTTCAGAGAAGAGATGGGCGCTTACGATGGGTCCATTGGCTGATACGTAAAGAGGTGCCAGACAGAAAGACAGCGTTACTTTCGCATTTATAATATTAGTAAGTATGGATATGATTTAATACTTCTAATCTGAAATTTTATAATTAAATTAAAAAAAAATCTTTTGCTATTTACTAGTTAAATAAAAAAAAGAGTGCGAAGATCTTTGAGACTAGCCTGGAATCCCAGTATTCCCAGTTCCAGCCAGCCGGAGAAGAGGAAGACCCATGTTCTTCACACCCAGCTAAGTTCAAAGAGCCCGTCCGTAGTCGAGTGAAACCGAAAAAGGCCTCAGGCGGTGACAACATACCTGGGTGTGCTGGCACAGCGCTCAGGCACTACCTCGCCGAACCATAGCGAGGATCTTTTCAGCGGAATCACTCGCACCGGATACTTACCAGCTTCATTAAAACGAGGTCAAGACCATAACACCAGAACATCACAGACAGGCAATAGAAGCCCACACGCCACATAGAGCCGAAAATAGGCCACAAACAAAACCAAAATCGTTAAGGGCAGTCACGGGATGCGACAGTATCGAGCTTCTCCCTGACTCCGATAGGAGTTAGGTTAGGAGTATGAGAAGACCTGAGAGTAGGTATTACTTTTATAGAAAAACGTGTTTTAGAGGCAACTGGTGCGTGACGACATACGGCTCTTTCGCTAAAGAGCGCTGCACTGCTTGGAATCGGATGAGGGCTAGGCGCAGAACTAATTATATGCGCAAAAGGAATTCTACGTCATTTTTACACACTTACATCCTTTTAGAACCATTTACGACTTACAAAAAAACGTGCCCTTTTCACCTAGCTAATAAAATATAATGTTAAACAAATTAAACGTTGTCAATTCCCTCGGCTTTCTTTAGATACTAATCTCACTTTCGTTCCGAGAATAGGTGCTTTGAAAAAAAAAAAGTCACTAATTAATTAGATTTGAAAAAATCACGTTTGCGTATAAATACTTAATAATAAAAATATCGGGTGAATCAACTTTTAATAGACCATATTTATTAATGTTTGCCCATGGCATAAATCTTCTAAGAAGTGTTCAAAACTCGTTCGTAATGACAAACTACGACGCTAATTTTGTTACAATTAACCGTCATTGTGAACAGTTCCTGAACCATCGGGGGTTTATAATATAAGTGTAGATAAACTACCATTACACAAAGACACTATGTATGTAAAATGGTTGTTGAAATCTTTAGAGCTACCTCTCAAGACAGTACCTACTTATCCTTTGCCTATCTTGTATGCAATGTGTTAACACATAAGAATTAATCTTCTATGCCCGGCGGCGCCGGTTGGCTTTCCGCGCTATCTTGAGGGGGGCCTGCCTCGGCTGGCTCGGCGGCTTCCTTTCGCTTGCTAGCTCGGCACATCGGACCTATGTGCCCAATTTGCTTGCATTTGTGACACCTTTTGGCAAAAATAGGTTTTAAATACTGCTGCTCAGGTAAGATTTGCTTGATTGGCCGGGGACCTCCACTTGGATTTTTCGTCATATGATGTTGAGCAGGATTCATCAGCACGAATGGTGGTCTTATATTTGTAGCTTGTTGTTGTTTTTTTAAAAGACACTTATGTGCCTTGTGACCCTCTTTACCACAAGTAAAACAAATGGGCTTTATCTTTTCTCTAGGTGCTCCATGGCCAGTATTCGTTGACGCTGTTGGTGCGGTACTTGTACTCTCAGGAGTAGGAGGAAGTGGTTCTGTAATAGTCCTTGGGATTTGTCGGAGTGATCCATCACTATTTGGCATTGCTTGTTGACGTTTTTGTTTTTTTGAACCACAAGCACGTGCCTTGTGACCCTCGACACCACAAATATAACAAATGGACTTATTATTTTCTTCAAGTGCTTCTGGGGCAGTATTTGCAGCAGCTGTTGCTGTGTCACTTGTAGTAGGAGGGGGTGTCCTTGGGATTTGCCGGAGTGATTCAGCAGATTTAAGGTACACGAGGAGTTCCTCTGGCTCCGCGAAGAGCGCGGCGCGGGCGCACAGGCGGATCGCATCCGTTTCGATTCCCTGCAAAAGGCAATCGACAGCTTGCCTCCCCTTGAAGCCGCATCGATTCAACAACACAACTTTGGCATAATAATATTCTTCTAGAGTCTCAGTAGGAAGCGCATGCCTGTTGCTCATCTCCATCAACAGTTCCGCGAAGTTTGGACACGGGAACTGCTCCAGGAGCGTCTTTTTCCATTCGCTCCACGAGAAAGGAACAGTCGTCAGCATCTGGTACCAAATTTTAGCATCCCCCACCAACTTTGGCAGCGAGTGCTGCAGAATCTCTTTCTCATTCCAGCCAAATAACTTCGCCATGTCGTCTACACGTATCAGCCAGGTTATCATAGCGTGTCCTTTATTATTGGGATCAAATTCAGGTAAAACATTAATTATAAGATCAGGAACTTCCTTTTTATCAATCTGAGCAAGTTTTTCTTTTACGTCATTCATAATACTAATAAACTGTGAAAAAACATCAGCAGTAAAAGAGCTATCTGATGTAGGTTGAGCAATTTTGGTGTGTTTGCAAGGTGACGGGTCACGTTTCTCAGTGTCATTGTTACTGCTTCGCCGTCGATCACTTTTATTGTGTTTCCTGTCCCGAGAAACACTCCTATGGCGCCGTTTC
The DNA here is from genome assembly GCA_963971205.1 of Aethes cnicana. NCBI lineage: Eukaryota > Metazoa > Arthropoda > Insecta > Lepidoptera > Tortricidae > Aethes > Aethes cnicana. Next base: position 2,419,944 of record OZ020293.1, read on the forward strand.
TCTCGGGATCCGCTTCAGTCACGTTTTGCTTCTCTGGAACGACTTCTTGGTCGTTTTTTTGGCTTTGAACCGCTCCTGCTGCGGCTGTGGCGTCGTTTGCGCTTTCTGTCGCCGGATCCACCTCTGCTGCGATCTAGGATCATTTTTGAGTCGGGGCTTCTCGGTCCTCGTCTTGAGCGCATGGACTCTCTCTCTTCAGGGCTATTAGAGCGTCTGTTGACTTCCCATTCGACTGTATCGCTTTCATCCCTCTGCTGGTTATCGAGGGGCTCCGCGACGGCCTTTCCCCAGAGGCCCGCGGGCGCCGCCTCCCGCCTCCGTGATCCCTCCGCCGTGGACACCGAGCGTTCAGACTGCTCTGGTCTACCCGGCCTCCTAGCTGTGTACAAATTAGTACTTCAGTTCACAGGCGGATAGCCTAACGATTTAAAGTGAAATTATAAGTTGTAATGAATTGACCTTTCACTTTTTTTTCGTAAGTCGTACATAAATTTAAATTAAAAAAAAACTTTGATTCTAAAAGGGCTTCAGTCAAAAATGACGTACCTAGTGACCCGTTGCACATAAAAAAAGAATAGTATTTAAAAGCGCAAGCGATATGACGTCATGTCTACTTTTACAGTGAAAACCGTATCCATACTAATATTATAAATGCGAAAGTAACTCTGCCTGTCTGTCTGTTACATCTTCACGCTTTAACCGCTGGACCGATTGAGATGAAATTTGGCATGGAGATAGTTGGGGTCCCGGGAAAGGACATAGGCTACTTTTTATCGCAGAAAATGCATAGTTCCCGCGGGAACACGATAACCGAATTCCACGCGGGCGAAGTCGCGGGCAGAAGCTAGTTTCTCTAGCTGATTCTGTTACAGTGTTTTGCTTGACCCCATATACATAAATACATACATTTTAAAATATTATTACATTTGTACCCACATTACAACTGCAACCTTCATTCAGTAGGCAGGGCTACTACTACCACTAATAGGGTACTAATTATTTGGTTGTTAACTTTTTCAATGCCAATGACAACTAAAGTTGCCATGCACTGCCGTGCCTGCCACGCCAATGACAACTAAAGTTGCCAATGCATTGCTGTGCCTGCCACGCCAATGACAACTAAAGTTGCCAATGCACTGGCGTGCCTGCCACGCCAATGACAACTAAAGTTGCTAATGCACTGCCGTGCCTGCCATGCCAATGACAACTAAAGTTGCCAATGCACTGCCGTGCCTGCCACGCCAATGACAACTAAAGTTGCCAATGCACTGCCGTGCCTGCCACGCCAATCACAACTAAAGTTGCCAATGCACTGCCGTGCCTGCCACGCCAATGACAACAAAAGTTGTCTAAGTGGGTGAGTGTATTGTGTGTGTAACTAAAGTTGTGAAAACCTTAAGAGGGTTGATCCCGAAAGTTGGCAACGTCGCATATAGCTGTCAAATGTTTCGCTGTTTTTGTTTATTTCTCAATATTACTGAATTAAAATAGAAGTTATCATTCTATGGTTGAATGAATTAATGAAAACAACGAAATATTAGACAGCTATTTGCGACGTTGCCAACTATCGGAGTAAACCCTCTTAACTTTGATCATGAATATAGTGTATAATGAATAATTCAAGTTCTATTTTTATCGATTCACATGTTACATTACATTCAAATGCTTCACATCTGACTGACCACTTCATTCAAATTCGAAAGTGTCGAAATGGTTAATTATAATTTCTTGAATCACTTCTTGTGAATTAAATATTACGCTTACAACATCACAGTTGATGGCACTCTCCTTACCCAAATCTGTAGTGCATGGTCACCTCAATTTGTTTCAGCACAGTTATCAACAAAATGACAAACCAATGAAGTAGTATAAACAAAGATTGTTCAAATATTAAATAAATCAACAACCAGATTATCTGAATTGTAAAACTTTGCTCCACTTCCAATCAATAAAGCTACTTTCTGTAACAGGCTGCAGCCTTTACCAAGATTCTGGCAGAGCTCACCATCTAGTGGAGGATACAGGGGGCCTAAGGGCCTCCAGCAATTGGGGAAACGGGTGAAATGGTTCCAAATAGAGGACCGATCACCCGGCTGCAACCAGGCAGTCGTCCCCTTTTGTAAATAATAATAAAGGGCCTTCAGCCCTCACGAAAATCATTTCTCACCCTCACCAGGATTAAAACCAAGCAAATATCTAGATTGAATACTGTGACCACCGATCTTTGCAGCGCAAATTTCCAATTGGCAGATTTTCAATCATTAATCATTTCTAGCACTCATAGTCCAAAGTTAGCTTACAATACACAAGGACTTGATCGAACCAGTACCACTGCCTCTTTGATAATAACTGAGTAAGCACGACTGGATAAGGTACATAGCCAATTTTCACAGTATTGAATGAGGGATTTCTTTGATTCATCTGGAGAAGACGAAGATGACAAATAATTGGCTACAAAAACACCATGTAATGTAAATGTAACCATTTCTTGGTGTTCAGTTAATAAAAATTATTGAGTCAATCACTCAACAAAATACATTCCGTAGCTCCATGTTCCCTCTTTAACACATTGTTTTAGTTATTAATTTTACGGCATGTGGGACTCACTGGACATTAAAAAAAATGCAGTTGGCCAGCTTACAACTGCGAAGTTAGCAAGATATAATTAATGTATGCTCACATTCAGAAAAAGACACCAAGATACACGGTTAAAAAGGTACTTACAGGAGTCTACAAAACGACTAGCTTTAGCCTTTTCGTTCGCAGAAACATCTCTCAAACGCACAATATCCCAGTTATGGGTTTGCTCTCCAATTTTCGCCTCCTTTCTTTCCTTTTCTTCAATCAGTTTGATAATGTCAGCCGTAGTAGTTCCGTCCGTTGAATACCAAGGATCGTACATAGTGCGCTGTACCGCTGTAATGTAATAAATACCAATTAAATCGGAATACTATATTTTGTAATGTGAAAAAGCAGTCTTTTGGATTATATTTATTAACTTTACCGTTGGTCGTCTGACCTGACTATGCGTGCGTGCGTTGCGTAGCTGAACGGAAGAAAATAGAAAGAAATATATTAAACCTTCATTCAAGGCAGACACCAAGTTGGTTGGTTTTGGATGAGATGGGCGCCGGGCGACGCGCGTTCACAGCACGATACTGCACCACTGCACAGACAGATTACCAGTGATGGCACCTTCACACGCTCGCGTTCAGAACGACATTCAACGAGCACGTTCACCAGCACGAGCGTGAGAACAGCCGGATGAGACGGGCCGACCGACTGTCGTCGCGACGATTACGCCACATTCACGAGCATCATCAAAAACAACCTATTGACACGCTCGTCTCATGCTCGAGCTGCAGTTTTGAACACGAGCGTGTGAACGTACCATCAAATCGATGTCTGGTTTTGTTGCCATGATTGCTTTGCTTGGGTAATTTTTCGTATTTAACGCGTTATCGAAAAAAAGTGATAACGTTATATTTATCTCCTCAACATTTAATAACGATATGTTTGACAGAGTGTAATCTTGTCGTTACTGCCCGTGAGCGTAATATGACTACCAAGTAAAATGGGAGGTCTTTGCGAAAGTAGTTAGTACATTATCCTACATTATTAAACGAGCAATATTTGTACACACGTTCTCGAAAACGGCTCTGAAGATTATGATGTAATTTGGAATTTGTAGGGGTTTACGGCGGCGACAAATCGATATTCTATTCTAGCTAGGTACATCTGAGAAAACTCCTTTTTCAGTTATTTTCACCCGAGAAAATCTCGGTCACCCAGGTACTATTTATATAAACGCTCGCCATTGCCAGAATTAGAACATTATAAATTGTTTGGCTCGAGATATTAAATGTAGAATCTATAAAAAAAAAAAATATTGTTGTTCAGTTCGACCAATTTTACAGAAATAAATCTAAAATTCCATTTCTTGCCATTCATACTAATATTATAATTGCAAAAGTAACTTTGACCGTCTGTTGTCTTTCTTAAACCGATGGATCGATTTAGACGATATTTGGAATGGAGCTAGTTTGAGTCCCGGGGATCCTTCCCTATAATATAGGAATAGGCTGCATTTATCCTGGAAAAACGTAGTTCCGCGGGAATGCTATAACCAAATTCCATACGCGACAAAGTCGCCGGCAGAAACTAGTTTATAATCAGTCTGTCTGTTACGCTCCTTTGAGTATACCACACTGTAGCGATTTTAATGAAATTTGGTACGATTATCCAAGGTAAGGCTCGGTGGTGAATCGGTGATCCTTTCATTTCATTTTAATGTATTTAGTTTTTGTGAATAAATGTATATTTACACAGGCAAGGTCTTTGTTTTGCAATCAGGAATTTGGGTATTTTAAAGGAAACAAAATGCTATGTTATTATTTTATATTTTGAAATCAAAAATGAGATTTTAAACACTGTAGCTCTTCAGAATAATTATTTTATACAAAAAATATAGCAAGCTTTTTAGTTGCTTTGATTTTACATATAACAATTATAACAATGATTTAAATAAAATGACCAGATTAATAGTTTTACAACGCTAATAATAAAGACTTAATCGTAGAGTCAGATTTAAGATAAAATTAACAATACAGGTGTGAGTGTCGGTTAACAATTACTTAATAAAATGAAGGAAGGTTATATTGTAAAGCGTTATTTTTTACCATCAAAGTTATTCTTACTATTTATAAGTAATGTCTTTTACGACAGCGTGTACTTCTGTTAAATCTTAACTTAAAAAAGTTCCTAACGGAATAATTTCATGAGCAGATAATTGGACAAGTGCACGACTCTGGCGAAAGCCGTGCACGGTAGATTTATCATCGTTAACCAGATAACACAATTACCGTTAAATGTAACAAAACATTGTGCAATATCACCGTATACATATAATAACGTGTACATAATGTGTACAATACATGTTGAATGATAATCAACAAATCATTCAAATTAAATGAACACAGGAGGATCAATAATGAAATAATGGAAACATGATTGTGCATAATACAAAATTAAACACTCGACGACTATTATCACCTTAACAAATGGCTGGCCAGAACTTTGCCCTACCCTGTCGACACACGGAGTCTGGCGAAACAACGCATGCGAGTCTAGCCAGAGAAAGCTTTGGCCTACCATTACCTACGCAATAGATCGTTTACAAAATGGTCCCTAAAAGAAAAAAAATAATATTACAAAAAGTTTACAAAAATCACACTTCTACCCAGTCCCAATAAATAGACCGAGATACGTATTTAACATACAAAACATACACTAACATATGGCAACGTTGACAATAAATAGGAGAAATGGGTAATATTCACAACAATATAGAAATAATATCTCGCTCGGAGGCAGCAAGACTTAAACTGGAGAATACTGACAGCACAAAATAAATAAAAGTAATCCAATGTGCACAAAACTGCACAGATTGTAAAAAAAAAAGTATACAAGGCAACAAGTGCAGACTTTACGTTTTACAACTACCATCTATAATTTTCACTTAACTAAAAAGCCACATTCGCAAATTCGTTTCTTTTTATAATTAAGCTTGGCTTAATTTGCGAATCGGTTAATTCTCGGTTAGTATTCATTATAACATTCTCTATGATTATGACAGTCGCAGTGACTAACATTTCAAGAATTTCTTTAAATATTGGAATAAATTTACACAATATTTTGGCCTAGACAATTATTACACTAATGCAAAGGAAAAAATTGTGAATAAAGTAATATCACGAGTCAAAGCGACTTTCATCACATAGGTATCTAGGATCCGTAA
>OZ020293.1:2425940-2471439 GCA_963971205.1 Aethes cnicana
AATTTTCAAAATAGTGTTATTTACGGATCGTTTGAATTGGTTAAGTCGTTTTCGTTAGGTCTAGAGTCGGAAGGGTTCGCGTTTTGGTGTTTGTTCGCGGGCGGGCGTGACGCGGCGCGAGCCGGGCGCGGCGGGCGCGGCGCCGTCGCTGGCGTCAGACGGCTTACGCAGCAGCCGCGATACCGCCGTCGGCTGCCCCGCCCGCACCGGCGTCGTGCTGCCTGAAGGCGTCCTTTGCCTGTCACAACGACTAACATTAACAACCGCTCTCACTCGAACTCGATATCATGCACAGGCAATTCGTCTCAGCGTTTCAACCGCCGTTATTGTCATCCGCATATTAATGAACATAAATGTGAAAAGACGCGTCGATTTTGAATGCGCCTGATAGTTGCTAGGAATAGTTATTTTCTTATTTAAGTTAATTGATGACAATAACGCGAGCCCGAACGCTATAATATTCACACTATAACCACAAACTAAAAATAAAATGAAACCAAAACCTGTTCTACTGCCTAAAAAATTAAACTACGTGAAATTCAACAACTAAGCTAAAATTACAAAACAAAACGTCACTATGAAACACTACACTACCAAAGAAACGAAAGCATTACACAATCAGAAAGTACATCATTATTACCTATTGGAATTACTGTTAGTATGGTGATCCTTATGCACGGGGATGCGGCTGCGGCCGGGGGTGTGGCCGTCGGTCGACGCAAACGACCCGCTCCTACGAGGTTAGCGCGCGAAACGGACAAGACGATTAGTCACAGATAGAAAAGAAGAAAGTATAAATACGTGTTATTGCAAATGCTTGCCCGCAAAGCCAAGGTCATTTTGCCTTGGTAGTTTAGAAAATGAAATGTTGGGATTTCAAATTAAATCATGTAAACTTTTAGAAAACAGAAGGGAAGCATTTACATAGACACATTAAATTGGTGACAAAGTGCAATGAAATCGATACATAATATTATAATAAGTCAGAATTAAATTAAGTTAATACATATAAAATGTATGCCATTTAATTTCAGCCATGTCAGTAGTAATAGACAAATGGCAGACATTTTTAGTGAATAAAATGTAAGCGAGCCATGAAAGAAAGCAGCCGTGAAGTAAACACGCTTAGGCGGGTGTGCTGTTAGTCTGAAAGCGTATGTGATTGATGGGTTAATACAACAACAATATTTAAATACACATGGGATATGACGGAGTAATGATTTTGATTGAGGTTCAGTGTACAGGTTAACCTATATTTCGTGAATAATTAATGAATCAGGAATCATGAATTGAAAATGAATATGCATCAAAAGCCGATTGGATACGACAGTGAATTTATGAATATGAACGATAAGATGACGGCGAGGACATTTAAGTCAAAACAAAATTCAACTGGCAACATTAAAAATTATCGGGCCAAAAACGAAGCTAGCATTCTACAAGCTTGTACCCTTTAACGTCGCGCTGGGTCGGCTTAGAGGCGTCGCCGCTCGACTCGCTTATGTTACTCTCATATTCATTGTCGCTTGTCATCCCAGATATGCTGAACAACGAGGAGTCATCTTCCGGACTTCTCTGCTCTGATTTCCTCGATGGGTCTTGGGAGGTGGGACTGGGTTCTAAGGAAGTTTCTCGGGACTGAGTTTTGCGGACCTTCAACCGCCTCTCGACTGACGGGGATCTCTGCGAACGATTGCCCACGTAGACTGGGATCTTAGAGGACCCCTGGGTTTGGAATGCTGGATGTGTGTGAGATACGGATTTAGGATGTTCAGACGCCATTGAGGATGGCTGGGAATGTGTTGAGCTGTTATTTCGTATCCATTTTCAGAATCGATGCATGCGGAAGGAAAAAAATACATATTTAATTATCTCCTTCCAGATACCAACTACCTACATTATTGTTAGTTTATAATGTGAACATAATAAGCAGTGTTAATGTTAGACTATATACTGACTGGCATGCCGCCTGATTTCCCCTAATATCATTCGAATTTGATGAAAAGCATCCACACTAAGGACCCACCACCAGACAATTTAGACATTTTCTAATAGCTTTTTAGGTATTTTGACGAAAAAAACTGTATGTGCTGTCCATAGTTGAATACCGCTGCAATTTGCTCCACTAAATCCCTATACCCTTCCAAGCGACGTGCTATCACAATCGTGAACACCCAAAAACTGTATGGTCGTAGTATATTTCAAATTATTTAGGTTTTGAAGCTTTGAAATGAAAAACATATTTTTCATGTTAGCTCATTGCACCAGTTTGTTTTGAAATATATTACGCCTATACGGAACACGAGGGCAAACTGTCAATCACATCCTGTACCTCACGAGCGCCGGAACCGGCGACAGTGTTGGAATACTTGACGTGCGGTACATCGCGCCGCTAGGGAACCTGTCCGTACGCATTATATTACTAGCAGTTTGAAATCTCTACCCTAACAAACAAGTATTATGGGGCTTTCAATTATGTGGTCTTGTTCTTTGGCTTTCCTTTAATTAATAAAAAAAAGAAGTAAACCCAATTCTTTAATTCGTCTTGATGCTTAGTACAACTTTTAAACACTTGATTTTTATTTATTGCTAAAGACATCCAAACAGGCAAACGGTTACACTTGAAGGAAAGTGGTCACCGCTATACATACAGGCATCTGCAACGCCACGCACGCCACTCACGCGTTTCTGATTTTGAAAGGGGGAAAGGGAACCTTATCAGTATCACCATGTTGGAACACAGCTTAGCTGATTCACGAAATCCTAACGATCGGGGTTGGGAGATATCAGGAACTCAAATGTAAACTAGAATTAAAGTTAGTGAGCTTCAGGAATTCAAATCTTACTCAGATTAATTGATCTTATCTATATAGCACCTTTGTTTTGAAGCGATCTTTACTTATTTGTTTCTGTAACGTACCTTCCGCTGGCCGGCGTGAGGAAGCCGGTGGGGGTGCGCGGCCGCGAGCCACCGTTGGGCGTTGTGACGCCGAGCTTGGCGGCGTTAGCTGCCGCGCGCGCTGTAGACGTCCGCGTGTTTGTCACCTTCCGCATTGGGATGCGGGACGGAGTTAACACTTCATCTGTGAAAATTGGGATTAAGAAAATTGTTATTCAGGTACTAAAATAACTCGCCGATCATCAGCATATAATATCATATGAAAAACCTTCACAGCCGAGCATAGACTTTCCACAAGGTTTACCTTACGGACCCATATTTAAGTAATTTAAAAACCCCATAAATGCGTTTGACAATGCATTTAAATGAATTACTCATTATATATAAATAAATTAACTATAAATTATAAGTGATAATAAATTAACTAAATACCAAATATTGAATAAGATGCATCATACTAGTAAAAAAAGTGTAAATTGTAAAACTATGTAAGTTTGAGGAAATAAAGGCTTTTTTATTTTATTTTATATTTATTAAATGCGTTTCAAAGAAAAAATTCGCTGTTCAAACCTGTGCTGTCTAATGAAAGGTTCGATCCGTGTCTCGAGGGCGGCTTGGAGCCAGTCCTCGAACCGGGCCGGGAACCGGGGCGCGATCCTCCAGGTGTCAAAGTCGATCTGAGAAGAAATGCAGAATATATTGAGTACAAATCTGCATTTTACACTCATAAGGAATACTGATAATGTAGCTTTTTAAGATTTAAAATTCGGTTAAGTGATTTCAGTGTTTATTACAAACGCATATGCAATATTATTCTCAAGACGTCAAATTTGAATGTTTATACGGTAATCTTACCTTGGTGCGCTGGGCTTCCTATACCGCGCCCCGAGCCCGCTGGCCGCCTCGTTGTCGCTGAGCGAGTCGGGCGTACCGGCGCTGAGCGAGGAGCGAGACGCGCGCCCGGCCGCGCCGCCCGACATCGGCACCGAGCGCGCCGTGCGCTCGCGCACCTATATCAAACGTTACGTTAAAGGAATTACTTTGATAACAACTTCAATCACACGCGTACGAGACAATGTCAGAAGTACTTTAATCAAATTTTACTAGTGTTCTGAATGTACCCATAAATATAATCTGACAAATCTCACAAAAACAAAATAATTAAAATTAAATAGCACATTAATATAATAAATCATTCAGATCATATTTACGCTCGATAAAAAATGCCTATGTTTCGTTATATAACCATGCTAAGCTAATGACTTTCACAATGGAGGTCGCCAATCTCTTACTTAGCTAAAAACATTGACAATGGACTTACACGATAGACAAATAAAAGAAATAAAGAGCTGAAACTGAACGTCAAGAGTGCATATCAACTGCGGCGGCAGCTTGTGGCCTGTATATTACCCAGTGGTATCCTGGAGAGGGCTGGTAGCCGTGGTGGTGCGTATAGTGGTGCGCACCCGGCGTCGTGGAACCCTGCGATCTTGAGTGGCCGTATATGAACGCCTGCTTTGTGCCGTGCGTGGAACCGACGTGCAGCGGGTACGAACACGGTAGCTCCTCCCGCTGTCTTAACGCCTCAAAAATGGGCTTCAGCTGCTCCAAAAACTCCTCGGCTAAACGCACCAATGCAAAACCGGGACAAATCATTACGGAGCGAAAAGATATCCGTTACAAACGAAAAACAGTTTTTCCTTCATAGTGCCAATCGGTTCGACTTCGCTTACGACGTTTTTAGAAACATTGTTACGATTAGTCCACACGCTTAGTTGACGACGCGCGATTTCACGAAATGCGGGTGTGATGGGAACGAGCGGGAAGGGAAACGAAATACGTTACCATAACATCCAAATGCGCTGACGTGCCACCTCTCCAATGCAGTGGATCCAATGAATATGCTAACAAACAACACCAAACACTACACGAGCCTGTGCTTCAATGCATAGCATGATCACACTAATGCAATACGACCAACGCTAGGAGCTCAACACATGCGGCACTCTTGGGCGCCCCTTGCAAACGGATGCTAAGATCCGTGTGCAAGGTGCACCGAAAAAAAGCAAAAGTTGAAAAACCCAAACCGATTGCTCCCTCCAGTAACTACTGTGCGATTTATGTAGTATGTGTGCGAAATTAAAACTAAAACTCTATCCTGTAGGAAATAAGAATTAATTGTAAATAGTAGCTGCTTCTAGCTACTTACCTTCGTGATGGGTCCGGTGGACGGAGGGGTGTTTGTGTTAGAGCGGGGCGTACGCGGTCGGAACGCGGCCATGCTCTGCGAGACTCCGTCAGCCAGAATGAATTGTTCCCGCAGTTCGATGTTCGTACGTCCCTTGGCTGCAGCGGCGTCCGGTGCGCGGGATCACAAAGGAAGGGATAGGCAAGGTTCAAAGAAAACCGTTCGGTTAAAGGACGGGTGGAAAATAACACCAAACAGTGTTAAGAAAACAGGACAGCGTGCAATGGAAGTGAGGAAAAAAACAACAAAATCAGAACATGTCAAACAAAACAAACGTAATCATATATAAAAAAAACAAAGATTTTTAATCGTGTGCAGTTAGGGATAGGAATACAAAATACCATTAGTTATCACTTTCACCAAGTTCTGCATTTTATATAAATCAAGGGCAAGAATGTAATAATTATGAGAAATTTTTAACATTTTCTTACCCAAGTACTCAATTTAAAATAAAAATGTAATTGATCAAGTGTAGTGAATTGCAGTCTCAAGTGCGGGTATTATGTACATTTTGCGTGTTTACATTAAAATTAACATCTTGCTCTTGTCTTATACACAATTTTCTTCTAATAAAAATATTTTGACGCAAATAAAGTCCATAAAACATGCTATTAGTGAGTCTAAGCAATACATTTACTTTACACATTACCTAATACCACTAAGCCACGATAAATTATTATGTATGTCTAAAAGTCATTACATGATTACAAAAGCATTGTACACGATGTAAGTAATTTAAAATAATATAAATAATGGATCTATCTACTGATAAGCGTAATGTGGAAAACATCAAACATTGCAAAAGACGCCTAAAGTACGTAATATATATTTATAAAAAAAAAACATCAAAGCATTAACAACGATCAACGTCCTGCAATGGAGCCTCTTTTTGGTGTTATAATAATAAGCATAAAGTGAAATTTAAATATGTATGTATAATGGCTCCAAAAGCAGTTCGTGTTTCTTACCGAGCGGGCAACAAGCTTCATGCTGCTCCGGCTTACTCGGATCAGGCAGCGGTAGCACTAACGAGACTACTCATGTAAGGGGTTTCGAAAGGATTTTCAACGCAATACAAATAAACATAAAAATAAATGTATTTTTAAGGACAAGGGAGTTGGAAAGGTAAAAGCGAGAACGCATTAGTACATTAGTAGCATTTCAACAATCATGTTCAATGCGAAAGTTTTTAAACATTTCTTGAGCAGTTATTATTTGACGATTGTGATGTACTAAGTAACTAGCTTACGCTGCTAAGTGCTGTGATAATGGAAATGGGTAAATCTACACACAATATTATGGTTTAAAAGTGTATTAAAAAAAGTACTGCCTATTCGTAGTTTCGTTTACACCCTCGTTTATTTAATTCAAAGTGTGATAATAGTTCATTACTTTGTTCAACTAGTTATTGTTTTTGTTTATAACGAATGAATAACGCGTTATTTTTATGCTGGTATCACCGACCAGTCGCCCGCTCACTGCGCATGTCAAACGCCAAGCTTCGGTGAATTTCGCTGCCACTTGTAAAAACACGGATAATGGATGGAGTTCGCTGCCGGTCGATTATGTTGTGACTCAGTGTTTTAATTCAATATACTGTTCTATACGACTGCCCACGAAATGACGGGCACAATAATAGAAAACTTAAGCGGTCGAAAACTCGCAGTGTTAGTTACGTTTCTTTTGTTGTGCCAACTAACATGCTTCCTGATCGGAGGCTTGATCGCTCCCGTCCCCGCCAGCGCCCAAAACATACTCGGGACGACGTGCAAGGATACCACTACGGTCAAAAATGATACGACTAAATGGTTCTACTACCGCGGGAAAGGAGCTTGCACGAAGATCGAGCTCCGGGGACCGCTCAATGACTATTCGGAGAACGACATCGTGTTCGCGTTTCAAATGCCGACGCCGCGCGAGAACATGATTTTAGACTTTTCTCGGTGGCAACAGAACTTGATCGGCGTGTTGCAGGTGGACATACAGTACCACTCTCAGATGGAAGTGCAACCGCGCAGTGTGATGACGATCGACGCGCGCCTCGCGTACCGGAACAAAGGCGACCCAGAGGACGAGTGGAAACTTTACACACAGTCAGTTGAAAAACGCCATTTGGACTGTGACATTAACATTAAATCCGAGGAATACTTGTATAACTGTTCAGCGTTGCCTTTGTTTGAACTGGGGTCATTGTATCACGATTACTACTTGCTTAACATCAGGCTGCCGGTGGAATCCCCAGATATGAATGCCAACATTGGCCACGTACAGGACATGTGGCTCACTGTCATCAACCAGAACGGAGGTTTCACTAAAGTCTGGGTGTCTTTAAAAACAGTGTTTTTCCCGTGCATCATAGCCATTGTGGCTTGGTTCTGGAGGAGGGTACATATTTTGCAGCGGAAGCCTGTCCTTTTGGAGAAAATGTTGTTGAGCTTAGGGATATCTTTGTGCCTTTTAAACATGCCCCTGGAATACTTCACTCTACACTTCGACTTGCCATTCATGTTGTTGTTAGGGGACATAAGACAAGGCCTATTTTATGCAATGTTGTTCTCCTTCTGGCTGGTGTTTGCGGGAGAGCACATGTTGATCCAAGACACATCCTCGCAGAGCTCGCTCAAGCAGTACTGGCGGCATCTGAGTGCTGTGGCAATGGGCTGCATCTCTCTATTCATCTTCGACATGTGCGAGAGGGGCGTGCAGTTGAGAAACCCATTCTATTCTATCTGGGTTACTGATTTGGGAACTAATCTTGCCTTGACCTTCATTATTTTAGCTGGCATATCTACTGGAGTGTATTTCCTTTTCCTTTGCTACATGATTTGGCAGGTTTTCACAAATATATCGATTAAACGGCAATCTCTTCCTGCCATGAGCTCCGTCAGGCGACTGCATTATGAGGGAATTATCTACCGTTTCAAGTTTCTGATGTTGGCCACTCTACTTTGTGCGGCGCTGACTGTTATCGGATTTATCCTGGGACAGGTGGCAGAGGGGCAGTGGAAATGGGATGAGTCTATTGAGCTGGAATACACTTCAGCATTCTTTACAGGCGTTTATGGGATGTGGAACATTTATATTTTCTCATTGCTGGTTTTGTATGCACCGAGTCACAAGCGCTGGCCGGAACCAGAGAACACGGCGGACACCCAGAACTTGAGTGAAGAAATTGAGTTCACTCGCCTACCAAGTGAGGGGGCGACTAGTGAGATATCCTCACTGACCTCTTTCATAAGAAAGGCCAACATAGATTAAGCCTTTTCTAGTAACTTGTCTATTGTCAAACAGTATTAACCGAACAAATTTTGTACTCAAACATTTAGTGGGAAGTAGACCATATTTAGAAATCTTTTATCTCGCCCAAACATAACTAGTACTAGAATAAACTAGTATGTGGTACAATATTGAACTGCCATATTTAGTCCTAAGTCTTTTTCGAATATGTATTCATTGCGAATGTTGTTGTTTAAATTATGTGAACGTTTGATTTTTTATACAAATGTATCAATGGATTTTGCATCTGTTTCATGTATTACTAAACCGTCGGCCCTCACCTTTGCATGACTCAAGTAAACAGGTTTCGCGACCTTGAGCTTCTTAAAATAATCTAATTTCGTCTGCGCTGTCTGTTACTTAAATTTTTCTGTGATAGTTTTTTTAAATAACGTTTTATAACTTAGTATAGTGCTAATAACAGTATTATAGGCATTTTTACGTATCTCTAGCAATTTTTAGGAAGTAGGAATAAGCCTAATCTCATTTGTATGTGTCGTCGTAATCGTAACTCCGATTTGTAAGCGGTTAGAAGTTAAACGAATAAAGTATAAATTAATCATTGTAGTTATTTTGTTATTTCGGCAAATAGAACAAGTATTTTCAAAGATTTTTTGAAAATATTTGCCCTCTCCTTTCGTTAGATGTCACAAATATGTGTTAGTGTCCCTTGTTATGGGGTTAAACACATAGATATTATTTTTACCCGATTATTGGATTGACACTTTGAATAAATGCCGATTTTTCAGCTTGCATTTCAGTGAAAAACTGAATGCCAACGGAAAATCGGCGCAAAGATGTTTTAATATTAATCAAATTTATCGAATTTGACAATACTAATTTTTAGGGACAGTTAATACAATTAATTGAAAATTATTTTCTGGTCACAAACAGGCCATATCTGGGCCATGATTTTATTTAATCATCGGCTCTTCAGATTAAACCCAGTTGCAGTAAAAAAAATATGTTTTAACTAGCCCCTAAAACTTTAAAATGTAAAATGACTATATCTGACTTTCAAGGTTCTTTTTACATGAAAGATTCAATTCATAAAATATAAGACTTACCTAAGTCATTTTACAGTTTGATAAATAATTCAACCAGCATTTCAATCTGATAATCTACATGAATCGACATGAGTGTTAATAAAAAGAAAATAATGATATAAAATACCTACATATAAATTACTGTAGGTAATGTTCGGTAATTTGTGCAAAAATTCAATACTTGAAATTTTAAACAATAGATAAATTTCATAAATGCTCATCATGTTTCTTTACTAATCGATTGAAACGCTAGTATATCAATTAATAAAAGAAATAAAGGCACTAGTCCCACCGCGAGCGAGTAAGCGATGAGCTATCGGCTATAAAAACGAACAAAAGATAAGCACTCCCGTGTAAATAAAAGTGACACGGCGATGTTTATAGTTACTCGCCCAGCGGTGAACTATCAATATCGCCGTGTCTCTTTTATTTACAAGGGAGTGCTTATCTTTTGTTCGTTTTTATAGCCGATAGCTCATTGCTTACTCGCTCGCGGTGGGACTAGTGCCTAAAGGTAGTCACTTCTGAACTCGAATATATTTTCTTGACTTAAAAACAGTAACACCAATTTCGATTTTATGTTGAAGTAAAATTGGTCGGTCAAGGAACTATTTTCGGGTCATACCTGATTTTCAATCAATATACCTTTGTTAACTGTAAATCTTGGAATAAAATCATTAATCTCGATCATACAATATAAGGACTCCTCTTTTACTGGATTTTTATAAAGAAAAACGTCTGTTATATTTCTTTTATCTTTAGAATACAGCTGTAAGGTAAAGTAGATATGAGTAGAAAAGGAGTCAGAATGTTATTCAGGCAAGATGGTTCGTTGGAATACGCTTTAGAATTTCACAGCCAAGCAGCTTTTGAGAATAGTAAGTACACTAAATGAAAGTGCGCTTTCGTTTCGTATACATCTGTGTAAATACGCATATGACAGAAAGTTCTCTCGCTTTTTGTAAACAAGAATTACTCATGGTTAGTCAAAATATCAACTTAAATATGTAATTAATATCTGTATGTATGATTGTGATGATATCACTATGATTCTCATATTATTAAGTAGGTACTCTTAATTTTGATTTCAATTCAGTCATTATGAAAAAATATCTCTTATTACAATATAGTTTCAAGACTTTTTGAATTCATAAACAAAGTTCCGATTCAGTTGGACATTTGGAACGTTAACTTCAATAGAAACGTAAAAGTAACTCTGTCTGTTACTTCTTCACGTTTAAACCGCTGGATCGATTTAGATTAAGTTTGGTATGGAGATAGAGTCCCGGGGAAGGACATAGGTTACTTTTTTATCCCGGAAACAAGCACATTTCCCGCGCAAACGCTCTAAGTACCACCACTAGTGGCTTGGCCACGACTTCGCGCTACAGCGGCAGCGGCGAGCGTATATGCCACCAGAGACGAGGTAATTATATTAGACTGTCAATTGTCAATCTCCTTACATTACGGCGTACATCGAAAATAGCCAGGAGCTCAAACTTTTTATACTTCGCCTGTACAGCGCCATCTAGATGTTGCTCATGGAGTTCAAATTCGTATGCAGGCTACCTAGGCAGCGACATCTATTATCGTATTTAACACTTATTTTAGGCGTACGCTGATTTGTTTGAAGGTTGTCCTTCTAGGTTTAACTTATCTTTTATGCCACTAAAACGGTGGTACTCGGTTATAGAGTTGCTTGTTTCCGGGATAAAAAATGGCTTCTATCGTCTTGACTACCGGCTGCGCTGCCCCATTCGAACCACCTTGCCCCCCGCCCCTCGGGCCTGTAGCTGGCACGTACCTCGGCAGGGGTCGTTCTTGACCAGGAACTCGTCGAGGGCCACCCAGCCGCCACCCACGCGCACCATCACGGTGGAGCGCAGGATGCGGACCAGGCGGAGCTTCTGCGAGTCGCCGAACTACACGGGACAAACATCATCATTTAACTCTATTATCATTTTATTGCAATGTTTAATTCTAATTTTTAATTGAATATCAACTTTTTTGCATTTTAATAGCGCCAGTGGCGCCATTGGCGGATCTTTGTGAAACTAACGTTTCTGGCGGGAATGAAAATGTGTCAAGTGTCATTATGAAATAATGTCATTGACTATAGCCCACACTCCTTTTATATATGTTTTAACTAAATTTATTACCGATTTCAACATAAAGCTGTAACTATTCCTTCTCTTTTTCCTTATCCTCTCCTTCCTAAATACACCCAATTTTACTCATTTAGCCAGCTACCATTTTGTACATATAATCCTTGTTTCACCCTCTTTTTTTTTAGTTCATCCAACTGATCATCCGTTATTCAAAACCATTTGGCCAATATTTACACCGATCACTTGTAGCTTTCAAACCTTGACGCTGGCTGAATTGTCCCCTGGACAGAACCCATTATAATAAAAAAAAAAAAAAGACTAAGAACCACAATCTTTTATTCTGTTTATTGGATTATTTCTACAATCCTGTAATAACACACGGTTGCATGGCGGCTCCTTGTATAGTTTGTGTGAAATAAAATGAAGAAAATGCAGTTAACGTTGGATTTTTTAACTGCTTTTGTTTGCTGAACATGAAAGAACCAGATAAGAAAGAGACGTAATAAAACTGACCGAAGTGTACTGATCTTTTGATCACATAATGTTTTGTGCCTGCGTTATCGTTTCACAAACCTACTTGAGGGTCATCTTGGATGAACATTAGCAATCGTAATGATTAAAAGTTACTAGTTCAGTCATGTATTGAAACTGCAGGTAATTTCTCTTCTTTTTTTCGTTTTATTTTTAAATTTACTTTTTTCGTACAGTCATCACTGTCAGCAGCAAAAATAGCCAAGAAAAAAGCGTGTAGGGCATTTTGAGTTCTTAGTTGGTCTCGTGAAATCAGTGTGATACTCACCCGGTATTTTCCTTCGCCGACCTGGAACACCCTGAACTTCTGCCGGCACGTGCACAGCATCACGAGCCGTTTGACCTCGTCGTGGATCTTGTCCGCGTCCGTGGGCGGCCCGCGGCGCTCCACCTGGCGGCAAATGGACATGTTATTAGCAGTGGCGTGCACTCCATACAGACAAAAAGACACTGTCTACCCTACCCCAACGTTATCTAATTTGCTTTATTATGATACCTAATAGCTTCATCTACATATAAAATATTAGTGCATTACGCATTAACTTAAATTCTTAAATCACAAAACAGCTCCATCTATCGGGTCATCTTCGTATCCTTTGTACTGTTCTGTACTCGATAATTACATTCAAAGACAGTCGCAATTTCAATACACTAGCGCCGCTTCGCACCTTCAACGAGAAAGACAGACACTATTCTGTCTTCCGTCCGAAAACGTTGATGCGTGCATCATCATATTGGCAGTGTGCACGACGACAGCGCCAACTAGCGGGAGGCGTATGGCCCAAACGCACGCATCCCGGCGGAGTTTAGACATGTCTTATTAATAACTTATTAGTGAAAAAAGGTCGACAGTCCGGATCGAAGGACCATTGCGACGCATCGGAAGTAAAGAGGTTCTAGGGATTTCAATGTTATCAGTTATCCATCACGGAATTAGATTTTTTTATGCTAAACCCGGCTCTGAGTTAAGTTATGTGCGAAATCAATTCGATTTTATCAGTGACATTTTCAGTGAAGGTAAGCATCGTGATAAAATCTGCACGAACTGCAAAATAACTTAAGGACGTGTGTGAAGTTCCCAATCGGCACTGGGCCAGTATGAGGCATATAGCCCAAACCCTCTCGTGATGACAGGCCTGTGCCCAGCAGTGG
This sequence comes from Aethes cnicana, assembly GCA_963971205.1. Lineage (NCBI taxonomy): Eukaryota > Metazoa > Arthropoda > Insecta > Lepidoptera > Tortricidae > Aethes > Aethes cnicana. The sequence continues at coordinate 2,439,201 of OZ020293.1, forward strand.
GACGTAATGATTTTTTAAATTAATGACGTAGTGATAATTATATTTTAGTCGCGTGAGTTGCAGTTGCGAATTTAGCACAGTATGTGCTATATATAATATACGATTAATTGGCAACATCGAGGTGAGGTGTCCGAAATGTCAAACGTCTCAGTGACATTGACACTATTGTATGTAATGACAATCTTTGACACCTCAGACGACGGCGGCGCCAACTGGTGGTCAGGAATACGGTGGCCCTCGTTAGGCAGTCGTGGTTTCTTACCCAGTCCGGACGTAGCGCTGCGATGAACTCCTCCCAGTCTATAAGGCCGCCGCCGTTCCGGTCGAAGAGGTCCGCCACGGCGCCCATCTCCAGGCGCGACGTGTCGAATTCTAAACAAACGGACAAATGGATCAGATATACGGCCTATAAAAGCAAGATTTCGAACACAATTCGAATGAAGTATCAATGTTTGCGTGCGAAGACGTCTGTACACTTGTAAATGTGCGTGTATCACTACGCGGACCAATGATCCACTCTCCATCTCCGGATGAAACAAATGACGGTAAGGGCGAGTTGGGCGCGAGTTGCGCGCCGGCTAGATTCAGGCGGGTGATTCCGTGGCCATTCTATATGTTATTAAATATTCTGTGGCAAAACGTTGTGACCATAATTTACCCACAGAATCAGCTATCGATTCTAAGCATGTTATTTAGGTTTTAAATTTTTTTCGAGTTGGTAAAGGCTAGTCGTTTGATTTAACCATGCAGAGGATCGGGCGTCCGAACCTCTGAAATTATTTACGTGCGAAATTGAATTTGCATTTACCACTGAGCTTTTCGGTGAAGGAAAACATCGTGAGGAAACCTGCACGCATCTGCGAAGTAATTCAAGGATGTGTGTGAAGTCTCCAATCCGCACTTGGCCCGCATGGGGGCTATAGCTCCTCTTGGATGTTGAGAGGAGCAGCAGTGGGCCGCAAATAGGCTACTGTGATGGTGGTGGCGGTGGAAATGACCATCGTAAAGAAACTCACTGGTGTTGATGATGCCGTCGATGAACTCGTTCCGCGGAATGAGGCCGTTGTTGTCCTTGTCCATCTTGCGGAACAGGTCCGTCAGCCGCGACTTCTTGTGGTTCATGAACTTGAGGAACTGCGGGGAGAACGGGACGTTAATGCGGGGAACGAGGGCAAGATTCGAAACATCTTTTAGTGTAACGTTAACTTTAACGGACGGTTTGAATGAACCCACCCTTAATTAAAAAAAAGGCTAAAATAGTTTTCTCAGATATCTTAGGTATATCGATTATTCGTTCCCAAAAACCCCCTATATTACAAATTTCATTTAAATCGTTAGTCTTAATCTGAGACAGTTTGTATAAATAAATAAACATACAAGATGAGCGCGTTTAAAGTACAAGATGTAGGAAATTTTCTTTTTATTTCTTGCAAATTGATATTGTTCTCCTAGTATTAGTATAAGACTCTCGTTCCATTGCATTTTCACCACAGATTAATTTCATTTGTTTGCACTGGAAAAAAAACAGTCCGCAGTGCGGACAACTGGAAATAGGCTGTCTCTCCCACGCCAGCAGCCCACGGTGCCCACGTGGCCCACGGTACCCTGCGGCCCTTACCCTCTTCCTCCAGTCGTCCCAGCTGAAGTTGGACACTCGCTGCAGCTCCTTCAGGTGCGCGAGTCTCTCGTGCAGCCGCCTCTGTCTCTCCCACGCCAGCAGCCCACGGTGCCCACGTGGCCCACGGTACCCTGCGGCCCTTACCCTCTTCCTCCAGTCGTCCCAGCTGAAGTTGGACACTCGCTGCAGCTCCTTCAGGTGCGCGAGTCTCTCGTGCAGCCGCCTCTGCCTCTCCCACGCCAGCAGCCCACGGTGCCCACGTGGCCCACGGTACCCTGCGGCCCTTACCCTCTTCCTCCAGTCGTCCCAGCTGAAGTTGGACACTCGCTGCAGCTCCTTCAGGTGCGCGAGTCTCTCGTGCAGCCGCCTCTGCCTCTCCCACGCCAGCAGCCCACGGTGCCCACGTGGCCCACGGTACCCTGCGGCCCTTACCCTCTTCCTCCAGTCGTCCCAGCTGAAGTTGGACACTCGCTGCAGCTCCTTCAGGTGCGCGAGTCTCTCGTGCAGCCGCCTCTGCCTCTCCCACGCTAGCAGCCACACAGTGCGCCACTTGTCCCACAGTTGTTTCACGCGCGGCGACCTGAACTCCGGCTCGGCGCCTTTGCTGTATCGGGAAGTCGCTTTTGAATAAGCTGCGAGTCATTTGTGACTGGTAGGTACTAGATTTGCATGTCGACTCAAAATGTCATTTTTGTTCTCTACGATAACCGTATGATTGAACTTTACGGTTCAATTTCGTAATGAAGAAAAATGACACCGAATCGACACGAAAACAAAGTACCATTCACAATTTACTCAGTGGTTTGAATTGGAGAACAGCATGAAACAATTAATACATATGGGCAAAATCTAAGCACGTTGACGTTGACACATAGTCCAGAGTTAGGTACCTAACTCTGGACTATGTGTCAACGGCGTTAGTGCTACGCCGCGCGCCGCATTACTTGTGTCGTGCTGTGTATTCCAAATGAATTTCAAAGATGAACTTTGAGGCGAAATACGATTGATTTTACAAGGTGTTGAAAGACTCGATAGTAATGTTTATCAAAGCTTACTATAATTACTCACTATTTTACTTACCCAATAAAAATGAAGTTAAAAACATAAAATTCAAATAGGAAGCTCCAAAGTTACATTTAAGACGTGCGTTATTATTAGCCAAAAATTAATAAAAAAACGGACAACAAAAATGCAAAAAACCGATTATGCGATAGGGCTGCGACACTCATAATCAGTAACACAGAGACAAAACCCAAGCGCATTTATTTGGCGATATGACATCCCTGGGTAGCTTTGAAATGTAGATATTGTTTTTAACGAAATTTCATTCTTGAATAAATTGGCCAGTTTTTGATAGCGTAATGGAGTACAAATAATTTATTGGTTTCCTGATATAAAAACTTTTTGTATTAGGATTTTTTTTTAGGGGTTTGTCAAGTGATGTGTTTTTATATTTTTGATATTGATTTGGATCATATTTTCTGGTAGATACAACGCTATTTAGCCATAAGACCACCTTGGCATCATGTTTTTTTCCATTTTCTTGACAGTGTGAAAAGCGAGCGATTAACTATAAATATACGTGTCTCTTTTACTGACACAGGATCTATTTCTTTTGTTCTTTTTTTGAGCGAGAAAGTAGTCCTTAACTAATCGCTTACTAGCCCTTGGTGGGACTAGTGCCTAATCCCCATTCCCAAACCCATTGATCTTATCTTCCTGTTATTTATCTACTGGTTGGTGTGTATTGTATTTGTGAGTGGTGTCAAGTGTTGTGCGTCTGTCTGTGTGTCCTTACCTGCCCCGCGCCGGGAACCTGGGTCCGTAGTGCGGCAGACGGTCGGGAGTCTCGCGGCCCGGGCTCACTCGGCTGCACACACGACTCAGTACAGACAACGCTCGTGCGGGGCCTTTAGCGATGATGGTTTGGACTTTGGACTTGATCGTGGGGTTGTTTCGAGCCTTCGTACGTTGATGTACTTTGAACTATGCTAATTTATCAATTACTGAGGAGCTTTTGTGATACTAAAACTGAATTGGCATCCTGAAGAGGCTGCAGTGTCACAAGGATCTAAGCGAAGGTCCAATTGCATCTATCATGTACTGTTGTGTCAATAAGGAAAATTTAACTCAATTTATAGCTAGTATGTAGATAATTTTAGGTTATAAGATAACCCGTCCGGGTTTCGACGAAATAAAATAATAATAGACGTAAAAATGACGCTTATATTTTATGAAATTAAATTATCTAAATCTCTATCTCATGGAGAATTCAATTTTAAAACAGCAAATTTTCAAATTAACTACGAAGAAATATTAAAATATTCAAATAATAAGACGAGTAGTCCCTTTTTTCACCATCATCGTTAAAGGAACATAGTAACACTGGTTAGGTTTGGTTGGTGCGTTAGGTTGGCAACATCTATGTTAGTCGTGCGTGTATGTTGGCACTCGTGATTTAGGTTAGTTTTGTTATGTGGGCGGGAAGTGTGATGTTTTACAAGTTCCATAACCATAGAAAATAACTACCTATGTATGTGTGTTTAAGTAGCCAATTCCGTTAGTAGTAAAATGCATTAAAACTTTTTCGTTAAGTATTATATCCGCAAACTTTTTTAAATGAATAAGAAAGAGTTTATTTTATATTTTTCCTAAACGTTAAATTTCAAAGGTTAATTAAATAAATAGTTTGGTGATTGACAGCCCTTATTCCAAACCCATGCAAAACGACATTATTTTGAAACAAATAAAAATAAGGATATTCATATGAAGCTGAATTATAAAAAAGCAAATTCACGAATTGAAAGAAGTGAGAAGATGAAGGCCATACAATAATACTGAGACATTTCTTTTTTTTTACAGAAACAAAAACTAATTTACTCAAAATAATATCCAAAACGACTGCAGAATGCAAGAAATGAGAAAAAGAAAAACAAAAGATATAATTACTTTTACACATCAACATTAAAACTAGCCATGCTACATTGAAACACATTTTAAGCCACTGACTAAAATACAAACAACAAAGCTTCAAAAAATCTACAAAAAAATGTGAAAAAATAAATCAAACCTTCCTCTCCTACTGCGAGCGTGAATCCTGGACCTGCCCGAGGCGAGATGAGATAGAAAGCGACATTTATGTGTGTTAAAGCGGGACGACGTTAGGTTGCGTGGTTTCGCAGTCAGACGATGAAAAAGTCGAACACTATTATAAGTGGTGTGTTTTAATTTAGGTAGTCACAAGCGCTTGTAGCATTTAGTTATCTATACACAACCATTTTAGGAACTATATTAAGCATACTAATTAGCGCAAAATTTTTAACACTCAAGAAAACTAGAGATCTTTTATTATCTAAAGTCCCGCGCCTTCACATTTCAAAACGCTTCAATGTACTTAAAAAGCACCAACTATGCGTTGAGAGTGTTGGTGGTGCTTTTTAAATAATAATAAAAAAATTAAAGCGTTTTGAAATGTGAAGGCGCGGGACTTTAGATAGTAGAAGATCTCTAACAGGTGCGTTAATTAAGCGACTTTCTCATCATCGAACAAATGACATTTAAAAGCACAATGAACGTTATATACACCATTAATCACGTTAAAAAAATCAAAACGGAGATCAAAAAATACCAAAATTTAAAACCAACGTAAAGAATAATTAACATTTCAAATGAAAAACCAATCGCGGCTTAATTTCTTTTTATCTTTTATTAATTCTTATAAAACGATAGCCTCTATTGAAGTCGCAAAAAAATTGAGCGTTAAAGAAAATTAACCACAGATAAAAAACTAACCTGTAACGCCTAGAGCCGTAATAATCGGGTGACACCGACCGATCGCGGTTGAGGTCGTGCTGGGACCCGCGACTGCTCACGGCAACATTGTAAAGCCATGCAATGACGTCACAAGACGGTGCCCGTGCGAGGTCGTGAAAGAGACGGAACGACACGTGAGACAATGGACGTACGGACAGACAAACAGATGAACGAACAGGTTAAACATGATGGTTACGTACCCAGGTGCCCCTTTGGTGGCGGATTTGGCGGAAACTTTGCGTGGCGTCGTGTCCCTGCCTTGGCTTTGGCTCTTGACCTGTAAAGTAATGGAATTTAAGCAAATGTTTTCTTTGCACAGGAAAGGTAATATCGAGTGTTTGGAAGTAGCGATTTGATCCTCTACAATGCCCCTCATATTTATAAAATAGTGTCAATGTGACATTTGGAGACTCAGTGTTGCCAATTTAGCGTAATGGCGTATAATGTGCTACATTCGGTATTTAAGAAGGTTAAGCAATAAAGTAAAATTACTAAAAAATATCATAAAAATATTGCAATTGATCATGATTTCAAAAAACAGTTTTGTGTTATAAAATAAATTTTAATCATGCATTGAATGTTTAAAATAAATAATTTGACAGCTAAGTACGTGAAATCTATGAACAATGCACTATTTGTATGACAATTCCACATGAAAGCTATGTTTTGACGTTCCATAAAAAGATCTGATTTGGCAACACTGCACTTCACAAGCGAATTCATACCTGATACTTAGCTGAAAGAGAATATTATGGCGTCACTATGTTCATGTTTAGGATACGGTAATCCCCTATAAAACCTACGTATAAATTAAAAAAAATAGTATCTCACTGGCCTTAGTGCAACGGTCAATAACTTCATCATGACCCTTATTAAGAGGGCTTATCCCGAAAGTTGGCAACGTCACATATAGCTGTCAAATGTTTCGCTGTTTTTATTAATTTCTCAATATTGCTGAATTAAAAAGGAAGATATCGTTCTATGGTTGAATGACGCGTCTCGTTTTATACTTGTTGGTAAGGTATTCAAATGATAAGATTACATTAAAATGCATGGAAAATGCTATGGAAAGTTTTCAAAAGATAGTACCTCCATAATCCTAAAAATTTCGTGTTCCTATGATAATTGTTGCAATCCATATTTAATGTTTTATTCAACCATAAAGCGATAATTCATGTTTTCATTCAGTAATATTCAGAAATTAATGAAAACAGCAAAATATTTGACAGCTATTTGCGACGTTGCCTACTTTCGGAGTATACCCTCTTAAGAGCTTGATACAGATTAATGAAAAAGAAACTATCCAATGCGTGGTAATAAAACAAGGGCACGAGTCCTCTCTGATCTCCCTGACCTGGTAAGCCTTGCAGACGCGGTCGACCTCGGTCTGCCGTTTCTGCGCGTGCTCCATGAGTTCCTTGTGGTCTTCGATGAGCCCCTCCAGCAGCTCGATGGATTCTGGCAGCGGTTCCGCTTCCAGGGCTGCAAGTATAATATACATCAAATAATGTATAGGTCCCAAAACAAAAATAGCCGACGTGGGACACAAAACTGCCAGGCTTAAGTGGGACTGGGCCTGCCAAGTCATCCGAATGCACCCAGAGAGATGGGCTTCTATTGCTACTCAATGGGTGCCACATGACGGCCACCGGCGGCGGGGAAGGCCCAGGCGGAGATGGCTGGATGACCTGGACATATTCTCCGGTGACTGGCCAACAATAGTCGAAGATAGAGGGAATTGGAAAAACATGGGAGAGGTCTTTGCCCAGCCGTGGGACATTCAAACAGGGTAAAAAAAAGAAATATATATATAAAACATACTGGCCGTCGACAAAAATCAGCAAAAAAAAGGTAGAGATAATCTACTACAGGAAGTCCTGCGCCTGACATTTCAAAACGCTTCAATTTATTTATTTTTGTTTAAAAAGCATCACCAACGCTCTCAACGCATAGTTGATTGCTGTCTCAGCACGCACATATGCGTTGAGAGTGTTAGTGGAGCCTTTTAAATACATTGAACCGTTTTGAATTGCGGAGGGGCGGGTCTTCCTATAGTAGAATATCTTCACGTATGACCGCCTCGCGTGCCTATACATAGACAAATATGACTCTATGGTAGAATTTTCTTTTCTCTCAAATTAAACTTAGTCCAACTAAAGAGATGGGGAGACTTAAATGACATTATAAGTCCCTACGCCACCATTCCATTATGCAGAGTTTCTCGGGCGTGCGCTTGGTTAAGCTGTGGTATATGAAGTCATCAATATCACGTGCTCCCCTGCCACCCGACCGTCTCTTATCCCCAGGGAGAGTCGGGCACGAAGATGACAAGTTATAGAGTCTAGTATTAATCTTCCCCGTTCGACCCGTAATAGTACCTACGGAATTAAGTGTGTCGATCAGAAAATCTCGGAAGTTTTTCAAATGGAAATGTGACAGGACTATAGAAAAAAGTTAACGTAGAATGACAACCTTCATACAAATCAGCGTACGCCCGAAATAAGTGTTAAATGCGATAATAGATGTGGCTGCCTAGGTAGCCGCATACAAATTTGATGCGCCCCTGGAGATTGGCAGATAACATAACTACTTTGTCTCTGAATGTAGTTAGTATACTCACATAGTAAAGTGTTCTCGAGTCCCATGAGCCACTGGATGAGCTCCTCCAGCACTGAGTCCAGGTCTTTGAGGCTCTGCATGTGCGCCTCCAGTTTACCGCCACGCTGCATCGCCCATTGCCACACCTGACAGAAAATACAGTTTAAAATGTGAAGCTATAAGTTCAAAAAAGTAAACATTTCGATACTTGTTTAACGTGTCAGAAGTTTGTCATTTCCGAAAGAGCGTTTTTTGTTTTTTTTTGGCAGCTAGTGAGCGTGCCTAAAGTTGATTTTTACGAACTAGTGCGTAAAGTTTTTTGAGCTTCAAAAGAATAAAGAAATAAATGAACAGGTCATTTATTTCTTTATTCTTTTTTTTTCGCAAATGTATTAAAAAATGTCGTTTGATACACGCGCGAAATTGTCATTTTCACTCGTCCCCATAACTAGGGAATCGTAATAAAGTGACAGCCTTTTCGCACTCGCATCAAAATATACTATTATTAACATAACCTAATTATTTTGCTGTCCTTTTTTATATCAAGTTAAGTTACCTGCCCCGGCGTGACCCGGCTGAATATCCGAATCACTGGCATAATGGACACCATGGTCTTACAGCCTTTTTCCTCACTCATCGTCAACAAACCATCACTAACGTAACTATTACATAACACATAACAACTGCGACTTTAAATCTGGAGTAAGTATATCAGAGATACGGTTTATCTTTTTGATAAAAAAGTATTTTGATTAATCAGCATCGGAAGATAGTAAATGCATTTAATGTAATAGGTAGAGATCGCTTTAATTTTTTCATTATTATTTAAAAAGCACCACCAACACTCTCAACGTATAGTTGATGGCTGTCTCAGCACGCACACATGTGTTGAGAGTGTTGGTGGTGCTTTTTAAATACATTGAAGCGTTTTGAAATGTGAAGGCGCGGGACTTTAGATAGTAGATCTCTACCTATGTTATGAAAAATAATACTGATGTACATTTGAATAGGGGCTGGATCAGTAAAAACGTGGTTATTATTAGGTATAATATCATCATCATCACTATCATCATTTCAGCCAAAAGACGTCCACTGCTGGACATAGGCCTCCCCCAAGGCGCGCCACTTAGACCGGTCCTGTGCCACTCGCATCCACCGTGTTCCCGCGACCTTTACAAGGTCGTCACTCCATCTTGCTGGAGGCCTACCGACAGCTCGTCTGCCGGTTCGCGGACGCCACTCCAGAACTTTCTGGTATAATATGCATTATACATTTTCATTGGGTACATTTACAAGCCAATGATTCCTAGTTCATAATTTCTCTGTTCTCTGATGCGAGATTTTGAACTTTAATGTATTAAATTAAAATACTTTTACGTCACCCATGGCCGTAAAGTGTGATTTTCTGCCCGCTACGCGGAAAGAAAATCGCACTTTCTGGCCAAGGCAAGACGTAAAACTCTTGACAAACCACGGGCGGTAATTCGAAAAGCCCCATATCGCATATTTATGGCCCTCACCTTCGGTTCGGGTCACAAACACCTGCGATCTGGGACATTAACGAATTCACCGTCCTAGGTCTGTAATGTACTATTGTTGCTCTTTTTATCAATAATAGATTTTTTTTAAAGCGCTGTCAGATTCATCACTGACTTATGATGAATATTTTGTCTTGCATTTGTACCGATAAAGGACGTAGTTTAGAGAAAAGGATCCAAAGTTATGAAACGAAAGGTACACTTCCCCACAACATTATTTATTCAAAATTTTAGTGTTGTAAATTCAAATCAAATTATTTATTCAGCAAATAGGCCACATTTAAATGATTGGATCCTGTGCTCTAAACTGCGTATAAATTAAACTTGTACTTTTTAAGTAACTAGAGATCGATGTTTAGCGATAAGTCCGCCTGTTGTTTACCTGTTAAATGTGTATTGTTTCTGTATTTCCGTGTTTTTGTTCATGGTGTTCAATAAAGAGTGTTGTTGTGGTTGTTGGTGGCGGTGCTGTTTATTTATTTATTTATTTAAACTCTTTATTGCACAAACAAAAAAAATGCAGTGTACAAAAGGCGGACTTAATGCTACAAGCATTTTCTACCAGTCAACCTTGGGGTGTGATTATTGCTGTTGGTGTCGTTGCTGTTGGTGTTGTTGTTGTTGATGATGTTGTCGTTGTTGTTGTTGTTGTTACTAACCTCATCCCACCGGCTCTGTATGATTGTGATCCAGTGCTTGATAACCGTGACGGCGTCGGGATGCGCGCGTCCTAAGATAGACTGAGCCAAAGTGATCGTGTCGTCCTTGTCTCTCTTCTTCTCTTTCAGCTCTCGAATGAACCTGTAGGGATTTGACCACAGTTCTGTATATACGACATAGGTAGTAAGTAAGTAAATAAATAAAGAACACTTTGAGTACAAATAAGTTTTTTCAAAAACTTAATTTTTGGGACTCACTTTTATTTCTGACTGTACTTTTCTTTGCAAATCAAACGAGCCCAAATTCGATGGGTTTATGTAGTTTTATGACCACATTCCAGCTCCATCATCAGATCAGCTCCACGTCATCATAATATTGCATTGTCACGCGATTTACATATTTGTGCAAAATTTCAGCTCAATCAAGTTTGTAAGTATGGATGGATGTTTGTTACTCTTTCATGTAAAAACTACTGAATGGATTTTAAAGAAACTTTACAATAATACAGCTTATACATCAGAATAACACATAGGCTACAATTTATGGGACAGGTCGTATACTGTGTGAATTGTCCAAAATATCAAGTAAGTAGGAAAAAATCTAATTCTAAGTCTACGCGATACGAAGTCGCGGGCAACGGCTATAGTATGGTACATATTTTTTTATGAGAGATTTATCGATTTACTTCATATGTTGCACTTGAACTAGAACTGTAATAGTTCTTAAAATACTAAAGTTTTGTCTATATCACGTTTTTTGATGCTACCGTCATGTTTGTGTGTATCTGCTTTGATTTATACTTAAGAGGGTTTACTCCAAAAGTTGGCAACGTCGCAAAAAGCTGTCAAATATTTTGCCGTTTTCATTAATTTCTAAATATTACTGAATGAAAACATGAATTATCGCTCTATGGTTGAATAAAACATTAAGTATGGATTGCAACAGTTATCATAGGAACACGATTTTTTTTGTATTATGGAAGTAATATCTTTTGAAAACTTTCCATCGCAGTTTCCATGCATTTAAATGTACTCTTATCATTTGAATGCCTAACCAACAAATATAAAACGAGAGGCGTCATTCAACCATAGAATGATAGGTTCCTTTTTAATTCAGCAAAATGGAGAAATTAATAAAAACAGCGAAACATTTGACAGCTATATGCGACGTTGCCAACTTTCGGGATAAACCCTCTTAATTAACTTTACTGTTTTTATCACTCATAACGTTTCTATCAGTGAGAACCTGTTATTGGCTTTCCGTGACATTGTTATCTTAAGCTATTTTGTGTTTGTAAGCTGTTGGTTCTCCAAATATCTATACTATAATGAAAGGGTAATTTTCTGTCTCTTTCTTTTTGTCTGTCTGTCTGTTTGTTAGCATTAATCTCCGGAACTACTGAACCGATTTGAATGCAGTTTTCAAGTGTAGATAGAACATTATTTGGAGCAACATATATGTTTGATTAAAATCGGATGTCGGAAAGAAAAGTTATCGGCAATATTATATTCCACGCATTCACGGGCACAACTAGTAAATAAATAAAATAATTTACGTCACCCTTGGCCGTAAAGTGAGATTTTCTGCCCGCTACGCGGAGAGAAAATCTCACTTCTTTGCCAAGGCAAGACGTAAAACTTTTGACAAACCACGGGCGGTAATTCGTAAAGCCCCAGATCGCATATTTATGGCCCTCACCTTCGGTTCGGGCCACAGAAACCTGCGATCTGGGACATTTACGAATTCACCACCGGTAGGTCTGTAATGTACTATTGCTAAATTGTCAGCACTGCACCTCGTAGGACTGCAAGCGGCGAATTCACTCGCGGTGACCCTCATTGTACGAACCTCTCGTGGTCCCTCAGCTGCTGCTGCGTCTCCTGGTCGCCCTCCGGCAGCTGTCCGGAGAACCTCAGCTTGGTCTCGGCGTCCGACAGCCACTCGAGCAGCATGTTCACGGATTTGTGCAGTTTCTCGGCCTGGAAGGGAGGTTTGATTAGAAAAAGATTTGGTTAGGAAATAGGTTCTTATCTTATCTTGAGACTGTGGGGTCCTTGCGGATACACTTCGACCCATTGGGATCTTTAGTGTAATTACTCCTCTCCGTGCAGCTAATCCATTGCTTCCTCCACCTTCACCAATAGGTTAATGATAATTAAATAAATATAAATAGGGAGGTTTCACACAAATTGACCTAACCCCAAACTAAGCAAAGCTTGTACTATGGGTGCTAGACAACGATATAAGTATACTTATATAGAGAAATACATACATATATAAGTACTAAACATCCATGACTCGAGTACAAACATTTGTGCTCATCACACAAGTTTGCCCCGAGCGGGATTCGAACCCGCGACCATCGGAACAGTGAGCAGGGTCACTACCAACTGAGCCAAACCTGTCGTGCTGGAAATAATGGAGTGCAATGGCAGTGCTTTGAAATCCCCTGGTTCAGGGTAAACGCTACCTAGGAGTTTCATTCTGAGCCTGGCGAGTGCGTCACATTCGCACAGGATGTGTCGCATTGACTCATCCTCTTCGCCACACATTCTGCAAGCTATATCGGTACATAGTCACATCTAGGAATAGGTTAGAGTAGAGATAGACCAGTCATTGAAGATAAATTGACGCCTGAGATAAGTTCGTAATAGGGAAATGGGATCTCCTATGAAGTAACAACAAACCGTGATGATGGTATTAGACTCGATTCGATATCGAACTTTTTACCCGAACTGCGCCATAAGGAGGGTTACGTTTTTCGAGTGTATGTATGTAAGTATATTTCTAAACGGCTTAACTAAACGGCTTGATGGATTTTTGCTTGTAACGACACGACGTTAGATTCGTATTGATTGATTGTGAGAGTGTCGCTGGGTGTATGTATGTAGATAGTCGGGTTCATTTATTTATTCAAAAATCGAATTATTTCAGTAAGTTGTACTTGATCTTAGAACACCGTTCGGTAAATTTCACACTAAATATGGAGAATTTGAATAAAAGGTCCACGGCTGTATTTACTATATTTAAATATACATATATTTAAATTAGCCTAAATCAATTAATGTATTTTGAGTTTAGTTCAACATTTCCAATCAAAGTAAATCACGACTTAGTTCTTTTGACGTATAAATACTTATTATAAAATGGTAACATCAGAAAGGTATATTCATTGACTCATTTTATTTACTTTAAATTGAAAAAAAAGTGACTGTATTAAAATCGATGGCCAAAATAACATTTTACAAAAAAAACATTATACATACATAGTTGCTGTACATGAAAAAAAACTTACCTCCTTCAGTGCAGATTCCAAGCGATGGGCTTTCTTCTCGCTCAAGCTGGAAACGGAGTCCCAAGCCTGCTTTAACTCGCTGCACTGTTGGCGTATGCTGGCCGCATCCTCCCGAGGCACCTGGTGGAATTACAACCATGTTTCTAAACTCGGAAGGTAGCAATTACATTGACGTTATCAATGGCTCTTATGGTTAATTTATCACAGGGGTCGTTTATGGTTGAAATAGTTTTTTTTTAATTGACTAAAGGGTAACCTTCGTATGCGGTTATAAAAAAAGGAATGAATTCGTGTCTCCACGGATCAATGCAGTACTAAGAGAGCACTAAAAAACAGAAAAACTATGTCGAAATTTGGGCCGGATCCTTTTCATACATAAACGAAGGGTTAAATATTGAAAAGAATCTTTTTTTAAATTAAGTTTTTTTTTCTTTATTTGTTTTTTTTAATAGGCAGTATTAGTAGTAGTTTTTCTGTCTTGGAAAATTATGAGGGTATTTATGAGTGTGTAGGTAATTTTTGGTGTGCTTACCGTGTTTTCGAGGTCTTTGCCGGTCTTCAGAACTGACTGCATTTGCTGTTCGCGAGAGTGTAGGTCTTCTTCGAATTGCTGAAAGAAAGAGTAAAATTAGTTCTTGTAATTTTGCATTTTGTTAATTAGAATTTCGATCAATTTGGTAAGCGCTTGCTTAAAAATTAATGTCACGAATGGGTCTATGTCAGAGCTGAACTACAAAATCTCGTGTTCAAATTTCGGTTTGCATCTCTCGAGCAAAGGTGTAATATTAAAATTAATTTCCTTAGCTTTTCGGTGCAGGGAAACACCGTCAAGAAACGCACATTAGCAAAGATTTTTAGGACATTTCCCCCCCCCAGTAATATGTAAAGTATTTTCCAACTTCATACATCGAAACAAGACTTCAAAATTTGCCGCCTATATTGACATTCCATGTGCCATCCACGAGGTGCTGGCGTGGGGACTTTAGCCCATTTCCAAAGCCTTCTGCCCAACAGTGGGCCGTACCTTGTGTTGCTCGATGAGCGCCATGACGGTGTCCAAGTCCCCATGTACCGGCTGGTCCCCAGACAGTTCCTTCTGCTGCTTCCTCAGCCAGTCCAGGAGGGCTGACATGGCGTCCTTGAACTGTCCGGAGTACAGTAGAGCCTCTTCGAGTTTGCGTTGTCTGTGGGAAACGAAAAATGTAAACAATTATTGCCAACTAGCCTCTGCCTTCTGCTTTCTGGAAGTTGCCCAAGACCGGGAAAGATGGCATAAGCCGAAAGAGGCCTATACCTTGGAGGTTGAGAATGGCTAATAGTAAAGGGAGAGAGAATCGAATTAAAACCGGACATACTGTTCAGAAATCGATTAACCGCAACACATTTCACAACCCTACGAGACGAGCCGATTTTGACAGTTGCGTTACGTGTCCCCTCACTACCCAAATGTCACTCAGAGGAGAACGGTTGGCGCGCGAACTCGCTGTGACGTGTTGATTATTAGCTTCCAGTTAGAAAATGAAGTTTATTGTTATAAAGGGTGCGTTCCGAATAGCGCTCAAAGCGCTCATAGCGTATTTCGGGACACTTTGTGAGCGTGCTCACAACGCTCAGAAAATTGATGACGTCATCGATCGACGCTCACGGTGCTCACGCTGCGGGGCATGGGCGCTGTGAGCGCAAACGTCAAAGTGACATTTAACTATACATTTGACAGAACATGATTCCCTATTTTAAAAAAAAGATTGTCAGTTACTAGTGTTGGCACCGTGAGCGTGCTTATGATCATTCCGAATCAAAAACGCGCTCAGACGGTCGTGAGCGTGACAATCAATTCGGGACACTTATGAGCGTTGTGAACGCTATGAGCGCTTTGAGCACTGTTCGGAACGCACCCAAAGTGTGTTTCTGATTTAAAAATACATACGGTCACGTGACCTCTACTCTAATTAGTATGTATAAATTAATTTTGGCACTTTTTAATCGTTTTGTATTCTCCACCCGTTCTCAGCTTGTTTTTTAAAGGTGAGTACTGACCAACGTTACGAGGTGTAATGTAACATGTTACATAGCGAGCATTCGTGTAGTCAGTACGTCGTGTTCGCGCGAGTACCCACCTTAAGACACCAGTACTACAATGAAATAAAAAATACAGGGAAAAGGCCATTTTTCAGCAGTCTTTCGTTATAATCCAAAGTTCCATATAAACAGTGGGACACTTTATAGGCTATAATAATAATAAACCTAGCTGTAAAAACGCATTAAGCGACGGTGAGAGTCGATTTTAACAAGTGGAAAAATCTTCAAAAACCAAGGAATATTACGAAACATTATCGTCGTCAGCCTTCGGCGTCTTGTCTTTCAGCTGCTTGCCGACTTTGCTTGTGGTCGTGGCTGGCTGCTTGTGAGTGTCGCATACCTGTCGACAGCCTTGGAGCAGACGGTGGTCCACTTGGCCTTGAGGTCGTGCAGCATGGTCCTAAGGACCGGTTCGTCAGCCTTGGGCGCCTTGTCCTTCAGTTGCTTGCCGACCTTGCTTGTGTGGTCGTAGTTTGGCTGCTTGGCGGCAAGGGCCTTCTGGAACTCGCGGTGTTTTGACAATCTGGAAAAAAGGTAATTTTAAGTATTTCTTTTTTGTATTAGTTGCGTTTGACCGGTATCAACTTGTTAAAAAATTTGTACACGAAACGGAACAGTGCCTCATTTTTTCTGGCGTTTACATTGTTTAAGTTTACAGTACCTGGGCGACCTGGTTGAAAATAGCTGCATCCAAGTTTTCTCAAATATGACTCATAGCCAGATTTGTCGCCCCGTAAACCACTAGAGATTTTCTACTGTCTAAAGTCCCGCGCCTTCACATTTCAAAACGCTTCAATTTTTTCATTATTATTTAAAAAGCACCACCAACACTCTCACCGCATAGTTGATGGCTGTCTCAGCACGCACACATGTGTTGAGAGTGCTGGTGGTGCTTTTTAAATACATTTAAGCGTTTTGAAATGTGAAGGCGCGAGACTATACTCGTAGATCTCTACACTCCAAATTTCGTCCAAATCGTTTGAGCCGTTTCTGAGATCGCTTGTATAAATACATAGAGAAATATACAAGTCTAGCGCGTCTAAAGTAAAAGATATACTAATTTTTTATATTTTTATATAGAATTTACATTAGCCAGCATTTAAAGTTCTACAGTCACCGAGTGTCGATCTTCACTATCTAATATGAATCTTTATCATCGTCCTTTTATTTCGTGTTACTTCAGTTGAAATGATTCGTCACTCGGCGAGCTGAAAACGTAACAAGAGTTCACTGACCTCTGCTTGATCTTCTCGGGGTCGTTGACCGTGGTCTCGGCGTTGAGCTCGTCCAGCTGTTTCTCCGTGTCCGACAGCCAGTTCATCAAGTTGTTCCTGCGATAACAAAATGAATATTACATTTTTTTAATTACGTACATATATATTTGAAAAATAGTTTAAAGACTTGAGTTTGAGCGATTTGATGAAAAGCCCTTCAAAAGCCATTCTAACTTTATCTCACTTTGCAGAGACAAACGGCTCAAAACAAGACTTGTTAGCTGTTCGCCTCTGAAAAGCGAGATTATACTTGAAAAGTGGGTTATTGTTTGACGATGCTATAGAATTTCGTACATTCCTTAAGCCTAAAGGCCAGCTGCACCAAGCCGCTAACCTCAGGTTAGCCTCTAGCTCGGGTCTAGTTGTATCAAGTTAACTTGAGTAAGCGGCGTATGTGCAAGTGGACCTTACAGACATACATCAACTGGGGCGAGATATCTCGAATCGTGTAACCAAAATCAAACATGTAATTTTCTTCTCTGGCAATTCATATACTCACCAGAGGTCACTGAACTCCTTGGCCTCCTTAACACCATGGTCCAGCGCGCGGGTCCGCTCGGCGGTTTTAGCCACCACTCGCTCCCAGCGATGCTGCACGGATACTAGCAGGTTCTTGATCAGGATGACGTCCTGCTTCTGGCTGAAGTACTTCAGGTGGGTTCCCTTCTTGTCCAGGTGTAGCATGGTTTCGCGGTGGGTGGCTACCTCCTTTTGGAACGCTTTGTGTTCCTCGATTTGAACTGTAGGGAGTAATTTTGTGATTAGATTTTTTTTTATATGTATAAAATTGTTTTAGAGTACATTTATACAAGTACACATAAACCATTTTAGGTTTTCCCGTATACCGCTACACTATTCATCGAAGATTTTAATTAGCTAATATAAATTTTAAAACGAACAGCAAATTAAAGTAAAGCCGAATTGATCATACTACTACTACAGCCTATTTGCGTCCCACTGCTGGGCACAGGCCTCCTCTTATCACGAATTGATCATACCCCTAAACATTAAAAAATACAATTCCTTAAATAAGTAGTTATTAATGCCAATGTTTAAAGAGGAAGGCTACAAGGCTGATCCATGATTGTTTTGTGAAATGGAAAACATAGAGTAAAGTGTGATATCTTCTACCAATATATCCATAGTAGTATTTGTATTCTCAGAGACAAAATAAAAGAGAACTTTGATGTTCAACATTTTGCTTTTTTCAAGTCATTGGTATAGGCAAACGAGCGCACAGCCCACCTGATGGTGAGTGGTCACTGCGGACACCGAAATCCTATGATCCCTCATTAAGAAACCATAAGATCTCGAATGCGTTGCCTAAATAAAATTAAAGGATCAAACATCGGCCGAATCTGTCAAAAAAGGCATACCCAAAATAAGAAGCCTATACTCGTGAATGTATTATTAATAGGATGTTCATTTATAGAAGAACTACAAATTTGAATCTTAAATTAATGTAATCGGAGTGAAACCATCCCAAATGATTCTCCATTACTCCGTCATCAACATCTCTAAATGCGTCTATCTTTCGGTCCCTATCATATCATCTATGTCCCTATCATAAATGTGCGTAGTGAATAAATGTTTTTCTTCTTCTTCTATCATCATAGACCCAAGTTCTTATATCTCACCAAGCAGAGTTTCCATGACCCGCGAGACAGGTTTGGCCGATGTAAGCGTCTTCTCAGCGCCCGTCAACCAGTCAACGAAGGCTTGCAGCGCGTCGTGGAATTCTGTAGCTTCCTTGAGAGCTATCTCTAACTTTATTTTCTTATCTGACGCCCTGTAGGGAAAAAGGGGTTAGAAAATTCATTAGGTACAGCGCGACACAACTCAGAAGGCGCGCGGATTAAGCAATAATAGACTCCGCGTCAACGGTTTAAGTGCTTCGTCGCGAGCCTGACGCGTAACTGACAAAGCAGTGTCCTTTTTTTTAAATTGAACATTTTAATAAAAACCTGGCGTTGGACGCTAATCACATGCCATGGAAAGTCATGATCTTTTTTTATATACATGGTAGACACAGAAATTCGATAGAATAGTGGTAAAGCTCACGGAATCTTTTTTCAGAAGAGGATGTTTTATCGTATAATGATGATTGTACTGTGTTGGTGTGTTAGGCAGCTGTAGCTCCATGTTCCAGGTTTTCCAGCTGTTAAGTACTCCTGGCCTTTGCCATTACTAGGCACCGGTAACCTGTTAGCTACTGTAATAGAAGGCTAATCCAGGTCAGGGCTGCAGCCCAGGTGTTACATACAAAACTGCCTACATTCGGGACCTGTTAAGCCGACTCCAGGTTAAGGCTGTAACCCAGGTGTTGCAGGCGTTACCTGGCGGTGACGTTGTCCCAGCGTGACTTGAGCGTCTTCAGGTTGTGGCTGAGCTGCGAGCCGGGGCTGGGCTTCTCCTGCCTCTTCAGGTACTCCTGGCCCTGCTGCAGGACGGCCTCCACGCGAGGCCTGTTCGCTTCGATCTCATTGAACACCTCCTGTTACACGATGGGTCATTAGATCCAGGTCTAAGGCATTCCCTTGGAAGTTGGATAACCGAGGGTGATGTATATCTGATTACAGGTTTACACAACTTAGAAGACGCGTGGATTGAGCAAAAAAAGACTCAGCGTCAACGGCTTAAGTGCTTGGCCACGCGCCAAGTTGTATCTGTTGTAACGAAGTTTAAGACACAGCTAAGGTAAGAAATACTCCAGTATTCGCCATATTACTAAACATAGGTACATATATGTGTGTGTGTGTGTCACAATGCTGAATACAGAACTGATAGCCGATGTAGTCGAAATCACACGACAGTGATGATGATGACCAGAAAGACCAAGGTTCCTTTCAATAAAAAAAAGCAAACTTTCATACAATCATTTATCAATCTAGTGAAGCGATCATTTGGTGTCTTACTGGTATTACAAATAAGAACGGTCGTTCGATTTTATCGAAAAAAGAAAACAGAACAAATAGTAGTTGCAAAAAACACACTGTATTTGGAATAACGACGATTTGCGTTTAGTGACCGGTGTAGATTGGAGAAATATTTTATAAAATTTATTGTACATTAGGTGAGGAAAATTCCCAGCTATGTACTGCTATAGGCTGACGCCAATGTTTGCCTTGTCGTGGACCCCACCCTAGAACGCGTCAAATGACAACTATTTAGAGTGTAAGGGTGCAAATATTACCATGAATCTCTCGAGCTGCTCCGAGGCGGTCTCGGGAAGGCCCCCCACGGGCTTAGAGGCCGTGATGACGCCGTCGACTTCCGACAGCCACGATAGGAGATCGCCGATCTCTGCGTTGAAGCTGAAACAAAACGCATTTTTATAAATATACTACTACTACTTCAGCCTATTTTCGTCCCACTACTGGGCACAGGCCTCCTCTCATCATGAGAGGGTTTGGGCTATAGTCTCCACGCGGGCTCAGTGCGGATTGGGGCCTTCACACACAATCAATCAATCAAATCTTTATTTATAAATTGCAAATTTACAAGTCATTACATCTTTGAATGACTTCGCAGAAGCGTTCAGGTTTCCTCACGATGTTTTCCTTCACCGAAAACCTCAGTGGTGAGCTGAGTTTGAATTTCGCACATAAGTAAACTTAGAGGTGCGAGCCGGAATCGAACTCCCTCTGCATGAGAGGCGGTAGGTCGAACCACTAGGCACAGGCCACCTGATAATAAGCGGTCACTACGGCCCATGGACACCGAAATCTTATGATTTCTTATGAAGAAACAAGATCTCGAATGCGTTGCTCGCCCTGAGGCCTAAGATCGGAAGACATCAGTGCGAGCACTGCTATTTGGCGGCAAGTAAGTGGGTAAGATGGTGGTACCAACCTGGACGGACCTAGCACCATACCTATGTAGTGATGATGTTGCCAATAATAATAATAATAAGTGATGATGATTACCTCTGAGCCTCGCGCAGTGCGTCTTCCAGCTCCGACTGGCGGTCCCGAGCCTTCTGCTGCAGCTCCCTCCAGCGCCGGTTCAGGGTCGACAGCTTGTCTGCCGTCTCGCCTGCCTCTTCAGAACCTGGGGACAGCGAGACAGCATTAACAAAGGAGCAACGCACTGGTGGTTCAATAGGGATGACGACAACATTTTTTTCCTTAGTCTATGAGGAAGATTATTGAAAAGTATTGGACACGTATTTTTTCTTTTTTCACATAATCAAACTTATACGGAGATATATTGAGTTGAAATGTAGCGTGACGTCACGGTTAGGTACGATTTATAACGGTGACTTAGTTAGCCCCCACTCTCCAACTTTAACGCGTTTTAACTTAGTCATTCTTTGTTAATTTGATAAAACAAAAAATACGTGTCTAATATTTTTTTATTACCTGACTGACGGACTAATTAGAATGTCGATTTCTTCACCCTGCCCTATTGGAGCTGCCGGTGTCTATGGGCACATGGGGTTAACACCAGGCAAAGTTCAACTACACCATATAAGCTCTATTTGTTTAGTCATTAGCAATTTAAGAATTTTCGAGACAAGAGAATGTGTAGGTCGTTTTGAATTCGTCTAATGCTTACCTACTTACGCTACTAACTGTTTTGCAGTTCATAGTTTCTTTGAAAGTGGATAGGCAATTTCTGGGGGAGGCCTATGTCCAGCAGTGGACGTCTTTCGGCTGATATGATGATGATGCCATTTCAATTCTTGCTAATTATTTTTTTGTTACAAAAAAGAATCTCAAATGGAACTGTCATAAAAGAAACCTTAAGTGAATGTAGAGATCTTCTACTATCTAAAGTCCCGCGCCTTCACATTTCAAAACGCTTCAATGTATTTAAAAAGCACCACCAACACTCTCAACACATGTGTGCGTACTGAGACAGCCATCAACTATGCGTTGAGAGTGTTGGTGGTGCTTATTAAATAATAATAAAAAAATTGAAGCGTTTTGAAACGTGAAGGCGCGGGACTTTAGATAGTAGAAGATCTCTATCTATTCTAAACAATATAAAATACAGTGAGCATCAAAAAACAAAGTAAACCAAAGTAAGGGCCACCGTATTACAGCCATAAGGTGCTGGCTGTCAATGTCAAAGTTTGTCATCTCATATACAATAGTGTCAATGTCACCGTGACATTTGACGTTTCGGAGACCTCACTGTTGCCAATTTAACGTGTTATATAACACATGATGTGCTAAACTAGCAACACTGCACCTCATACGAGTCAAGAGCCTCTAGCCGCGAATTCACTCGTGGTGACCCTCATAATGGTCACTTCGGGAATTCGCCTACTTCTGCTGCATACACATTTATCGAAGTTCACAAACAATCAAGCACAAACAGAAGCGTTACAGGAAACTGAGAGAAGACGACAGAGTTGACGTATTACAGGAAACGACAATCAAAGCTAAAGCGTTAGAGCCAACGCGTGATTGACGTCGGAGGATATCGAATGACGTATGACAATGGAAACGATACAGTAGTTTCGTTAAAATCAAAATTATAAAGCGTAAAAACATATACAAATGCATTTATGAATGACAAATAGGAAAAATCTGATTTTAACTATCGGTGTTTATTGTTATTGACTGAAATTATTTTAAAGTTTTTCCGGTCTTCAGTTTTATAAAATGCGATAGTGTTTTAAGGCTTGCCTAATTATGTACAGTTGCATACACAACTTTATCTACACTCATTTTTATAAATACTCTAAGATGCTTAAACATGTCCACGGCAATTCAAGCGCCAGTGTCATATATTCGATTTTCATATACAAGCATAGACTATTGAGCCAACACTTGAATTTCGGACGAACTTTCCATTTGTCAACTGAAGAATGTAGGCGGGCATTGCTGTTCGAAGATGTTCGACATTTGAATGCTATTAGACCATCGAATTTGATGGTCTAATACAGCTATTAGAACATTTCCACAGATAAGAAATCTATTCTAACTAAACAGTTTATCTTAATGCTGGTCTTTATTTGCAGTTTTTGAACGTATCGTAGAGGGTTTATGATATGAGTGTAGTACATTACTACAGAGGCCGGGAAGGAGAATGTTGCAGGCCGAGTATTATATACGGCCGAATGAAGTGAGGCCGGATAGTTACGAGGCCGACAACTTCCGTTCCCCGCCGATGTATGTATAGTGCTTTTCTCAAACATGCAATGAAATAAAAAATATATTACATATAATATATTTTGTCTTTTTTACATAAATAAAACTGCTATACCTATGTAGCAAGTATGGTTCATGCCTTTTTAATAGCTGTATTGGCAGAACGTCATAGCGAACCATAGAGTAAATATTGCGTGTAGCTTTTTTAAATGGCGGAATGCCAAGATGCTGTGTCACAAATATATCAAATGGAAATTAAAAAAAGGGAGTTTCCGGCCTTGGCCTGCAACGTTTGTATGAAATTTCATTACAGACCAAATGTCTAGCCGCGCCTGAAACGTGATACTTCCCAGGCTAATAAGAAGAACATAATATCAATATTTCATTGCATGTTTGAAAAAACTAATATGACTGGGTTGGTGGAATGTACAATGTATGGTATGAGCGGAAGCGCGGCACGTACTGTTACCCTGCTGCACGATCTGCGCGCCGGCGTCGTTGAGCGCGTCCACGCTGGCCTGGTGCGCCGCGATGTCATTCACGAGCACCTTGAGCTTCGCCAGCTCCACCTCCAGGATCTGGGGGTCGCCGGCCACCTGCGGATGGAGGCGGAAGGTACACTGACAAGCTGCCAAGATTAGATGGGCGGTAAAACATTAAGGTAGAAACAGCGCGGGGAAGAAAACAATGGAATTTGAATTTCTCATAGAATCGTTGAAAGTTCATAATTAAATAATAAATATCTTGGCACATTTTACACAAATCGAACTAGCCCCCAAACTAAGCAAAGCTTGTACTATGGGTGCTAGACAACTATAGAAATACTTATATAGAGAAATACATACATATATAAATACTAAATATTCATGACTCGGTTACAAACATTCGTGCTCATTACACAAAGTTTGCCCCTAGCGGGATTCGAACCCGCGACCGCCGGTAACAGTAGACAGGGTCACTACCAACTGAGCCAAACCTGTCGTCAATTATAAAATCAATAAGCGATGCCCGCGACTTCGTCCCGCGTAGACTTAGCATTGGCTTTCCCCGATGATACTATATATACACGGTGGGTCAGAAAATATGCCAAATAATTAACCCACCGTATCGGCTATCGATTCTAAGTATATTGTATAGGTCTTTAATTTTTTTCGAGTTGGTAAAAAAAAAATTGTATATAGGATTGGTTGTGTGAGCGACGCCTGAATCCTATACAAAATATATTTTTTACCAACTCAAAAAAAAAAAAGATCTATACAATATACTTAGAATAGATAGCCGATACTGTGGGTTAATTATTTGCCATATTTTCTGACCCACCATGTATACATATAGATAGTTATAGAAGTGTTGAAAAAACTTGTTTGACTCGTAGAAAACCTGTTCCCGTGTAAATATCGGGATAAAAAGTTATTCAATTATCGGGATAGGCAATTAAACAATAAATCTGCTGCTTTTAGTGACCGACCGAAACATGTTATTTTGCCGAAACCGAAACCGAAACCGAAGGTTCGGTTTCATTGTAGTTTCGGCCGAAACCGAAACCGAAACCGAACCTTTTATAAAATAAAAATAAAAGTCCTTAAAAAGTCGAAAAAATGTTAGTAAGCCCGTTTTTTTCTAAAATTAATATCTCGCCGACCTATAATTACAGGTTTCTACTTTCAAAGATTTCATCATCATCATCATCATTTCAGCCGAAAGACGTCCACTGCTGGACATAGGCCTCCCCCAAGGCTCGCCACTCAGACCGGTCCTGTGCTACTTGCTTCCACCGGTTTCCCGCGACCTTCACGAGGTCGTCGCTCCATCTTGTTGGAGGCCTACCGACAGCTCGTCTCCCGGTTCGCGGGAGCCACTCGAGAACTTTCCGGCCCCATCGGCCATCAGTCCTGCGAGCAATGTTCCCCGCCCACTGCCACTTAAGGCTCGCAATTCTTCGGGCTATGTCGGTGACCCCAGTTCTACTGCGGATATCCTCATTTCTGATTCTATCACGCAGAGAAACCCCGAGCATAGCCCTCTCCATTGCCCTCTGAGTGACTTTGAGCCTTCTTATGAGGCCCATCGTAAGCGCCCACGTCTCGGAACCATAAGTCATCACTGGCAACACACACTGGTCGAAGACTTTCGACTTGAGACACTGCGGTAATTTGGACGAAAAGACACTGCGAAGCTTCCCGAACGCTGCCCAGCCGAGTCGGATTCGACGATTGACCTCTTTCTCGAAATTGGACCTACCTAACTGGACTGTTTGTCCCAGGTATACATAATGGTCAACAACTTCTAGCGCAGAGCCTCCGATTATTACGGGAGTTGGCACAACATGGACATTAGACATAATTTTCGTCTTGTCCATGTTCATTTTAAGACCAACTCGATCGGAAACTATGCTAAGGTCAGCGAGCATAATACTGAGGTCCTCCATGGTCTCAGCCATGACTACAATATCGTCGGCAAATCGAAGGTGAGAGATGTACTCGCCATTAACATTGATGCCTCGACCTTTCCAGTCCTGCACCTTGAAAGCATCCTCCAATGCAGCGGTGAACAGCTTCGGAGAGATCACGTCTCCTTGTCTGACTCCCCGCTGCAGTGGAATAGGCTTCGTGGTCTGGTCCTGTAGTCGGACGGACATGGTGGCATTTTCGTACAAACACTTCAACACTTCGATGTACCGGTAGTCAACTTGGCACCTCTGGAGAGACTTTGGTAGCCGGGTCTCTGCCGGGGATTAACTTTAGCACCCCCTGCCCCGCCGTTACCATGGCCGCTACCGGAGCCAGGAATAGCGGGGCCGCCGGGGACTGGGGGTCTGGGCATTGATTGTGGCACTTTCTTGGTCCCAAGTATATAGATCCCTTGGGGGGGATTGCCATAGTCGCCACGCTTGGCAGGCGGGTTGGCGACCGCAGTTTGATGAAGGTAGTTCTCGGAGGACGCTGCTGCCCATCCTCCGGTGTATCCCTTAGTCGCCTCTTACGACACCCACGGGAAGAGAGGGGGTGGTGCAATTCTTTGCCGGCACCACACGGACCAAGATTTTTTCAAAGATTTATCACAATGAAATTTCAGCACAGTTACAGAGGTTCTGTTTGAAAATTTAACTACCCTATAAAGTGAAAAAAAAACATTATTTCAAATAAGGTACGATGTTGTAAGTTTCGGCGCGGCCGAAAGGTTCGGCCGTTTTTGGCCGAAACCGAAACTCGGGCCGAAACTTGATTTTTTGGCCGAAACTGGCCGAAACCGAAACCGAAACCGAAATTTCGGTCGGACACTAGCTGCTTTTAATAGACTACTGGACATCATTAAAAAAGCTGCAGCTTTTTTATGAATTACTTGAATTGTGTTTAAATTAGGTCCTACTATTAGTTTTTTTTTTAAATCGTTATGTCGCTTATTTAAGTATGCAAATCCTCCCTGATCACCAAAACTACTTGATACTTACCGGTTTCAGCGTGTCCAAAGTGTCACTAGTGTGATTGATCCAGGACAGTAGCTCTTGCAACGCATGCTGCAGCTGTCCCAGCCTCAACAGCGCTCTTTCTAGCTGCTGTTGTCTCTCCACCATCCCTCTTAATAGAGCCGACCATCTCGTGTTGACTTCTGTCAAAGGCGCCTTAATAGCAGCCGCCTGCTCCGATGATGTTCTTTCTGTGAGTTCTTGAGCTTGCCTGTAAATTTCAGAGCTTTATAAACGACTGCTTAAAATTGATTGTGGAAAGCTAAACTGCAACTACGCACGTCTACCAAATTCATGCTAAGTACAGTCAGCAGCAGAAGTAGATAAGCTGTCCAGGTGTTCAAAATGACCTACACACGACCTTATTCTTAAGACTTTAAGGGCGTGTGTAGGTCATTTTGAACACCTGGACAGCTTATCTACTTCTGTTGCTGACTGTACTATGGTACCGCCGAGAGTTGAAGTCACGTACACAACATGTCATGTAATTCACATCATTTTTCGTACCAATAGCTGTTCTTTATGTAGCTGTGTGTGTGTTATCATTCACCTCAAATCTCGTGGCTATAGCTACATTTGGTGTCTCACAAATACACTCAACAGCAAAGAATTCCAGTCACTTTGTATGACAAATGCTATGACAAAGCAACCCGAATTCAATGATGTTAAGTGTATTTGTTCCATCTTTGACGTTCTTTACGCTAACAGTAAAGGATCCACATAGAGTATTTGATAAATAACAGCCAAATGTTTTCAGAATAAGCTTAGCTTTTGCTTCTCTAATATACAGTCAAGGAAACTGAAACGCGCACCTTTATGCTTCTTTTCACAATGACAATAAGGCCGAAAGCAAGCATTTCAATTTCTTTGAGTATACACTAAAACACAGAGTCTAGAAGAAAGAATAGACGACTACGATAAAACTTGAAGTATAGTATAAGTGTTAAATGAATGTTAGTCAATCATGGCAAAACACATTCTAGCAAAAAAAAAACACATCAAAACTACTTCCTTAAATTGTATTTTATAACTACAATTGTATTCTCTCTACATATAAAAGCGCACACACAAATTTCTTTGTTTTCCTTGCCTCATTAAACTCCTTTTTTTGGTTGCAGATTCCAATCCATGGAAAAGGGGGCATAGAAAAATACACAGTTATAATATTATGTAGGTAAAACTATCATTTTAGAATCTTGTCACACCATCAAACAATACTAATTCGTAAGAATATCCAGATGTTTGCTAATATATGGAATGTGACAAAATACTAAAACATAGTAAAGGATCGGTCAGCCAAAGTCGGTAAAACTTTGAACATTTCAATCAACACAATTAATAAGGACAAAAGTAGTCAAAAGGGAAAACCTCTAAAACTATTCAGACACATTTTAAACCATCACCAAATTCTCCAACACCAGTTAACTATCATAATTTTCTTGAAAAAAAAACATGCAGACACACATTGCATTTAAATAAATCATTTATCATTTATTCTCATGTTGTTTACGATTCCCTCTAGATGTACCTAGTTGTTATAACTTTTATGTATTTTGGCGTCAACCTATGCACAGTCGTTATCATATATATCGTAGCGAGCAAGGTGCTCATAAATATGTGAAAATGCACTTTAACGTCTTGACAATAAGATCGTGATCAAATATTTATGATCACCTTATTCGCTTCCATATATCTCACGACGACCTACTACTACTACTACTACAGCCTATTTGCGTCCCACTGCTGGGCACAGGCCTCCTCTCATCACGAGAGGGTTTGGGCTATAGTACCCACGCGGGCCCAGTGCGGATTGGGGACTTCACACACATCTTTGAATTACTACAGATTTCCTCACAATGTTTTCTCTCACCGAAAGCTCAGTGGCATGCAAATCAGACCCGAACAGAATTTCTTGTGCTGAGAGCAATCACCAGCAGTTTGATGTGATACGTCAGTCTTTGCAGGGCTCTAGAATCCAGTATCACTGCGAACTGCAGAGTTTGTTGCGGCGCTTCTTCTCAAGCAATGGGTCTAGGAAGCGCTGGTAAATTCACTTCTGACGTGTAAAATTGCCCCAATGTGGCCAATTTGCTGAATAAATGATTGATTTAATTTGATCATTTCTGATCGCCACAGACTACAGTTCATAGACAAGATTAGCTTCTGCAAGGAATTGCAGTATTTTCTTGGCCGTCAGGACTTTGACCTCTTGGTGCATTTGATGTTTTCCCAGTATGAAATAACGGCGTCGCATCAGCGGTAGAGATCTTCTACTATCTAAAGTCCCGCGCCTTCACATTTCAAAACGCTTCAATTTTTTAATTATTATTTATAAAGCAGTACCAACACTCTCAACGCATAGTTGATGGCTGTCTCAGCTCGCACACATGTGTTCAGAGTGTTGGTGGTGCTTTTTAAATACATTGAAGCGTTTTGAAATGTGAAGGCGCGAGACTTTAGATAGTAGAAGATCTCTAGAACGATAGAAGGTAGAGTAGACAATAGAATATATTCCATACCTGTTGAGTGCCTCGACTTTGACCATGTGTGGGTCGACTTCCTGCTTGAAGGCGGCCAGTTGTGAGATCTGCCGTTTGACGGCGTCGATGTCTGAGCCCAGGGCGCCCATGTGAGAGAATTTGTCTTCAGCAGTGTCCAGGAACTCTTGGAGATTCTATGGGGGTTATAATTAAATAAGTAAGTAAATAACACTTTACTGTACACCATAAAATAATAGTACATTACAGACCTAGGGTGGTGAATTCGTAAATGTCCCAGATCGCAGGTTTCTGTGGCCCGAACCGAAGGTGAGGGCCATAAATATGCGATCTGGGGCTTTACAAATTACCGCCCGTGGTTTGTCAAAAGTTTTACGTCTTGCCTTGGCCAAGAAGTGAGATTTTCTCTCCGCGTAGCGGGCAGAAAATCCCACTTTATGGCCAAGGGTGATGTAAATACATTAACGAAGTCACAAATAATAATAATGTACAAAGGCGAACTTATCCCTCTAAGGAATACTTAATTGATTAGATAAAGTTAAGGAGGCTGTGATTTGCTAGCATAATTTGGTAAATACCTCTGAGAAAATTACGTATGAAATTGTTGAAATAGATCATCGTGATTTTTGAGCAGTGTAATTAATTTTAATTGCAAGTCTGAAACCAGTGTTTTGTTAACTGAATGTAGATAGATATAGCACACATTGCTTATTATATCATAAATAAAAAATGCTTTGAGAAAATCCGAAGTAATCAAAGAATGTATTATAATGCTTCTTACATAAAGATCTGGTTGACTTTACTTATGAAAATCATTGTCATTGTTAACTGGTCATAAGACAAACGGTTACATGTAAGAGTATTTATATAAGTAGCACAAAAATATTGCATAATAGATCCAGACAATTCAGTGCTAATGGGTTGTGAAAGTAGGGTAAATAGGCTTTCTACGAAATCTTCGAGCTTCATATTTTTACCCGAACTCCTAAAAACCTGTTCAGAGTTCTGTCTCTGTAAATTTACCATAAAAACTAACTAGTTTCACAGGGTCCATGTTAGTACTTAAGAAAATATTGTAACATCTTGTAAAAACCATGGTTTGGCAATAAATGATATAATAGTATGAGTTTCTCCATCTCACCTGCAGGGTGTCATGGAACTCCATAGCCTTCTCCATAGCGTCGATAAGGTTCTCTTCCCTCCTGGCGTACAGAGCGGTCACGTTGTCCCACGCACTGTCCAAGTCCTCCATGTGCTTCTTGACTTCCGGTTTGTCCGGTTCACCGCACAGTGACATGAGGTGGGAGCCGGACTTGCGGACTTTCTCGACCTGTGGAGTTGATAGATGATGGTGATCAGTTTGGGGCACAGTGATCACTTTGGGGCACAGTCACCTGTGGAGTTGATAGATAATAGTAATCAGTTTGGGGCACATTAACAATTTTGGAGCACAGTTACCTGTGGAGTTGATGGTAGTGATCAGTTTGGAACACAGTAACCAAGTTCTCAGCTAGTTATCTGGGGCTTTGCATGGTCGTTATCATCTCAAATGTCCATAGAAGGTTAAAGTGGCTATTTTGGGGCACAGTGGCTACTTTGGGGCACGGTGGCCAAGTCCCGAGCAATTACTTCGGGTTTGGCATGGTCCTTGCTGTCTTAAATGGCCATAGATAGCTAAAGCGACTCATTTGAAGCACACAATTACCCGTTTGGGTGGTTAGTGACCAGTTTGGATGAGCACGGTGATCAGTTTGGATAGCCACAGTGACCAGTTTGGCGCACAGTGGGCAGGTCCCGGCGAGCTGTTACCTCCGGCTTGGCGTGGTCGATGTCGTGGCGGATGGCCTGCAGCGCCAGCTGCTGCTGCTGGATGGCGCGGGGCTGCGCGGCGGGCGGCGGCTGCGCGGCGAGCGCGTCCTCCAGCTCGGCCAGCGTGGCCATGAGCGCGGCGAGCTGTTACCTCCGGCTTGGCGTGGTCGATGTCGTGGCGGATGGCCTGCAGCGCCAGCTGCTGCTGCTGGATGGCGCGGGGCTGCGCGGCGGGCGGGGCGGGCTGCGCGGCGAGCGCGTCCTCCAGCTCGGCCAGCGTGGCCATGAGCGCGTCGAGCTGTTGCCAGAACTTGCGCGCCGTCTCGAGCGCCTCGTCCAGCGAGTGCCCGCGGCCGACGTCGCTCGCTGCACGTCGTCCATAGTCTGCAAATAGAAAAGCCATTTCAAGTGTATTGCGAGATCGGCAACTTCCTAGCGGTTCCTCAGCGCTTCTAGTACATAAGAACTGCGGCAGCATGATCGTTTGTCGACTTAGGCGTAAAAAAGATTGGAGCGTCGAAAAACGATGTGTAAAATAGTGGACCATGGAGCTTATTTCTACGTCTAGAAAATAAGATTTGATTCTTGCATCACGTATAATTTGTCATTTTCCTAAAATAATGGGTTTCATGTGCATTTAAAATTTTAGTAATACTAGAAAGATAGTGGAATTTTGTTAAATTAATTTACTGTAACACTAAATCTCTTGTTTTCCATCGTTACATTCTTAGAAGAGTGATTCTGGATGTTCTGTCAACATTTGTAGCATTTTTGAAGCATTTATTGAAGATAACTATTAACTGTAGCTTCCATTTAGACGTAAATAGCTTGTTTTGTGGCGTCAGACTGACAAACACCACCGCCTATAAACATCTAACACCAGAGGCATCACTAATGCATGGCCGCTCTCAAAGATATTTGATAGTAAAAAAGGTTTTTACAAGTATTTATTATCTTAGCACGCAATATTAAATAATCTAGCTTATTTATCATATCAGGCCAGGCCAAAAGGAGGCCAAACTGCAATGGGACTGGGCTGGTCATGTCTGCCGGATGCCGAACGAATTATGGGTCAAAGTAACCACCCAGTGGAAGCCCCACAATTCCAATCGGAGACGAGGCAGACCTCGTCGGCGATGGCGGGATGAAATTGATTCCTTTTTAAAAAATTGGCCAGAGACTGCGCAAGACCGAGCGCAGTGGAAAAAATGGGGGAAGCCTTTGCCCAGCAGTGGGGAAAGAACGGGCTCATAATAGTAATAGTAATTTATCCATATCATTTATCATCCAATCTACATTATTTCCCACAGTAAATTCATAAAGTTTCCCTCACTTGTGCAGTTTCTCCAGCTTGTTCTTGATGTCGCGGACGGCGGGGTCGCTCTTGTTGGCTTTGTGATGACGTCGGAGGCGGCCCTCTGCACGGCGTTGTAGGCCTCCCTGTGCGTTTCTCCAGGTCCTCGATCAGAGCGTTGTTCTCCTCCGATCTG
>OZ020293.1:2471639-2519321 GCA_963971205.1 Aethes cnicana
TGGGGACTTCACACACATCCTTGAATATACTTCGCAGATGCGTGCAGGTTTCCTCACGATGTTTTCCTTCACCGAAAAGCTCAGTGGTAAATTCAAATTGAATTTCGCACATAAATAATTTCAGAGGTGCGAGCCGGATTTGAACCCGCGACCCTCTGTATGAGAGGCGGTAGGTCAACCCACTAGGCCACCACGGCTTTTTCCTAACCAAACGGCATCTGACCTAACCTAACCAAAGAAATCAAGTGCTTGAAATAAGACAGGATCGACCAGTCAAATCTAGTTTAGACAAGCTCTCTGACTTATAATAAGTTGAGTTTGTTTTGGACATAAAATGAAGCACCTGGATATGTCTTTTAAGGCTGCATCTAAAAAGTATTACTAATCTCTGTCATTAGCCTGTCCCATGTCAGAGTGCCCATAGCTTTAAGAGAGACGACCCACTTCCAACAGCCATTCTTGAGGCGTGCTGCGTACTGCAGTTTCGCCAACTGCACCTCCTCGGTACAAGTACCTTCGTGAACTCATATGAGCCCAGCCATGAAAGTACTTTGGTTGTGAAGCCGGAGGTGTAGTCAACATGCGTCATGCTCGTGATCTCAGTTATGCGTAGAGACGCATGGTGAATGGTGATAATACCTGGGTACACTTTATTGGGCTTTGTCATCTCGTAACCCTCTACTTAGCGTCTGACCCTCAATGACTACTTGAACCTGCTGGAAGTCACTCCGCTTGCGTAACTCCCATATCTGCTGATATACTCGTATATGTAAACAAACCTTGCTCTCGTCGACGAACTTGTTGGCCGACATGGTGACGAAGCGCAGGTCGGCCTGGTGCGCGATGATGTCGGAGACGAACTCGCGCACCGCCTCGCTCTGTCCGGGGAGGTTCTTCAGCTTGGACAGCGCCGCCTCTTGCTCCTCCAGCGTCCGGTACGCCGACTCCATCCAGGTGTTGAAGGTGTTTAGCTCATTACTGGGGAGGAAACAGATAAAATTTGGTGAAACCGGCGCAGGACTGAGTAGCCTTGGTTGAGGCCTAGACACTTCCTAGACATGATGATGATAATAGTAGATTATACAACTAGGGAGCAATCTTCTATTTTACCGCGCATTCTCACTTTCAATCTTGCGGTAACGAAGGATTTAAGCTATATCACCCGAGGTGTAAATACTATAATTTAACTATCATGTTGTACATGAACACTCCGCTTTTTCACTCCACCTATGAGAAAACCAGCAGATACTTCATCATCGTCATTAAATTGAGCAAAACCACGGGGTCTGATGGACTTAGCATTTTTCACAAAAAATGCAGGCAACAGCTGGTATATCTTTCGTAATACACGGTCCTTCGACCCGGACGTCAGGCACTCACTTGAATTTCCCGAGCTCGTCGCGGGCGGCGGCGAGGCGGCGAAGCATCTTGTCACATTTATCTGAACACTTGTCGCAGCGCTGCTTCAGTTGGCGCACTCCACGCTCCAGGGCTGCCACCTAACGAGACAATCGAGATTTATAGGAAAGGAATGATGCGAGATTACATAAAATTGAAACAAAAAATTACATTTAATATGTGGCGTCCCATATAATGGCCAAAATTCACTAGACAAGTTGATAAGTAAAAAATCAACATTGCCTAAATCGTTTTTAATTAACCTTGGGGCCTTTTCCCGGTTTCATGATACAAACAAAAAATCAACGATCATCATCGAACTACCAAATTTGATTTTGATTTGATTTGTTGAATCCTTCCTAAAGTCACCCCCTCCACAAAACAATTTGAATGAGAACTTTATTTGGATATAATTGGAGAACGAGCTAAATGTTTAGTACCTGGGCCACCGAGCTTTATTCGGGTGAAAATAACTAAAAATGAATTTTCCCAGATATGAGACCCAGCTAGATAGATTTTTCACCCCCGAATATATATATACCAAACTCAAAAATCAATCTTTGTTTACCTACATAACTAACTCTGTTCAACTATTGTTGAGCTCCAATGCTCCAGGATATGTGTGTTCTTACCTCATGAGGAGCCAGCACGTCGCCGCCAGACACCAGCAGCTGCTTGGCCTGGTCGGCACATGCCGACACCTGGCGCTGGTGGCTCTCCAGGTCATCCTTGATCAGCTGGAAATGGAGAAACAATTTATTAATGTGAAAAACTTCAACTTCAACAAATCTACAGAGAGGTAGCTGATCCTAGTTACTAGATATTGGTTCTCATTCCGACATTTTTAGAAGTTACTTACTTCTAAAAATGTCTATTGAAGATACACATGTCTATTGAGATCTATTCTTACACAAATAATTTAAACTTATCAAGGTTTATAAACATTTTGAGTCCATTCGAACAATATTCGTAACTAGTTGACCCGGTGAACTTCGTATCACCCAAAAGCGATTCCCATCCAAAGTTATTCGTCTTTTTTTAACTGTTCCTTTATACTTTTCCCGACTATATTTCTAAACCTTCCCTGAATCACAGGGATTAAAACAAAAAAGAATCAGCCAAATCGGTCCAGCAGTTCTCAAGCCTTAGCCAGACTAACACACGGCGTTTTTATTATATAGAAGATTTCTTGCTTTCTTTTAAATTCGTTTTAAATGGACTACTGAGCTTCTTTTCTCTATAGTAAAACATAGTGTAATTATTCAATTTGTGTGTAAAATCCCCACAAACTATGTATTTAGTTCAATAATGGGGCATTCCACGCGAAGCGGACACCTAAAAAAAGTTGATGTTTCCGATTTCAGTAATATTTGAGTATGTTTTACCTATATATGTCCTTGATACGTGTACCAAATATTTTTGTAATATAGTGCCTAGTTAGAGAGTTAAGGGACTTTGAAATTTTGAACAACGAGTGGGCATGCAGTACTTCAAAGCCGATTACCAAGTCATAAGATGATAGATATAAATAACTAAACTAATGTATTTATTACATCATTTAATGAGGTGTTTAACTGAATTTTTGGATACGAAAAAAAATGTTTTTTTTATTGAAAAAAATGCGATTTAATTTTTTAACCGATTTTATTTTATTTTTTTCTAAAAATAGATAATATTGTAAGGACCATTCGTGCTAAGTTTTATAATGGGCGTGAAAGTGGTTTAGGAGCTCTAGAACCACTGCCGAAGCGTGGGGTCCTGCCCCGCGCCGCGCTTGGCGCTTGCCACCTGCGTGAGTTTGGAGATTACAGTTTTTCTTTAAGATAGTTTGATATATTATGATATTTAAATTAAAATGATTTTTTTTATTAATTACATGTTTATTTACATTTTTTTACAATTTTAAATGCTGCGCTATTACTGGTGCGTTTTACCATAATACCTTCAGTATAATAGGAATGTAGGCATGATATTTTTTTGTGCCTGGTATTGTAGCTGCCGACTCAAATCTGCTTTTTAAAAACAATCTATTTTGTTGAATATCCTCTTTTCGAGCATAGAAAACATGCGTTTGGGGCAATGATTTTCCCATTCGTACAAACGCTCGGGTGTGGTAATTGCATTGTTTGACGCCGACCGTAGACTAGCTCGAATCGCCAGACGTTTTAAGTTGCCCCCAAGTCCATCACATGGCCCTTTGCCATGAGAAGTGGCATGAAAATGAAATTCACCTTCTGTACCAATATCCTGTTTAAAATAAAATAGATTAATGAAATTAAACCTGTGCTGAGGTGCACCATCATTAATATAAATATATTGCTTAGTTGATATGCTCTTTTCTTGACGATCATCAACTAACCTTCTCTACTCTCTAAACATTTCGTTCGGGTACATTGGCGGCTGTTCGGCCATATTCGGTTCTGCTCTGAGCGCCTTCGACAGAAACCGAATACGCTATTAATAAAAATAATAATTACAAAAGTGTAAATGTAACATATTATAGTATTTAATACATATTAAAAATGTATTAGTATTATTAAAAATATGCGAAACATTCCGTCAGAAGTTATTTTATTTCAATGATAGTTTTACTAAACGCACGCAGGTGGCAAGCGCCAAGCGCGGCGCGGGGCAGGACGCCACGCTTCGGCAGTGTTTCTAGTATAGCTCCTAAACCACTTTCACGCCCATTATAAAACTTAGCACGAATGGTCCTTACAATATTATCTATTTTTAGAAAAAAATAAAATAAAATCGAAACGGTCTAACTTCGTGAAAGTCAATGTTAAAAAATTAAATCGCATTTTTTTCAATAAAAAAAACATTTTTTTTCGTATCCAAAAATTCAATTAAACACCTCATTAAATGATGTAATAAATACATTAGTTTAGTTATTTATATCTATCATCTTATGACTTGGTAATCGGCTTTGAAGTACTGCATGCCCACTCGTTGTTCAAAATTTCAAAGTCCCTTAACTCTCTAACTAGGCTCTATATTACAAAAATATTTGGTACACGTATCAAGGACATATATAGGTAAAACATACTCAAATATTACTGAAATCGGAAACATCAACTTTTTTTAGGTGTCCGCTTCGCGTGGAATGCCCCAATATTTCCCCGATCAATTATCTGAGGGTTGGAGACCTGGTGACCCGTAACACAGGATTATCCTACCTCGGGCACCAGTCTCCACCGCATAAGTCTACTTACCCTATCTTGCCCGTATTATGTAATAAGATAAGTTGAATATTTTGTACTTTGGTAGTGGAGAGAAATAAATTAATAAAATCAGAATCCGGTTCTCGTGGGGACTATGGCATACCAAACCCTGCTGTGATAGAAAGGGGTCTAGTGCAGTAAGACGAAAATGAGCTGTTGTTGTGTTGGTGGATTTAATTTACCTTGAGAATATTAATCTGGTTACGAAGCTCATCCAGATCTTCCTTCACTGCCTCCTGATTGGCCAATCTCTCTTCCACAACAGCGATCCATTCCAGCAACTTGGACAGAGTCTCGTCACAAAGTCTGTACTTCTCCTCTACTGCTTGCTATATTAAAAACAAACGCATTAGTCTATGGTCCGAGAGTAAAGCTAACAAAGCCTGCTGGCTTCGGGGTGCTTCTAACTACTCAGCGGATTTTACAATGCATCTATCTACACGAGTGCAGTCAGTCTCTTTTCACAGGACGACTGATCAATTGGAAAATATACAGTGCTTAAATCCATATTCATCAAAATGCAACGTTTTTATATCATTCGTATTTACAGAGACTTTCAAAAATCCATGCAAAGGATGTACAAGTAATAAATGATAATCGTCGGTAACCTGAAAAGGAAGCTTATAATTATAGACAAAAACTACGCATAGACAAAAGCAAAGACACGAGACCGTAAACAAAACAAAGAGACACAGGCGAAACCACAGACAGCCAATATACAGTAGCGTGAAGATGACAACTCACAACCAGTCCAAACGTTGCGTCAACAATAACATAACATGCAAAGCGTATCATGCAAGCAGTGATCAATGACGCAAATGTCAAAAATATTAAAAAATAAAAATGGCCACTTTTGACATTTGCGCTTTATGGTATTAAACATCTTCATTATTCTTAAACTAAAATTACGTTTTTGATTAGAGTTAATTGGTTTAAAGTTTTAACTTAAAAAGTAAAGTACCTGTTGAGATCTGAAACTTTGAAATGTTTTGTTGAAGTACAAGTAAGGTACAAGAAATAATTTTACAACAAGTAGAACAAAAAAGATAACGTGAAACATTTAACTTGAACTTGTTGAGACTTTATTTCATTATCAAAACTTCTACTCAGAGAGGAATTTGTGAACATTCGTGTTTAAAAACGTTTATACAAGTCAGTAATTGTAATGCTGAGCTAATAATGAAATAATTTCCCACAACAAACGATCAATTTAAATTAAGACGAAAATATAAATACTACCTTCCGTGTTTGTGTTTGGCGAAAATGTTTTACCATTGATGATATTGTGAATGTTTGTCGCGAGTGGCGCCATGTGTAAACATCACAATAGCATAGCGCTTCATGCATTCCACAACGTGAGCGGGTCCAAGGAATGAGTATATCGACTTATTCGGGTTCTAAGTATCGGGGGACACCAGCCAGTCATAATTCACTGGTTTCCGTTATGAAAAAAGCAAACAAAAGAAAGCCTCGAATAGTTGAACGTATAAAACGGACACCCATTCGATCTCCTTCGCAAATTCTTAGCACAAAGTGATCATGGGATGTTAGGTATTGGCGAGACGGTGATGGTTCTTTATATCGTCGTTAATATGATCCCTCACAGGCAAGCATTCACGATTTAGCTCAAAAGGGTTCTTTAGCAGCAGGCAACGGCTGGAAATAAAAAACAACATACATCGAGCCTTAGTACAATGTGAATAAGCATAACCGCTTACACAATTGGTAGTTCGCTCAAACAGAACACTGTTTAGTAGAAAACTGACAATTGAAAGCGATCAAAACCTAAACATAAGCTTCTATGCCTAATAAAAGTACTAATGGAAATTTTACCATCTACACGTTTGATAGTGTATAAATTTTAGATCTACCCCTATGTGTAGAAGCCAACTATGCGGCAATTCAAAATATACAAAAGATCTTGTGATGAAGCGCTTTAACTACTTCTTACAGTGAATAATCGCTATTGTACGTCATACCAATCGATTTCTAAAAAGGTACTTGCATTTGATTAACGCTAAATCTAGTACTTTTTAAAAATCGACAGGGATACCAACAAATTGAGACGAAATTCAAATCCTCAATCACAATTTAAATATAATTGAAATAAAATGAGGATTTTGAGCAAGTGTGTGCCACAAGAGTGACTTCACCCTTCGCATGTAACCCATAATGTATCGACACAGTAGTCTTGTGGGTGTCGTGCCATGCCAATGTTAAGCCAAACGCTTTATAGATCACCTTAAGAGTAGAATAGAAAATAAAGCAACACCTTTGCTTGATAGAAGCACAAAAAGGATAAAAAAATCATTGAAACTTACCCTAGTTTCTGCTGGCAGTAAGTATCCTTTCTTTAGAGCCTTGACTAAGTCCAAAGTGATAGATTTTTTTGGGTCTACGACTAGTCTGCCTGCGACGGGATCGATCAATTTTTGTTCAATAGCTTGGACTAATGGGCAGATCTTGCCCGAGTCCGGTTCTTTGACGACGGTGCTTGATGGGTCCACTATGCCTTGTTGGATCGCCTCGCCCAAGTTCAGTCTCTTTCTATCCATGACACTTGTAGTAATGAATGGGTCGTTTAACGCCCCGGTGGTCGGGTTGTAAATGCCAAATTTGAGAGTTTCGATCAAACTGAAGCTCTTCTTCGGTGTCATTAGGAGGCCACTCTCGATTGCCGACGGGAGCGTGTTAAGCTTGGAAGTCTCTGTGTCTAAAATATTGCCCTTCTCAGCGTCCATAAGGCCCTTGCGGAATGCCTCCGGTAGTTTAACCAATCTTTTCTTGAGATTATCTTTTATGAGCGCCGTGTCCGGATCTATGTAGCCCAATGTGGCCGCGTCTTTGATTGTGAGTACTTCATTGGAATGTGGATCAGTAAAACGAGCTGTGCCGACGTTGAGGTGCCCGTTCTCTATCGCTTGCTCAAACGTTAGAGGTTCACGGACGTACACGATCAAGCCGTTCTCAAACACGAAGCAAAGAGTACGAGACCTACCGCTCTGTGGGTCGAATGACCCTTTAGCGTTTCTATCTATTATACCTTCAGTTATACCTAATTTTAATGGAATGTATTTGTTTTTATGAGGATCTTTAATAACATACGTTTCGGGGTCGATAAATTCGTACTTGATAGCTTCGTCTAAAGTGAACTCTCTGAGGATAGCTACTTTGGGTGCGGACGATTCTGCTACGTGTCGTTTGGTGACGGTTTGCAGCGTGATCGGTTGTACGACGGTCACGAGAAGACCTTTGTCAAATGCAATGTCTAAACTATAGGTTTTCTTGGCTTTTGTGTCTAGAACCCTGCCTTTGGTGACGTCTACATCACCTTCTTGTATCGCTAGTGGTAGCGGTTTGAATTTATTTGTGTTACTATCCTTGACTACAGTCAGTTCGGGATTCATAAGACCTATTTCAATAGCTTTAGTAATGTCCATGAATTCATTAGAGTTAGGATCAACTATCTTGCCGTTATCCGCTCTATACAGGCCGTTTCTAATGATTTCCTCTAAGCTCAAACCTTTTTTCGCTGTCACTACTAAACCGCGATGCTTAGCATCGAGAAGGTTGATTTGATTTCCATTTGGGAGAACATAGACGCTGTTGTCAGCATCAACTACACCTGATTTTATGGCTTCATCTAATTTAACATATTTGCTAGTCGGTATGTTTTTGATTAGCGATGTCTCCGGGTTAATTAATTCTTCAACAATTGCTGTTCTTAAAGAGATCTTTCTTTCTGTCACTGGGTGTACGAATGCAAGTTCGGTAATGTCGTATAAGTTCATAGCTAGTGCTTCGTATAGCGT
Source organism: Aethes cnicana (assembly GCA_963971205.1). NCBI lineage: Eukaryota > Metazoa > Arthropoda > Insecta > Lepidoptera > Tortricidae > Aethes > Aethes cnicana. The sequence goes on from OZ020293.1 coordinate 2,480,074, forward strand.
GAAGCCCGCACTTTCGATATCGACGATAAGACCCAAGCTCATAGCTTCAGACAGAGAAATTTGCACATCAGAGGCTGGCTCGTGGAACTTGCCAGTTCTCCTGTCAATGATCTCACTGCGGCAACAGTCCGCCAGTGTTAGCGGCTTCTCGGATTTTTTGTCAAAATAGCATAGATACTTGGGACTGATGATTGACCGTCTAAGCGCTTCGTGTAATGTAATTTTGCGACTAGTAACCGGGTCAATGAATTTCCCAGTGCTATCATCATACAGCCCTTGATGTAAAGCTCTTTGTAAGCTTATAGAGGCTCTGCTATCTACGAGTAACCCTATCTCGAAAGCTTGTCGCAGACTGATCTCTTCGTTATCCGCATTGATGTTTATGATTTTGCCAGTTTTATCGTCAATGACGCCAGTTTCTAGCGACTCTGGTATCGTGATCTTATCCCATTTACCTAATCTATTATCCTGAATGTGCACTGAATGGGGATCAATAAGATTTAGTTTGATAGCTTCAGTCAAAGTGTATTTTTTGCCGCTTTGAGGGTCCATAAACAGACCAGTGATTTCATTATAAACGCCTTTTTCGATAGCTTCTATTAAAGATAATGGTTTGCGAACTTCGACTAAAATACCCCTTTCGAAGGCTTCACGGAAATCTATTCTTTCGTCTCCTAACATAATTGTTCCGGTCCTACTGTCAACAATACCCTTATCAACTGCAAATTCGAACGGAATAACCTTGCCGGCGACGTGAACTAAGGTCGATTGCGGATCTAACATACGCTTTTTAATAGCTCTGTCGGTCGGTATCTTTTCTTTACTCTGTGGGTGTGAGAATTTACCGGTTTTAGGGTCGTAGTAACCTTTGAAAACCGCCTCAGGCAAACTTAGCTTGCGTTTTGCGGGAACGATAAGACCCCGCTCGGACGCGTCTGTTAGTGATATTTTATCGCCTTGAACGGGATCTGTAACTTTACCCTCTTTAGAATCAACAATACCCGCGTTAATGGCTTCGGCGAGAGTAATCATGTCGCCAGTTACAGAGTTCCTAACGGTCATGGCTTCAGGGTTTATATTTCCGATTTTGATGGCATCTTCGAGCGTCATAGTAACGTTGTTAATAGTCAACAAGCCTGTATCTGGGTCATAGCAGCCTTGCACTAGACCTTCCTGTAGCGACCATGGTTTTTTATCGCTTAGCAAGTAACCTTTCTCGCTAGCATCTTTAAGATTCAGAACCGGAGCTGTAATGATACCTTGCTCCAAATCGATGAGTCCAGTTTTAACTGCCTGTTGGAATGGCACTACCGACTCAGACTTATCTTCTTTTATCTTGATATCAGATGTATCTACCAATCCGTCTGTAACAGCTTTATTCAACGAAATCTCATGTCCCGTTTTCGGGTCTAGAACTTTGCCGGAATCCGGGGAATAATAACCTAATTCGATGACGTCGATTAGTGAGTAAGTGACCGCCTTCGTGGCGACTAAACCCTTCTTCAACGCATCGTCTAATGGAATGTGTTGTCCAGTCTTTTTGTCTACTACTTTGCCTGTCTCGGGGTTTAAGAGTTTCGTATCAAGAGCCTCCGAAAGTGGTACAAACTTTTCTAATTTAGTGTCTTTAATTTCAGATATGGTCGGATGAACGATTTGTCTATCAACAGCATCTTTAACAGTAACCAGTTGATCTGTAACAGTATCTTTGATTTTTCCGGATTTAGGTTCATACATATCATTAGTTATAACAGCTTCAATTGAAATCGGTCTTCTTGAGACGATAATCAAACCTCGTTGAATAGCTACAGATATATCTATGATTTCTTGGGTCTCGATTATGGTAATAACGCCATGTCTTATTTCTACAATACCGCGCTCAATGGCGTCAGACAAAATAATACTTTCATTTGAATGAGGAATTCTGATTAGGAGTGATTCATGATCAACAAGACCGCTTTCAACTGCAGATGCTATAGGCACCAGCTCGCCGGTGTTTATGTCTTTAATTTCACCAGTTTTGGGATTAAATAGACCTTGGTCTAAAGCCGATTCAATTGTAATTTGTTCGGGTACGGACACGTCCTCCGGTTTCTCAACAATCCAGCCTACTTGAACACATTCTAAGAATGGAACACGTTTGCCAGTTTTAGGATTTACCATATGACCAGTTGTTTTATCAATAATGGGTCTCGCAATAGCTTCATCGAACGAAATATAATTATCAGATTTGGATGTTAAATCTTTGACTAAAATGGTTTCAGGATCGAAAATATTTAAAGCGTAAATAAACTCTTCGAAAGAAATTTTGGCACCTGTCTTGGGATTCAAAAATGCTTGTTTCTCAATATCATACACACCCATTTCAGAAAGTTCTTCTGGGGTGAGTTTCTGTGAAATAGCCAAGTTGTATTTCGGTTTAGATTCTTTGACTATAACGAGGTTTTTGGAAACTACGTCTACAGGTGCAAACCTACTTATCTGTTCCTGTTCTAGAGAGTCCTGGACCGTCAGTGGCGACTCTGAGCCGTTAATTATGATTCGACAAACCTTAGGTTCGATTTTGCCTTCGACGATTGCATCTATCAGTGGAATGTTTTCGTATAGTATTTTCATTGGCTCTGATTTCACTTTGGTGACGTTTTGTTCTGTTATTTCGTCAATCACTCGAAGTGGTTGCCTTTCAGCATCAATCAACAACGCCGACACAGTCTTTGCGTCATGCTCAGTAGACGAGTGTGTCGTAACAATGGTCTCCATAACTTTTTGCTCGACAGTCGATGTGGTCGTTTGAGATTCTAAAGGCATATATTGTGTAGTCGTTGTAATAGTTACCTCGCCAGGAAGTTTTGTCACTGTCTTAGAAGTTTGTTCTACAATTTCTTCTGTTAATTTCGACTTTTCAGGGATTAAGTGTTGTTCCTCACCAGTTATTTCAGATATTTCTACCTCATGTTTAGAAGGCCTAACAGCCTCATCAGCCTTTTTGTAAGTTTCCAAGTCAATTAAACCTCGTTTGTGTGCCTCATCTATCGTAACCTTTTCACCTGTTTTAGGATCTAAGATAGAGCTGCTTTTAACAACCTCTACTATCTTTGATACTGCCAAAATTGGAGCGCCGACAACAGCCACCAGACCTAATTTGGCAGCATCCGCAAAACTCATCTTCTTTCCTGATTTGTCTTTTACTTGGCCTGTCTTTTTGTCAACTACACCTTTAGATATAGCTTCTGCTAGAGTTATTTCTTTTCCTGTTCTGGGTTCAACAATCTTTACACTATCGCTAGGTATAATACCCTTTTCTACGGCTTTCAATACATTATCTGGTTTACTACTTTCACTAGAAGTTATGACACCAGTTTTAGGATCAAAAACAACACCAGGAACTACTTCTAAAGGTGTAGATGTGCTACTAGATGTTACTGTTGTTGTTGTTGTAATAGTAGTTTCAACCGGGCTTACTGTAGCCGAAATTTGTTCTTTTGTCTCATATTTAGGATCTCTAGCTTTAGGAGCAATATCACTTTTAGGAGGGACTTCTTTGCTGGCGAGTGTTTTTGCCTCTTCTGTATCTATTTCTTTCGGTTTGCTTAATGGTACGTTGTCAACCGAATCTATGTTAGATAACTTATTTTCTGGAGATTCAGAAAATTGTGTCTCGTAACTCTCAATTGTTGTTTCAGTATAGCCTGGCTGAGGTTTTGTGTATTCTTCACTTACCACGTGGTAAGAAGTGGATTCATTCTGAGAGATTTCAACAGTTGTAACTTTAGAAGCTTTAGTAACTACTGTACTCGTTGTATGCTCTGTAATGTATTCCGTTGGTTCTGATGTGGTTACTACTGTATTAACTATAGTCGTGATTTCATCACCTTCTGGAGTAGTTTGACGGAACTCTTGTACAAGGGGTGTTTCTTCAATGATTTTACCCGCTTGCCTCTGAGTTGGTGTTATATCTGTAATATGTATGTCTTTCGTAACAGTGTCTACATAAGATGGTGTCTGGGCCGATATAGCCGGCTGTGTAATCATGACATCATCTTGTTTAAGATGTTGGCTCGCTTTCTGCTCTTTGGACAAGTCTTCACGACGCCTCGGTTCTTCTTTAGGGCTATCTTTAGATGTGCTGATTTCATCAGCAGGTTTCAATTCACGTTTTTTCTGTTCAAGTACCTTCTCAGTCCTGATTGGTGTCACATCAGGCTTGTCATCTTTACTTGTTTTTACAGGTTTAGCTGCCTCTTTTAAAACTTGCGGCACATTGGAATTTTTCGACATAGCTTCGGTTTTCTCTTGAATTACAATTATTCTGCTTGTCGCTGGTTTATTTTCTTCTACAGAGACATCGACTTGAGTAGATTTCTTAAGTATCGCAGGTTTAGGGGCAACCTCACTTCGTTCAGCATTTGGTTTAATGGCATCTGCTACTATTTTGATGTTAGCGCTGTCATGTTTTACTATACTTTCTGAAATGACTTTGCTCTGTGTCTTGGTTGCTTCAGTGGCTTCTTGTTTTGGTTTCATTAACTTACTTGTCACCATTTTGGCGCCTTGGACTACGGCCATGCCCGCTAGAACGGGAGCAGCCACTACAGCCACCAAACCCATTTTAGCGGCATTCTTAACATCGATTGACTTACCCGTTTTCGGTTCCTTCACTTTACCCGTCTTTTTATCAATAAGGCCAGAGTTAACAGCCTCTTTCAATGTAACTGGCTTTCCAGCTTCAATGTTGTAAATTACAGAGTTAGGATCAATAATATTTTTCTCTAACGCTTCTTTAAAAGTTATCGTCTTATTAGATTGTGGATCTCTGAATTTCTGTGTTTTTTCGTCAAACAAAAGCTCAAATGCTTCGTTTAAATCCAACATCTCCAATTCATTTTTCTTCTTTATTACAGTTACTTCTTTTGGTGTCTCTGTGTTTAATACTCCTGTGCTTACAGCTTCTGCAATTGGTATTGTTACGCCAGTATTGGGATGAGTAAAGGTACCTTGTTCAACGTTTATGTAGCCGTGTGTCAGAGCATCTTCAAAACTAATATTCGTGTCGCTCGTTATAAACTGTTCTTTGCTTACTTGTTCATCTCTGATAATACCTTTATGCCTGGCTTCGTCAATTGATATCGTTTCGCCAGTTCTAGTATTCTGAACCTCATTTGCGTTTATTAACACATAATCAGCTAAAAGTTCAATCATTTTAGTGGTTATAGTGTGTTGAGAAGTGAACGTTTCTGTGATTGTTGTCACTACGCCTGCTTGCATTATTTCCGAGTTTGGTTTGATGGCCAGAAGGCCTTGCTCCATAGCCTGATCTAACGGTATTACTTCCTTAGATGTTGGATGAGTGAAAGTAGCATCTTTAAGATTGACTGCACCCTTTTCGAGAGCGTCTTTTAATGTAATTGTTTCATCAGACTGTGGGTAAGGTATAGCCATAATTAGATCTTTTTTGATTGCATCTTCAACGGGAATTGCCTTTCCGGTAAGAGGATGTTTTATTTCACCTGTTTTAGGGTTTATTATGTTTTGTTTGATAGCAACTGATAGTGTCATTGCTGCGGGTGGAATGTTTTCAGCCGACTTTACAACTTCCGGTTCTGGGAAAATTCTTGCATTCACAGCTGCAATCAAATCAAGAGGCCCGTCGCTAGTTTTAATGACATTTTTGTCATTGTCAATGATATTTCTTTCAATTGCTTCTGCAAGTGTTATCTTTTTACCAGGAGCAATAGTTAATGTAGACAGTGGGTCTACTATTTCACATATAATTGCTTCCCTTAGTGTCAATAAATTACCAGTTTCCGGATGAATTATTTTACCTGTAACAGGATTTAGTAATCCTTGTTCTAACACTTCAGGGATGGAAAGACTCTTAGCTAGCGGTATTAATATTTCGTCTTGGCCTTCACCGTCTAACAAACCCCTTTTTAGAGCTTCTTTGATGTTAACAACGTCTCCGTGTACGGGATCGACAATATTTCCCTTGTTTTCATCTATCAAACCTTTTTCAATGGCCTTTTCGAGAGTTACAGGCGATCCATTTTCATCTTTATATACTTTGACGGCCTCCAAAATTTTCACCGTGTTTTTATCAATCATCCCTTTTTCGACTGCCTCCAGGGGCATTATGACTTGTTTTCTTAACTTTTGTAAAACAATTGGTTTGGTTTCTAACTGTGACTCTAAGGTTCGTTCTTTAGCAACGTTTATGTTATATTTAGGTTTCTGACTTTTGACTTTATCTATTTGAATGACGTCGGCAGGGTGAACAACTTTAGATTTTTCAGAGGGCAATTCAATAACGCGCCTATTTTCAGCTGATAAACTGTTTTGAATAGATTCTACAGTAATAAAACCTTCAGACACTGCAGCACCTACAGAAACGGGCTTAGTAGTGGTAACTTGGGTTATTTTTGTAGTACTAGTACCAGGTATTGTTATTTCTTTGACATCAGTTGCGTCGCTATCGGGGGTCTTATCACGTAAAGATTCTTCATACTTCTTATATGTAAGTGGATCTACTAGGCCCCTTTCAAAGGCTACTTCCATTGGCAGTTTTTCACCAGTACGCGGGTCCACGACCATCGTGCTTTTAACAACTTGGATAATTTTAGATGCACCTACTAACGGGGCTCCTACTACGGCTATTAAACCTATCTTAGCAGCATCCGCTAGACTTAGTCTATTACCTGACTTATCTTTATATTGCCCAGCTTTTTTATCTATGATACCTTTCTCAACAGCCTGTTTTAGCGTTATCGGAACACCTGTTTGGGGTTCCGTGATTTTAATTGTATTCGCAGGTACTACACCCCTATCAACAGCTTCTAAGATGTTTTCTGATACACCAGAGGTAGTAGATATGACGAGAGCCGTAGCTGGGTCGAATATTACGCCTGGAACGACTTGTACGGGTTCGAACGCGGACTGATCTTCAGTAGTAATATCATAAGACGGGGAGTCCCGAACTTCAGAAATTTCCATCTTATCCGGCATGCCGGCCACAGACGTTATGGTTATTACCTTATGCGATGACACGGATACAGACGACTGCAAAAATATAATCAATTTCCTTTCAATAGCCCTACTCATTGTTAGAATACCGGATGATTGCTTGTAACGTCCTGTGTTATCTAAAATACGCAATTCAAAAGCTTTGTCTAGGGGAACTTCTTTTTTATTTTTAGGGTCAATTACGACAGCGGAGTCGGGGTTGATGATGTTATGTTTCAACGCCGCTTCGAAATCGAGAGTTGTATCTGTATTTGGGATTTGGAAAGTCCCTGATTCAGGATTAAGTAAACCCTGTTCTATCGCATCTTTAAGAGACCAACCACCGCGCGGTAGTTCGATTGTATTTTTCTTTATAGTCATTGAGGTCACAGTGGGTTCTGTGACAACCGATTTTGAAGTGACCGTCCTAATTTCTTGCATGACACTATCCCTTGGTTGAATTGTTTCACGAACAACATAATCTGGGCTTTTGATCGTCTCAGGGCGAGCGTCGCTTTGGACTTTGCTCTCAGGACTGGACGGCAAGTCCGGGATGTAGGATTTCTTTGTGATTTTGAGTTCTACGATTTGACCTGGCAATAAATCTTTTTTGTTTACGCGATCTTGCAGCTGAATGACTCTGGGTTCATTTTTCTCGACGCCTAGCAACCCGTCGTCTAGCGCTTGTTGAATAGGGAATACAGTCCCAGTGAGAGGGTCAGTAAAGGTCTGAGTAGTCTCATCTATAAGGCCTCGCTTGACCGCCTCAGCGAACGTTATAATTGTTTCAGATCTAGACGAATTAGCATTAGTAACTGTAACATATCGCTTGACAGTCTTTGTGACAGTTTGTAACGTAAGTGTGATGTTCAATAGAGAGTTCAATAAAGCCGCACCTTCAGGCGTGATCATGTTAATTTCGACGGCTTTGTTGAAAGGAATCGGCCTTTTATTTGTCGCGTCAAGTAAATATCCCGTTTTAGGGTCAAGAATGTTTTTGAAGACAGCGTCTAGTACACTGAGTTCTTTACCGTTTTCATAAATGCCTATCTTCCGGTTGAACATTTCCAAGACTTCTGGTCTCACTATAGCTACCTTGGTGCAATCCTCTAAGTAAACGAAGTCTCCACTTTCGGATTTAAGGAATGTTTCACCGTTAACGTATTTCAGATTGCCGCGGCTCATGGCTACATTGAATGAAACAAATTCACCAGTCTTCGGGTCCCTGAAACCGTCGATATCGAAAATGGATCTTTGCGACACAGATGTGATGAGACCCCGGTCAACTGCTTCGGGGATGCTACAGATTTCGCCAGTCAAATTATCTCTGAATTTGCTGTCAGGTTGAATGATTCTAGTACCTAAAGCTTCAGACAATGTTAGTAGTTGCGCTGTTTTAGTATCAGTAATGCATTTAACGCTGTCGCTATCAAGGACACCTACCGATATAGACTCTAGAATATTTAACGGAATCCTCTTAGCCGGTGACAGAATTTTACCGTCGTTAGTCATTAAATTATTATCACAAACGTCTTTAAGTGTCATGGGTTTGCAAATTAAACGTTTACTAGCCGCATCTTTATATGAGAGTTTTTCTTTAGTTACGTTGTGTACGTATTTCGAATGTTTAGTGTTTATGATGTTTTTCTCTATAGCTTCAGCAAGCGTTATTTTGACGTCGTTTTTGGGATCGACGACTTCGCGAACCTGAGGGTTTATGAGTTCGTTTTTGATAGCAACGTCTAACTGGAACTTGTCGCCCGTGTTTCTGTCCAGCACCCAACCATTATTATCGACTAGATCTTGGTTTATCGCGTCAGATAAAGACAAGACGCTCGATTTAATTTTGATAATCTCATTGTAGATCAGGTAACCCCTTTGGTATGCTTCAGCGATTGTTATGTGGCTTCCATTGGGCAGTCTGTAGAGACCTCTTTGTAAATCAACCTGACCTATGTTCAAAGCATCGGAGATACTCATTCCTTGTGTGCTCGGTCTCTCGCCTTCGACAGTTACCTTTATTCTCTTTTCCGCTGGGTTTCCCTGCTCGGCGTCGTACAGTTCGCTCTGGATAGCTTCTAGTAACGTGACTTCGTTACCATCTTCGGTCATGCCGCAGGGTCCGGTGAGCCTCGCGGCTAGTTTCGGGTCGATAAGGCCTTCTTTGGCCGCTTGTTCTATCGTCATAGTTTGTCTTGTTTCCGGCGAGGACAGTAGCCTGCCAGTTCTTACATCTAGGATCCTCATGCTGATAGCCTGACCGACTGTGAGGACTTCTTTAGTCACAGGGTGGACTATGCCCCTGGATTCGATAATGTTTGGTCCTTCGTACATTTTGTGGACGCGCTTGAGATTCCTAATATCGGGCCGGTCGTCGTCTATGATGGTTTTGGTCGCATAGTTGGGCGAGACTAGTTTGCCGTTCGCTATGGGCGCGTGCCCGTCCAGCTCTGTGGAGTGCGACGTCCTGACATATCTGTTAGGGAATAGGAAATCGTTAGAGCTAAAAGCGAACAACTCGACAATCTCAATCGGATTACCATTTAAAGAATCGCTCATAAAAAAGAACTCTTTAATTCGATCGTAAAATGATAGCATGATTAAGAAAGTCAATACCAAACAAACGTATTCGGCAGTAAAGGATCAAATTGTACTAAGTTTATAGTTAAATTAGGTACCCCATTCACAAGTTTCATAATATCAAAACTTTCTTATTAAATTGAAATTGGTCCTTCGATGCCGGATTACTCCACGCGGCACTTACTGTTCGGAGTATGTGTAGGTGTGTTCGGTGGAGGTTGCCAGGTCCTGCATATTGAACTCCTGGCGGAACGAGCGCGCCGAGCGCGGCGCCATCGCCTCCACGAGGCGCTGAAATTGAAAAAAAAAAACACTGTTAACTCAAGCAAGTTTCCGTCGTTTTAAGTCTACGCGGAAAGTTATGTGTCTCTAATGGGTGGAGTTTAATGAGAACTATGATCCAAAATGGCTGTTATCCAAGAATATATTCAGTAGATTTTGCGTGAAAGAGTAACAGTCATTCAACTACGCTTTACTGAGCTGTGTCTACTTACCAAACAGATTTTGATGAAATTTGGTCTGATATTCTGAAACGCGATTTAAGGTAATACAACAGCAAACTTATGCTGTTAGTTAGGGTTAAGATTGTAAGGTACTTTATGGCAATCTTGCCCAGATAAATATATGCAGAAATTTTAAATGCTAAATACTAGGTAGTAAATAGTTCGCATGTCTTTTAGTAATAAAACTGGGGCTGCATTTAGTAATACGACTTAGGACACGATTTACGGCTATTATGTGATATCATAGTATCCCTACCCTTGAAGGACGCACCCATGCGGCAAAAATATTGATACTATCCTCGGTTTACCTTAGTATAGACAATAATTTGAACAAGACACTACTATAGTAGGCAAAAAATATCAATATTGGATCTTTGTAAAAGCTTTCTGAGGTATATGATCTGTATTAAAATATTTAGTTACTTCTTTTCTACGACCTCGAAGATGTACAAAGAACTACTTATTTTTTTTTTTTATAAAATACCAACCCGGCACTCGTACGCGAAATCATACTCGTACTCCTCCATAGTCACAGTTTCAAAACACTAACACTAAAAATGTTTCACATAACACTGGCACATTTCACACAACGTCTGCTAAGTCATCACTAAAAAAATATTGTTAGTATCTCAAATGTCAATGTAAACTAAAACGTGAATGAATATTACGGGTTAATAAATCCTAATTATTACTACTAAAATGTACCTAAGTTGAAAATATAACGCATTGTACTTAATCCTATTTTTTAAGCTTAAACAAGAACGAAGAGTTAACGTCTGTTGAAAAAACAGCCAGCAAACGTGCAAGCTGAAAACAGCAAACGTACTGGCTGAAAACTGAATGAGAGCCAGAAAACCGTAAATCGAAAAAACTACAAATTCTAAATTTAAATGACTCGTTAATGGCGTCCGGTGCGTCTAGCCAGTAGTTACGAATGCTACGCTGTTCATTGTATTTAATATATACGTTTTTTAAAGTTTGGTCGAACAGCTGTTCGGTTTGTTTTGAGGTTATATCGGTGACTGGCTGATTCGATAGAGAAAATGCGTGGAAATGTGGATGCGCGCGCATCGCGCCGCGCCGGTGCGGTGACCGCTTAATCTTGACACTCTGACATCGTTTTGAAAACAAATCCATTATGTAAAGGACTAATTTTGCAATAATGTTCATGCAGTGATTAGCAGTCAATTTGTTGTTAGGTTTTCCTGATAGTATGTTGCTGCTATTAGCGCTCCTGTTTTGTTATGTTTACGTTTAGGTACTTTTATGTATCGTGTGCACTTTTCAGGTTTCATTATTTAATATAGGGTTAGCACTTTTAATTGGATATCTCGTATTTGTACCAAGAACGGATTTGAGAATTTTTAAATTAAAATTTCATAACTATATTAATAGCTTATTAAACAGTTCAATTTTAATGTGTAATTTAAATTATTGATGTGGTTCCTTTATTATCTATCTTCAAAGCGTGACGGTATAAATATTTACTATACCAACACTATGCGGAGTTATGACATAGTAATCACTATATTTAGATCAATGATCCAATGGCGGAATCCTTCCAAATTGCGGATGTGATGGAGTGGATAGATTTTTGTTGTTAAAAAATGATTTCGTAAGTATATAAAAGCTTGCTTTAAAATACTGAAGGTAGTATAGTCTGGTAGAGATCGTTATGCAGCGACAAGGCTGCCTGTTTTATAAGATACTTCTCTTGTTTTATTACTTTCATAGCAATGTAGTAATCATGTGACGATGACGATCAATAAAGTGTAATCCATACTAATTTTACAAATGCGAAAGTAACTCTTTCTGTCTGTTACCTCTCCACGTATATAGTTCCCGCGGTATTGCGATAACCGAATGGGGACTATCGTTTCTTTGCTCACCAGTTGGCGCCACTGTTGACTAAGGTCCAGAGGTATAGCTGTCAAAGGCGACTTTATACGATCAGCGCCGAAACAAAGTTTTAAACCTTAAATCTCATTAAGTTTATTAATTACAAATAACTATCATCATATCGAGTAAAAATGCCGCAATGTTGTGCAGTTCCGTTTTGTTTGGAAACAAGATTTTTTTTTCAAAGCGTTTACATTCATACCCAAATAATCCATATTTGCGATAATTTCACGAAGGGAGATTACTTTTTAACAGGTAAATTAAAGAAATTATGATTTATATCACGAAACCCGCCAACACCAGTGAAAACTGAATGTTATTGGACCTCACGCGACACTAGCGCCTCTAGTGGCAAATTCACACGCGATAGCCCCCATTACACGCGGGCGAAGTCGCGGGCAGCAGCTAGTAGGTATTATATTTTTTATATACTCAACCGACTTAATAGAAATGTCACGCACACTCGGACTTAAATAAACGATGACAAACACGCTACTGATTTGTTTACCGCGAACAAACATGTTCAAACAAATTCTAGAGTATTCGCAAACAATAAGGCTTGGTTATGTTCATTTATAAATATTTGAGCAGGCGTTAACATGTATTGACAATTAAAATTAAAATGCATAAAAACTAGCTTGTTAATAAATTAAATTCAAATTCAATCATTTATTCAGCAAATTGGCCACATAGGGGCAGAAAAAGAATTTACCAGCGCTTCATAGACAGACCCATTGCTTGAGAAGAAGCGCCGCAACAAACTCAAGCAGAAGGCCTTTTTTCAAACCTTTTTTTAAAACCTGGATAAACTAAAAGAATACTCCGTTTACGGTACTTGAAATAACAACACAACCACAAACACCTATTAATGTACCATCTAAAGATATCTTTTTAACAAAAAGATCCCGAAACCGAAACGAGAATATAAACTACTACTACTACTACTACTGCCTATGTGCGTCCCACTGCTGGGCACAGCCGTCCTCACAACACGAGAGGGTTTGAGCTATACCAAGAAAACATTTTCCCTAAATATTATATCAGTCAACAAAGATACACTTGTCGTCATTTTGGCAGCTTTTCAGACCTTTATTCAGGTCAGCGACCTACATCTGTTCCGCAATAGGACTAGACGCATAAATCAAGGGGAGATGAGCGGGAGGAATAAAATCAAGACCATGATGTCAGACTAATGATTATGGCGGACCGTTGAAAAATAGCATATAACTTTATATTGTCAAACCCCAAACCCTCTCGTGATGAGAGGAGGCCTGTGCCCAGCAGTGGGACGCACATAGGCTGTAGTAGTAGTAGTAGTTTATATTCTCGTTTCGGTTTCGGGATCTTTTTGTTAAAAATATATCTTTAGATCCATTTCCACCAGCACAGTAACTTTTTTTATTAAATCTCGCTGCCGGGCATATGCATACTCTCATCGGGAGAGGGTCTGGGGTATAGACTACGCGGGCCCGGTGCTACATGAGAATGTTTGAATTATTTCCCAGATTTGTGCTGTTTACCCCCATCGTGATGTCAGCCTTAATCGGAAAGCTTATTTATTAAGTAACTAGTTGGCCCAATGAACTTCGTATCAGCCGTAGGCGGTTCTTTTTTGAGCTGTTCCTTTTGACCTTTCCCGATTTTTTGTCTTTCTAAACCTTCCCTGAATCACAGGGAATAAAACTAAAAAAAAACAGCCATATCGGTCCAGCAGTTCTCAAGCCTTAGCCAGACTAACACACGGCGATTCATTTTTATATATAAGAAGATAAGAAGAAGAAGAAGAAGAAGAAGAAGAAGAAGATAAGAAGAAGAGAAGATTTAAATCTATGCCATATCGAGCCAGTGTTGTTTCCCGACTCATTTGTTACTTCATAAAAGATTTATTTGACAAAGTTTTTCAACTTCGGTGGGTTGAAAAAATAAACACTTATAGTATCTGTCCAAAAATAAACGTCATATATTTACTACCAGTGACATTAAAAAAAAACCTTCAAAACCGGTCGTTATAAAACCAAATCCATTTCGCACGCCCAAGACCTTGAGAAGATGTGGGCAAATAAAAACCGACATCACATCATAGAAATGAGTAACTGCAGCCTTGAACGCTGAATTTAAGGCAATAAAATAGTGCATGTTTAATGATCGGCCGTAATTACACGTGTAAAATACAAGCAGTCTTTAGCGTTATTAGCTGATCACAAGCTACGCGATTTAGCAGACGTGCAGACGTCCGTTGTAAGCAAGAAGACAAAAATATATGATGGACTATAGTTACCTCATGAAACGACTGTACTGAACCCATGTATAACTAATAAATTTAATTAGAAAAAGATTTCAAAACTCACAGCACGGCAGAGCCACGTAAAGAGGTCCATTACGAAATAGCCAAACTAGTGAGAGATCTCGTCTCGTGAAAACAAAAACACAGCTGGGATTTCGTTGCACATCGCAAAATGACTCCCAGTCCTTATTTTCAAGTGTAGAAGATTGAAATATGATTGCAACGTGTTTTGGGGACGGTAAATGATAAAAATGTCATATGGCGATGCGTAAAAATAGTACAGTGAACGCATTCTATAGTGTGAACGCTGCCAAAAGGTAGATCAATGGTGCATGAGGTGTTTTGAAGTTCTATCCCTATCAGAACACTGTTTGCGATTTAAATAAAGCCCATTTGCACCAAGTCGCTGACCTCGGGTTACCCTGTAACTTGACTTATGATAATTATGACACAACTAGCCCAGAGTTAAGAGGCTAACCCTAGGTTAGCGGCTTGGTGCAAGTGAGCCTAAGACGAAAAAAAAATGTAATAGAGACGTCTGCTCATATTGTAAGTACCTGATAAATTCACGCTCAATTATGACCGTGCGTGCATAGCAGGTAGCTGGTCAAAAGTAGACCAAAGAAAATTACCGGAGCGCTGAATGCAAATATACATATTGAAGCCGGCCGGTTGACCGCGGCGCATTCATGAATTGAAAATGGTAAGCGGTGCAGAAAATGTGAACATAGAATCAATGTAATAACATTGATTCTATCTTCACATTCTCTGCATCGCTTACCGCAACAATAGTTGCAGAAAGACTTCGTATACTATCTGCAGATTCGATCTTAGAATGCTAGAAAAACAGCTGAAGCAGTTTTCTTAATTTTTCCATATTTGCGTAGAAAGTAATAAGAATACTCACGCTATTTGTACGTATTTCTAACAAAAACAAGTGGCATCACAATCAAGTTATTCTACACCTTGCTTATGTTGATATGCGTTAATTTTAATTTAACTAAAATTAATTTATGGTATCGTTTCTGTTAATGTCCCAAGTAGTATGTCGAAGTTAACGCATATCAACATAAACACGGTGTATTCAACCGAATGTAGAGCCAACTCGTCACATTTGGCTTTCCCAGATTTTCACACAAATGATCTTTGTCAGTCATCGACTTAACGCAAGAAAAAAAATACAATGGACCACAGACACTTCCTGCGGCGTTCGGTTTTCGTTTTCTGAAACGGTGATGTCATGTCAGGTTTAAAATAAGAACGGTTCGTTAATGATATAATAGTTAGTGTTCGAGAAAGGTCACTTATTGACATTGTAGGTTTTCTTATAATGCAGCGTAGATAAGGAATGTTTTATAAACACGATTGCTATTTTTATTCATACTAATTCATGAGTTATAATGTTGTTTTTGAAATATCCTACATAGTGGATTGTACATTTTAAAATCATTTAGGTACGTATTTAAGAGACTGCGTTTTATTCCGAAAATTAAATAGGTACAATTGAAGCTACATTCTATTCAGTCAGATAAGAATACCTCTATCTGTTACATGCTTTCTGTTTATTGTGTCCAATAAAACGTATCGCAACATTTTTATTTTCTGTACCTTTACGCGCTTTACTTAGGTATATCGGATAATACAGATTATTTCTCTTTGTTTATTTCAAAAAGTGGTCAGATCGTTAATTCGTAGGTATATTCCATAAGCCAATACATAACAAGAAAATAACTGCCGTCATAAAATTTGAGAAACATGCCGAACACTACATTTCAGTGCACAAGATTTTGCCACTTATCAAAGGCTAATACAGAATAGCTTTTGTCATTGATGTTTGATTTGCTGCCAGTTAAAACTGGCCAATTTCAACAGTTCGCGAAAATCGCATGACGGCAAAAAGTTGTTCCAAAAGTCACCAGACTCGTATTTATCGACCATGTTTTGTAACTTTTAATTTTCGGTCAAGTATACCCCGAAACTTATTACTTAATCGCTATTTAAAATTATCATTCAATTATAAACATTCGAATGACATTCCAAGTTGTTATACGTAGATGATATCACTGAATTGTTTAAACTGATATGATAACGCTTTTCATTTGTATATGTTGTTGGATAATCTACAGATAAAATAAGAGAAATAAAAATAAGACGTTTTTCACAGAACCATGTTGCAGAACGAGTCAAGGTTTTACTGATAAAACCCTCGACGACAAATGTAAATATATTGTGAGTGTAAACTATTTAAAAGGCCGTTTTTTTTACAAAGCACTTTTTTTCATAGACAACCTTTCAACACAACACTTCAAAATACTGGCACTCAAACACTCATTTGCACATCGAAATTCGAAAATTTAAATTCGTTCGCTATTCGTACAGTAAGCGTTTAGTCAACGGCGAGCGTCGGTCGCCGGTCGTCGTTCGCGCGCTACTAAAAAACTCACGCGAGCGTCATCGCATCGAATTATGCTATCTATTCGACTGAATGATTCGATGCAATATCCCTTGATACGTCATTTGCAGCGTGGATATATTGGAATTGTAGTTTACTATCATTACCACTCCTATCAATGATGAAAAAAGAAAACATTCTGCATGCTAAATTTAATGTTTACAATCTTGAAAGTTCTTATCGTTCTTTTACACGCGATAACGAGTACATAACATTTTCTTTAATCTGAACGCTCACTCCCGGTCTTTCGTTTTCTATACAACAGGTTAATCTCTGTCTATTAGTATTCCATTCAAACAAGTAATCTGTAAACTTTGCTGTAAACCTTGACATCGTGACCATGCCATTGATGTCGCGAACAATTACGTCACCCAAGTAATAATAACACTAAACTCTTGTGAATTCCCCACGTCCTCATACATGGCCGTTTTTGGCAGGATTATTGCGTGGAATCACCGTGTGTTCAGAATAGTAAGAACAAGCCTTGAAAGGGGAAGCGACGAATTCATGTAACAAAATTCCTGTTACTTGTAACGCTTTACTCGTTCAACTGTGTTGACCTCGTGTCACGGATGTGTTGTGCATGACACTAGATCACCGTACTTTTAAACCAATCAAAACTCATCATCTAAAATCGTTCCAAATGCAAATGTTGAAAACTGACCATAATATTCATGTTGTTTATTTTTGTTATTTGAGGCATTGACGCTAAATAGACAAGTTTTTCGGCTGTCATCGCGGCCAGTAGCAAAAAGTTGGTTAAAAAAACGCCTGCGCTCATTCATAGAATATCGTGACTGGCGTCCGTAGAGATGGTCATTTGGACAAGTTCAAGGAACGGCCGTTTTACAGATGGGAATCATGCAGATCTGTAATCAGGTTTCATAAAATCTGCACAAATTCAGCCACACGTTAGTTTCTTTAAAATTAGTTCAAAAACGAAGAGCAGGTGAAAAATCTTGTGAGAGTTTTAGTGAATTCTGTCCAATTTTTGTACCTATAGCTGATTTCCAAGCACTAGACTTTACCAGCAGACGTCGGTGGGCGTCGGAATAATATTTTTAACGTTCATTTGAGGATAATCCTTTTACGGCGCATGACGTAACGCTTTGAATAATTAAATTAACGAATTATAAAGGAATGCTGGTGTTTAGTCATAGAAGTCGGAACTTAGCGTTACTGATTTAATTATGGAGCACGTCTGAAGTGTTTTTTGTGGCAGATGTAATAAAAAATTAAATTGGTTATCTAAATCACAGAAAACTTGAAAACTATGTTGAATTCCTAAGTTTTTATGTTTATTTTTCACAATCATACATAGTAGATCTCCAAATACAGACCTATTTTGCAGAATTTTTATTTCAAGTATGTTACATAACAAAAAATACGCCTATCGGTGGAAAACGAAAAATAAATAAAGCACTAATAAAAAACCGGTTTTATGTTACGGCATAAAATTAGCACTTTAACGATAACAATTTATTTACCGGCTGAATATCGTAATGTTTAAATATAGTTTACCTCATGGTCTTAGATACGTTAGTTAGATCATACATATCTGTCACATTTGAATTAAGTATTGTTAAGACTTGTTATAGGATAAGTTATCTCCTTATAAATAGATGTATTAATGTCAATGTCATGTATACATACATAGTCACCGCCATTATGATAGATATAATTGATAAACGGACGTAATGACATAAGACATTTTTATTACCAAATAAAAAAAAATGCGTTTGATCACAGGCACAATATTTGAGCTATTTAAAGTCAAACAATATCCAGGTGTCAGCGAACTTTTTTAATCTATGGCCAAAACGGTTGTAATGCTTTTTGTTGGTTTAAATTTAAACCACAAGTCATTGACACCTGGTGTCCAGGTTAGGTACCATTGTTGCATTTTTCTATGAAAATAGGTAGCAATGCGGATATTGCCGAACTAGATCTCATTTTACATGAAAGACAAGAACTCAAATTGACTTAAGGAAGTTGTAATTAAAGATTGACATGTGTTTCGTTGACGCTGTCAACACCGTTTAATTCAAACAAGACCCGAACTATAAAAACACCGACAAAAAATGGTCGTTTTGTATCAATTACTATGAATAGGTCAGGCTCAAGCGTATGGTAAACCTATGTATTATATTAATAGGTAGGGTAGGATACAACTTAGAAGGCGCGCGGAGAAGCACTTAAGCCCTTGACTTAGAATCTATTATTGCTTTATACGCGCGCCTTCTAATTTGTGCCGTACTCTACCTATTAATATAATACGTATATTTTCTCAAACATGCAATGAAATATTGGTATTATGTTCTTCTTATTAGCCTGGGAAGCTTGTATAACGCTTCAGGCACGGCTAGAGAATTGGTCTATAATGAAATTTCATACAAACGTTGCAGGCCTAGGCCGGCAACTCACTTTTTTTTAATTTCCATTTGATATATTTATGACACAGCATCTTGGCATTCCGCCATTTGTAAAGTATCATTTTATTTATTTATTTCATGTATGTATAGTGCTTTTCTCAAACTGCATGTTTGAGAAAAGCACTATACATACATCGGCGGGGAACGGAAGTTGTCGGCCTCGTAACTATCCGACCTCACTTCGTTCGGCCGTATATAATACTCGGCCTGCAACATCCTCCTTCCCGGCCTCTGTAGTAATGTACTATTACCATACGCTTGATCCTGACCTATTCATAATAATTGATATAAAACGAATTATTATCCTGAATCCTGATCACCCCACGATGACTTGTCCATACAATCTGATTGATTGCAGACAAATCAATCAGTTTGTATGGACAGATGCCCTTAACAATAAAAAAATGCTAGCAACAACGTCATCTCTGTGGTATGAAAATTTACTATATCAACGAATGTACTTTATTAGCTTGTGCCCGCGGCTTCGCCCTCGTGGAATTTAGTTATCGCGTTACCTCGGTAAATATGCGTTTTTCCGAGATAAAAGGTAGCTTAGGTATACGTCCTTTCCCGGGAACCCAACATCTTCATATCAAATTACTACTACAAATGATTTCTACTATTATTAAACGACAAATTTCATCTAAATCGGTCCAGCCGTCTAAGCGTACAGAGTACAGACAGACAGATTTATAATCCGAGTATGGATTTAAGCAGGCATTGAAAATATTCCCAAGGTTTTTAAAGCGGATTATTTCACGTTTGGGCGCAAACAAGCAACTGCCATATAGAGGGTCTGCCCACGGAGTGATGTCAGCTGTGGGTGGACGATAAAGCTGTTTAATTGCACCACGTAAATAAATACTGCTCTTAAAGGCCGGCAACGCATTGGCAACTTCTCTGGTGTTGCACTTGTCCATGGGCGACGATGACTACCTCCCATCAAGTAGCTCGTCTGCTCGTTTGCCCCCCTATAGTATAAAAAAAAAATAAAAAAAAAAATACACAGTACCTAGGTTTAAAGGATAAAGATTTGAATGCGTGGGGAAAAAACCGGAAAAGTGCATGTCTGGTCACGCGTAATGTAACTAATGTAAGGTACGGACGTAGTTTAGTTACCCTTCACAATGATTTTCAATGGTATCGACTATTAGTCTTTAACTTGTACAGCCTACTTCGCTGTGATATTCGAAATTCAATAATTTATTCAGCAAATTGGCCACATAGGGGCACTTTTACACGTCAGAAAAAGAATTTACCAGTTTAGGATAGTTTTAGTAGTACCCTAAAAGATAACTATTTGATGCAAGTGATACGTAGTATATACGTATTACGCCGAGTATCGAACGGAATATAATGAAATTGTTACGGAAAATTTGTAAACATGCGAATAACTTGTGCGAGTACGTTTTTACGACATGAAATGAAACTTTTTATTCCGATATTAGCGAGGGATCGCGATTATCGCGAGTGAAACTGTGGAACACTTCTAGTTTTGTAACAACAGAGGAACGGAATATAATGAAATTGTTACGGAAATTTTGTAAACATGGGAATAACTTGTGCGAGTACGTTTTTACGACATGGAATGAAACTTTTTATCCCGATATTCCCGAAGGATCGCGATCTTTATGATTGGTGGATATTTGCGTGCTGCAACTATTACATAAGTACTTATATGTCAATAATCCAATGCACTGAATGAATGCATTATTGTCCTCCAGCCAACCTTCGATATTAAAATGCATTAAAAACCAGTTTCGTATCCCTGTTTTCACGCTGTGATAAAGATGTAGTTCACATATCGAGCTTTTGAAACAGTAAAATAAATACTGAAAGACTAAGATCGAATCGATAATCGATAAGAATGGTTTGAAAATTCTACAGGCTGTTCAAAAGAACAGCCTAAATTAAAACAAAACAAAAAAACCAAACAAGGTTGTAAAAACAAGGAAATTTAATAAGTACAAATGAACATAGAGTAAAGATTTACTTAGACATTCTATGGAGACGACGTTACGGGCGGTAACTAGATTCGATTCAAATAAGCGAGAAAGACGTGGTGGCCTAGTGGTTTGACCTACCGCCTCTCATGCAGAGGGTCGCGGGTTCAAATCCGGCTCTGAAGTTATTTACGTGCGAAATTCAATTTGAATTTACCCCTGAGCTTTTCGGCGAAGGAAAACATCGTGAGGAAACCTGCACGCTTCTGCGAAGTAATTCAAGGATGTGTGTGAAGTCCCCAATCCGCACTGGGCCCGCGTGGGGACTATAGCCCAACCCTCTCGTGATGAGAGGAGGCCTGTGCCCAGCATTGGGCCGAAAGTAGGCTGTAGTAGTAAGCGAGAATTACGTACAATCGAGAATTCACAACACGTTACGTTTCGCGGTCTTAGCCAGTCCTATAAAACGAAATGCTATAAAACGTATAAAACAAGACAGAATCAAGTCTCGTTTACTTGAGGCAGCGGCCTTCCGTCATGACACAACGTGATGACATCACTGGCGACGCGTAAACACGTTGCACGTGTCTAACCCCCAGTTTTATATTCCAAAAACGAACCGATTCTACCGGTCACAAATTGACAATTAAAATTTTTAAAAAATACGGCAAAACGTCCCTTCTAAAAACAGTTCAAAATGCGGAGACAGGCAGTGTAGAAGTTTTTTTTTTTTTTGTAAATCGGATTTATAAATATGTAATATTCGGAGATTTCATACGGTGCGTATATCATTATTTGCAGTTGCATAGTTTTAGTTAGGTATATTCAATCGTATACTCTCAAGTGGTGGTTGACTACAATCATAAAGCTGTTAGTGTAAAAATTTTCTGACGAATACGTTCTCAGAATCGTGTCTACTGACTAACACTGAACTATACTGACTAATTACTATTTACTAGCCACTTCATTTTGAGCTTTATTTAAAGAAATATAAGCTTATTTTAATAGCTTTTATACCCTTTAAAAAGCCCATTAAGTTCAAGTCGCGTGTGAGCATAAAATATGTTTCCATTTTTCGTCGATCCACAACGACCTTGCGAATTGCTATCGAGGGTGACTCTAACCAGTAATGACCGTAAGGGTCAAATTCATAAAGCAACAGACGAACTTAGTTACATTTTTAATTGGTGCTTGCCGGAGTAAATACGACTTTGGAGTGTCATTGGAAAGCAGACGCTGTGTGAAATATACTAATGTTCTTTTTCAATTCGCTCTTAAATTGACGTCATATCCATTTTTAGTTCTATCTTGAGACTTAAACGTGTAAAAAATGCGTTCAGGTGAGCGTGTTTTGAAATATTCCATAGTTTCATTTGGTTTCTCAACATTTATTATATGTCTACTGGCAACATTTAGTTAATCACCAGAAAGTAACTATAGAGAATTTTTCAAAACCGCTAACTTTTCAATCTAAAAATAGCACTCACCAAAGTGACAATGTCTCCAGGGTTGGCGGCGGCTATCCTTCGCAACCTCTCATACAACATGTCCAGTAGTCTTTGGTGTTTCCCGTTCAAATCGTCCAATTCCCTCGCCACGGCCTCCGCGCCGCTCTGCTCGCTCATGGGCTTGTTCCTCGCTCTATACCGCTCCCCCTGGTCCAGCTCAGCCTGTCTCTTCAACTGCTTCATGTCCAGGGAGGGATGGACCTCATCACACAACCACTCGGCGTACCGCTGACACCGTGACGAGTGAATCTAAATCGAGTTAGGATCGAAGCGGTTATTTTGAGGTTAGTTTTGGAAGACTGCTCTTTGACACTGGCTGGTTATTAAAAAGAAAGTTAAAGAATGGATTTTTTTATTTATTGTCTTTGAAAGAACAATCTGCCAGTATGTTATAATAGTTAATGCATTCAATATTAGATTTATCAATTTTCATATCTTTCATTCAACCTGACAAACAATTTAAATTTAACCTAAAACTTGTCATGAATCCATTCGATTCTGTCATGCAATTCCCGAAATCATTCATACAAACAAACACTTCTATTTCAATATGGCGACACTGTTCAGCTTAAGGAATCCCAGGATAGTTTCATGCTGGGAGACAGATTTTATTTACATTTTCAAGCGTGCAACACCGAACATTTAGTGCAAACGTAACAACATTCTTGCATTTTTACCCCAAGCCGAAAAACTTATTACCATAATTGCCAATTTTCTTGTTTGTTTGTTATTGGCAGAATCGAAAATGGTAAGTTTTTAACCCCACACAATGCATGCAAAGCTAGACAAGATCAATGCTCTCAATTACTGGCAACGAAATCCAATAAAACTTGAGCTCTATTGTTATAATGATTCAACAAAATTGGAGGTCTCCGTTTCATTGGTGCGTAAAAACCGAATTTGAATTTCAAATTTCGAATGCTAAAGATGGTGGCGTGGCGTAATTGTTTGCTAATTTGTTTTTTGCTTTAGTCACACTGCAATATTTCAGGGCAGCAGTAATAAATTGCTGTTTATCTTCAACATTTTTCATCCAGACGTCACACATACAAAAAAGTTAATATTAGTTTCTCAACACGTTAGATCACACAAGGCGTTAAGGTGAAGCGCGAAAGCGTTATCTATGGGCAAAGCCGACGTGCTAAAAGTAAAAATGCGACGACTCATAGACAAGAATCTAAACAAAGAAGACCCAAAGAGAGAAGAAGTCGAAACGACTAAGCGAAGTCGAGGATTCAGGGAAGTTGGGTATGAAACGCTGAACCATCTCATACAATCCATCCAAAGACAATCACAAAACAAATAAAATAAAGAAGACATAAGGATATACTTTAAGGGCTTATCTTTGAGAAAATCTGTCTTGAAGAGTTTTTCAAAGTAAGACTAAAAATACTCCTCATCTAATTCCGGAAAGGAATCTCGAAATTTCTAATATCGCTTGAATAGAACACAGAGTAAATAAATACCTAAGTAAAATTTTAGTATACTGTCAATTTACCTTTGCCTCTCTTATGAATCTGCCACCGTCAACGTTAACCTTTTCTATCTTTGGTGTGCGCTCCACAACACTGGTCAGTAGATTCTGTAATTTAAACCACAAGACACCCCAAAATGAATATTATTAGTCAATAAGTGCATGCGAAAATAAACCTTGGTATGTGTCTCATAACTAACATTTAAGGTTAGAATTTCCAACATGCTCTTTGTATACTAGTGGGTAAAATAAAGACATTGTGTTCCTAATTAGTACAACTTTTGAAGTTAATAAATGTGCATGCATAAACAAATTAGGACTTTTAAGTGGTGTTCCACAAACGCCCATATTTTTAAAATTAACTTTAATATATTACATGCATTACTTATTTAGGAGTTGTCATTTTCAAACAATTAAGAATTCGAGAATCACAAAATTTTAAATACTTCTGTAACACGATTTGGTAAGACAATACAATACCGTAACAGTTTGTTTAAAAACAAGAATTTAAAAACATGCAGTTTTTACTCTTGTAGCCAGATTACAAGTAAAGGCTCCATCTCAAATTAACTAGATTAACATCTCGCTTTAATGTAAGTTTTGTAAATAAGCAAACGTCTCCATCGCGTTCATGCTTTCATCTGACATAGTATCGGAAATCACGTACAAATTGATTAAAAATATGCAAACGCGTTCAAGACGATTCCTTCTATCTAAACTTACACTTAAACTTAAGGTCGCTTTTTCCTATATTAATGTGTTATTCTCTAACATTTTTAAGATGATTCTCATCTTCCGAGACCCATCTTAATGAACCTAAATTCTTCAAGCCTGAGATCACGCCGAATGCGTCTGCGGTTCGTATGACAGCATACAGCCGCATGGCTACAAGCGGTGTGACAGGTCTTACGAGAACTAATGATATACAGATATAGGCAAGTCGCAGACGCATTAGGTGTGGCCGGTGTTTCAGATGGAACCATAGTCCTGTACCAAGCCTTTGACTCACCCGGGTGGGTTCGAATTGCTCCTTAGGCCGGATCTCCACTGGCGGCAGCGATTGCAGCTTGCCGAACGAGTCGTCGATCCATTCGGCCTCCTTCTCGAGCCCGGCGTTGTAGTTGCGCAGGAGTTGGTACGCCGCTTCGCAGCTTCGGAGGCTGAGCATCGATTGAGAAAATTAAAAACTTCGTTTGTATATAGGCACTTGGTTTGTGGCACGAGAAAACATTGCCCTACAGTATTTAACCTTTATATGTTGAGATCTCTTACACATATTGCTACTACTTCAATCTAGTGCACACTTATATCCACTAGGATTAACGTAGCAAGCCTTGGTTCAGACACTAAAAATTATGATTTCGGGTCGGGACCAACAAAAATTACTTATCGAGGCGCTCCAGGTTTCAACATACTTCCCTTGACCGCTCAAACAGCAGCTCAAGCACCCCTGCTGGTCGAAGACACTGTTCCAACGACTGTTTAGCTGGACGACCTCCTTGTCCAGGGGTTCCACGTCTTGGCTATCCGAATAGCAATGTAACCCAAAATACTTATAACCACTCACCATTCAGCCAGTTGACTGCAAAGACTGTTCCACCTGCTATTCAGTTGGGCAAACTCCTTGTCCAGATGTTCCAGGTCTACACACCTCCCCTTGTTTTTCGTGGACCCAAAATCACTCACCGTTCAGCCAGCTGGCTGCAGACACTGTTCCACCGGCTGTTCAGCTGGGCGACCTCCTTGTCCAGGCGCTCCAGGTCTACGTGTTTCCCCTGGCGCGGCAGCGAGGAGTGCGGCAGCGCGGCGCGCGAGCCCTCGACGAGCCGGCGGCAGTTCTCCGCGTCGTCGTTCATCTGCTCAATCTGCGTCTGCTGCTTGCTCACGGCTACTTGCATGCGGAGCAGGTCTTCGTGCATCTGGAGGAGAGGTTTCGTTTCAACTTAAGGATGTCCAATTGTTCACTACAAGACGTAAGGTGGACCAGACTGGACTGGCGAGCCTAGAGCTAGGTGTTCCAGTTGAAAAATATCATCGTGGTTGATGTCTCCAAACATATGCCTACCCAAGTGTTGTGGGATAAGGGTAAGCAGATGGCGATGATGACTTTTAAGAGTGTAGTATGGAGATTGAAATATTTCATCTTGTATCAGAAATATGTTTAGATTGTTAGGAGCCTTTTAATGTTCAAACAACTGTTTATCAGAGAGAAAAAGAAAGGTACAGACTTTCTCTAAGATTTTTTCATATTTTCATAATGATTGGATTTCTTCATGATACATTGAGCTTTAGGTTGGTTTTAACCTTTCACGGTTTCCACAACTTACAATCCACCGTTACAATTCACAATGGGAAGACAACTCACGTCCTTGAGTAGTTCGATGTCGTTGGGCAGATCGCTGAACTGCGCCAGTTTGATCTCGAACTCCGAGATAGTCTGGTGGTTCTCCTCCATGCTGTTCACCACGATTTCCACGTACTTCAGCCTACAACAGGATGATAATTATATAAAAAATGTATACTCCGTTTAATTACCTACTCATATTAATGAATCCAAACCACGTTTTTCAAACGCTCACATGGATACAGAACAGAACACAAACAATCAACGCAGATCACTGGTATAGAACCAAAAGAAACCTATACATTGATTGGACATCTCTCCGAGCTGAGTGGCTTGTTTTGTTGATAGTTAAGTAAGTGGAACGACGGTCTGGTGACGATCTCTTTCGGCTGGCATGATGATGAATAAACTAGTCAGTTACTTCCAATGTGTTGTTTAAATATGAACTTCAGATATTTGCCAAGGCAGTAACTTTGGTACACTGTTGTTCCTCATAACGATCAATGATCTTTCCGAACATCTGATCATATAAATGAACCTTTTACATCTCTATTTAATCTCGTTCTAAATAAGAACCCTTTATTAACAAGCTAAATCATCCCCAACTGCCTATTAAAGGTTTTTCAGTTTATATTTAAGATTAAAATTAGAATGTTGTTTTACCTTTCTACGAACAGCTGACTCTTGGAGTGCATGTCGTTCCATTTTCCCATGACCTTGTCCAGGTTCTTCTTCATGGCCGGGGTCTTCAGAGCGATGCCTGGGGAAGAAAGACCATCCAAATTTTAGTAGAATTTAAAATTCCATTATAAGAAATTCAGCTGAGATATAGGTAATCAAATGTATTGGAGACTCAGGAAAAATCTTAGAGTGAAGTTCATTTTAGATACAGAGATTAAAAATTATCCATCAGTAAATGACTGCAACGTAATATTTTCGAAGTCAAAGCTGAGCGAGCAAAGCACCTCGGTTTCAGCCTGGCCAAAATTCTTTCGTATGTCCGGATGTTCGCCTCTACAGGTCCAATATCTCAACCGATTCTCGTGAAATTTTGAGAGCAGTTTCCAATCGAAACTTATTTACAACTTAATTGTCGATTAAATTTTTGGATTATTATGAAAAGAAAAAAGAAACAGTTTCAGGCTTTGAAAAATAGTCGCGAGGTTTACAGCTCACAGGACCACTACTTTATCATATTCGATGAAGCTATCCATGTCGAAAGTCAAACTATGTGGCCACAGAAGGTTGCGGTGGACAACACTAAGAGATTGTTGATTTCCTTCACTACATTTAGCATGACAATCGAAAGATCCTCACCTCTGAAGGTGTCCTGCACCTCCTCGACGTCCCTCGTGAGCGCGTGCACGGCGCCCTCCCAGTCCTTATGCTGCAGCACCAGGTGCTCCAGCGAGTCCAGGTCGCGCGGGATGTGGCTGGCGATGCGCTCGTGCAGCTGTCGCTCCAGCACGTCCAGCCGCTCCAGCAAGCTGGACGACTGCTCGGAGAATATGCGCGCAGCGTTCTTGCTTTCCTCTGCAAGAAGGGATTGGATATAGTGCCGTCAGCAGTCCGTAAAGGGCCGTCACAAAAGATCAGGCTTGGTCGAAGTGACACAGATTTGACTTCAAAAACCCCTAATAATAATAGGATAAAGTATTGTAGCTAAATATTCATACCCGTGGTAACACTTCTCTCTAATATTTAAATATGTTAAGTGAAAATAAAATGGCTAAAGGAGGGATATTTATCATACCTATAAAGATTAAAAGAAAATAAACAACAGTTTTTACTAGCGCCTGTGTCGACAAAATTCCGCAAACCCGAATAGTTTTCCCAATGATTTGTTGTTGATTATGAAAATAAGAAAAGTACGTGACTGGAAAAAAAAGGTAAACTGAAATTCAATATATTTTAAATGTTTTTCCTTCAAAACTTCACCGAATGTAAAAATCTCAAGTACCTACGTACTACCAACATAGACCAACCCGCACAGACCTGACAACTCATACTCGTACCACGTGCGTTCCGAACTGCTCGACCTAAACACTTTCAGGACTCTCTGAAACATTCTACGAGTATTGTCTATTCCAGGGTGTATTCTGAGAATTTAGAGGATGCGCCTACTGGTGACTTTTGTCGCCGTGACAAAAGTTTCTGTTACTCAAGAGTCACGTCTCCAAAGCGAACCGAAGAAACTGTCGCGGGTGACAAAAGTCACCAGTGCGCGCATCTCCATACATCTCCTTGGACTTGACAGAGTAACAAAACTGTCGCGGGCGTCAAAAGTCACCAGTGCGCGCACCCTCTTAATGAATGTTCTCTTTTTATTCTTCTATTCAAATGATCAAGCGTGTTACCGGCCAGTTCTATTCTGCGTGACTGAAAAAGTTGCCGCCCAAGCTCAATTTGCTGGACAATTTTACAGTTATGCTTTGAGAACGAGGCGAGGTCAAATTAGCTAGTATTATTATTCTATTTACTTTGTTTACTAACAGTCTGTCAGATGTCCAGCTATTTTCATATGATAGATCTTACTTATACCGTAAATCTGCCGTTGAAGCTGAAATTCCTTTCCATCCTAAAAAAACTATAATTTAAGTAAGTACAGAGACTAAGTAAGTTTAGAGACTCAAGTCAACTAGTTGAGTTTTTTTGAGCTCGTTATTTTGAAAATAAGTCAATTTTGAAGCATATTACTGGCAACATAACATAAGATCTTCGTTTTATAATGTCGTTCTTTGTAGTCTGACGATTGCCATTAGATTTCCCATGCTAGATAAGACAAGATACTCTTATACACGAGTTTTTATCGCATGCGGTCACCGAGCAATAAGCCGCGAGGCCAACACCTAAAATTGCCCTTGCAATTGAGTAATGACATATCGTGACATCATGTGTAGGCGCATTCTCCGAGGAATTTGTTTTGACGATCATTTCGCCTTTGGCTGTTATTATTTTTTATAGCTTGCCATTAGATAGAATGGAGGTAATTTTTACAAACACTTACAAATGGCAATTGATATTTGAATGTTTCTTGCTTGTTTTCAACGAGTTACTGAATTAAACGAAGATGTCTATGACAAACTCGCCATCAATCAAGATCAGTCCTACGCTGAACTTCAAAGATTCTACTCTCGTCGATTGATATCGTTAATCGGTAGACTCTTATAGATTGCTTTTGTTTCGAATATTTTGTTATAGGTTTTCCTTTTTCATACTGGCCAATTTAACAAATTGGCATGTTTTTATACTACTAAATAAGTTGCTGATGCGATGTTTATTATTTTATCCGCGTATTCAATAGGATCTGATTATACATTTGTTACACTTTCACGCCTTAACGCATTCACTGCCACCGACGCATATGTACGTTTTGCTGACTTTCCCGCAGTGCCTTGAACGCACATGTGCGTTGCAATGTTCCCTTAATGACAGATGTGGCACCTGGCGAAAGTTCGTAAAACAGAAGTGGCAGTGAATGCCTTAATGACTGAACATATGAATGGGCATAGTACCGGTTGACGGTACAGAAAGAGCAAAAATCCGAATATGAAAATTGCAACATCCATTATATCACTGGAAATCTAACGAGCTTATTGGCCATAAATGACTAATACCTACGTAGGTACATGCGACAAGAATGCACTCAGAGATTTCTTAATATGATATGATTACTATACTACAATGATTCAGTTCAGGGCTATATATAACGATGATGTGCACAGGACGATTTGACCCGCGGTGTAAAAGCTAAGGTCAAAGCCGAAGTGTCATTAATTGCATTATTTAAAGTGTTGTTTTTGTTTTGGGAGTCGAAATTGTCAAGACGAGTGGGAGCAATGTCAGTGGTCGTAAAATAGGGATGACGACAACTTTTTTCCTTAGTCTATCAGGTACATTATTGAAAAGTATTGGACACGTATTTTTTATTTTTCACGTAATCAAACTTATACGAAGATATATTGAGTTGAAATGTCGCGTGATGTCACGGTTAGGTACGATTTATACCTAACGGTGACGTAGTTATCCCCCACTCTCCAACTTTAATGCGTTTTAACTTAGTCATTCTTTGTTAATTCAAAAATACGTGCCTAATATTCTTTTATTATTTGACTGACGGACTAATTAGAATTTCGATTCCTTCACCCTGTCATCATCCCTATTGTTGTTGGTTTGATGAAAGATGGTAGACATCGTTTAATCGAGAATCATATACGATACACATAGGTACTATAAACTAACACCTGTTACCCGTTGGGATAGACAGAGACTACAGAACCAAAGTACAAGTTCTAAATATAAATTATTTACATATCATATCACTACGAGTACATAGTATAAAACAAAGTCGCTTTCTCCTTTCTCTGTCCCTATATCCCTATGTATGCTTAAATCTTTAAAACTACGCAACGGAATTAGATGCGTTTTTTTTTAATAGATAGAGTGATTCAAGAGGAAGGTTTAAGTATATAATTTAAACACTCAATACCCGCGGGAACGCTATAACCGAATTCCACGCGGACGAAGTCGCGGGCAGAAGCTAGTTCATTTATATTATAATTCTGCCAGCGACTTCACCCGCGTGTTATTGAGAAATCGCGTTTCCGACGATACGATTTTCCTATATCCTCTTCCCCGGGACTCCAACTATCTCCATAACAAATTTCATCTAAATAGGTCCAGCAGTTGAAGCGTGAAAAAGTAACAGGCAGACGGACAGAGTTAGTTTCGCATTTACAATATTAGTATGGATTTTTATATTCCTATAACGGCTCGTTTTCTTTTTAAACGGTTCATTTCCTTTGTTTACTTACCACCTTTCCCTTTAGAGAACATTCTTTTTATCTTCTTCATGTCTGGTCACTTTTATTGCACACACACAATAAAACACAGAAAGTCGCTATAATATTTCGCATTAAAATTATTCAGGCTTCGCTTATTGTAAAAATAATTAGAACATCATTCAAGCTAATTGTGACGATAAAAACACTTTAATGATAATGAAATATTTAGTCACAAAAATGATCAAGTACTATTTTCATTTACACGCAGAATAAACAATGCAGTAGCCTAATTCGTGTATCGAATGAAAGAAATGTCCGGAGCGATCGCCGGCTTCTTAATAAAGAGCGACAGTAGCGATGAGGAGCGTAGTACCGACTAATTGTGGATCCCGTAGGACGAGCGGGTTGCGCTACTGGCGTGAAAGATTCTGTGACACAATGGGATCCTGTAGTTTTGATACTTGCAAGATGTAATATTGAATGGTTATTTATGGTATGAATGTTCTAAAGAAATAGGGATTCTGATGATGAATTTGAAGACGAAACATTGTACGGTAAAGTGTTATTATAATAATTGGGCGAATCAACTTTTTTCGGTCTACTGACTCACTTTTTCAAACTGTGATTTTATTCACCAGAAGTAGGATTTCTTGACTGTTTTCAACCCGTTCCCTTAAGGGGCACCTTTTAAACATCTTAGTAGTTTATTTAAGAAACTCCTCTTATTTTGTCTCCTGACTAACGGGGACTGAATAACAAGAAAAAGTTGGCCAAATTAATTAATTACCCATAATAACTTAAAATGTATGTTTAAGTGAGACAATTATCCCTGTAAAAAATCCACGGCTTGGCTAACGAGTGGAATAACAAACCCTATTATACAGCCCCGCGTGGAATTCGGTTATCGCGTTCCCGCGGGAACTATGCGTTTTTCCGGGATAAGAAGTAGCCTATGTCCTTTCCCGGGACCCCAACTATCTCCATGCCAAATTTCATCTCAATCGGTCCAGCGGTTGAAGCGTGAAGAGATAACAGACGGACAGAGTTACTTTCGCATTTATAATATTAGTATGGATTCCCTGCCTTTTCTAATAGTTCGTAGTATCAAGACTATACATAGTACTGTACAGTGCAGTACACCCACAACTATCTGTCAGTGGCTATCACCGACACACATTGTCGTCGTTAACTACTCCAAGGTCTGAAAGAACTGTTGTTAACGACTTGAGAACGATTTTCAATGCCCAATGTGGCAATCAATTATTAATAATAATAAAAACTGCTTGACTAGTCTATGCGACAAGCGTTAAGACGGTGTTTTAACTCTAACGCCGGTTCTATGCGTATGATCAAATGTAAGATCAAAATTAAATTTCAAGCTGTTCTTTTCAGCCTCGGAATCTTCATGATCAAGAGGAAACCTGTGTGCATCTGCGAAGCAATTAAAAAATGCGTAATCCCAAATTCCCATAGAAACTTTATGGCAAATAAATGAGAACGACTGACGGTTATTTTTCTGTATAGGATCACGAAGTTTGTTACACAATACCGAATTCTGATGTGACCCAAATGTGTAAAACAAATTGGTGGGCAATTTTCCAATTGCCTTAATACTCTCAATAGTTCTTATATATTATCGGACCACACAGCGAATTGATTAATTGCCACTTTTAATTCAATCGGCGTTGTTATTTATTTTCATTTAGAGTATGATATTATCTCAATGCCTATAAATAACTGACCGGGTAGACATAATGATTCATATCTTTGAAGGCATAAATGACTTTTTAGAACAACACGGAGTTTCCGTTCTGGAAATATCTCAAATTATCGAGGACGAATTGATCCTCTAATCATAAATGGTATGTATGTATACTAGCTTCTGCACGCGACTTCGCCCGCGTGGTATTCGGTTATCGCGTTCTCGTGAGAACTATGCGTTTTTTTTTTTCGAGATAAAAAAAAGTCAAAATTCAAAAATTCAAAATTCAATTATTTATTCAGCAAATTGGCCACATAGGGGCACTTACACGTCAGAAATAGTTATTTGTTATGCAAGGCTGCAAAGTTGTTGTTTGCTGTGAGTGCGTGATTGAGACCCGAGTGAACGAAGGATTCTAGGGTTGAACCACGAGCGAAGCGAGTGGTTCAAATATAGAATCCTGAGTGTAACGAGGGTTTCAAGGCACGAGACAGCAAACGACTTTGCTGCTGAGCGCAACACAAAATTTTTCACCTCACGCGCGATTTTTCGGGAAGAAGACTTAGTTCGGCGTCACGTACAGTTTGTGCTAACTCTGGAGGAGTTAAATTCGTATCGTCATCGCTAGAATCGCTCATATTTTCTTTATTACTTCGTATAGGTATTCTAAATTACAAAACCAGCAATCTAAATCTTTTTTTTAATATTTTTTTTAATGTTTTTTTTTCCGGAGGTTGCGTTCCAAATCACTTTTACTCGTACTTCAAGATTCAATTATTCATTGAATACAGTTAAAATATACACATATTTAAGTATTTTTGTGATAAAACATAGTGAAATAATGAAATACATCTGAAACGGTGTATTATTAACATAATTTTATTAATGATGATATTAAGTAAATTGAACCTTTATTTTAATAAAACTCTCACGACGAATTGCGTTTCAGAACGTATCGTTGTTTTTTATCGTGACAGTGGCGTCATGCGTCGTTCGAATTTCAAAAACACTTTCCACGCTAGCGGATAAAAACAACTTTTGCGCTCGGATATCAAGCTGCAAAACGACCACTTTCGAGCCAGTGAGGTGAAAAAGAATTTACCAGCCTATGTCCTTTCCCGGGACTGCCACTACCTCCATGCCAAATTTAATCTGAGTCGTTCTAGTGGTTGAATGAAGAGGTAACAGACAGAAAGACAGAGTAACTTTTCATCATCATCATCATCATTTTAGCCGAAAGACGTCCACTGCTGGACATAGGCCATAGGAGTAACTTTTGCATTTATAAAATTAGTATCGATTTCCCAATTTTATAAAAGGTAGTTGACATTTTGATTCCATCATTTATCTTGAACTCGAATATGTTTTTTTTATACAACTGCCTGGCCCTTTTCATGATAAGAGCTCACCATCATCTAATTGACGCTTGTAGCGACAGAGGCATCACTTGCGCGTTGCCGACCCTCGAATAGACCATCTATCCCAAGTAAATAACAGTTTACAAGTTAACAGTGGTACAAGGCAGAGTAGAGGGGTGATAGAGTGTACCAGGCCACGCGTTAAATCGCCCATGCGATTGACCGACCTACATAAATAAAAATAATAAAGTAAATAAATATCTCGGGACATTTCACACAAATTGACCTAGCCCATAGACATATAAATAATACTTCGTATGGACCCGGCCTAACGTAGATACATGTCATGTTTCCCCACTTCATTGTTGTCCAATCCAAAACTTGTATCGTGACACTAACGCTGGGTCACATTTTTCCAACAACGAGACAAGTTTTTAGATACTGAACAACAGTTTCGAAAAAAGATTTTTTTAAAACGCTTATTGTCACGCACGCTCGGTGACAGAACTTAGGATTGGACACCGAGGAAGTATTACGGGGAATATTACGTGTACGTTAGACCGGGTCTATATTATTTACGTCTATGACCTAGCCCCATCTAAGCAAAGCTTGTATTATGGGAGCTGTAGAACGATATAAATGAGAAGAGAGAAATAAATCCATAACTAAACATCCATGACTCGAGTACAAACATTTGTGCTCGCTCATTACACAAAATTTTGCCCCTAGCTGGATGCGAACCCGCTACAATCGGAACAGTGGGCAGGATCACTACCAACTGAGCCAAACCTGTCGTCATGGCCACGACCGCTCCGCAAAGAGCATATAGACTGAGAAGAGAATAACGGTTTAGTTTCGCTTACCTTCCGCCCGGGCGCGGCGCTCGAACTCATCGAACAGCCGGTTGACGTCGTCGATCTCCCTGCGCAGGCGCCTGAGCTGCGGGTCGGCGGGGTCGCCTTCCGCCAACAACTTCTCGGCGTCCTCGTTCAACGCGCGCCTGATGGCCTGGCGCTGTTCCGCTCCCATCGCTACGAACTGAGAGAGGCAATATGTCAAACAAGACGTGCTGGTGCATTAGACATCCGAAAAAGATGCAGTCATAGAGTTCAATGATATTGATCATTTTAACTATTTAATAGGCTAGATAGAAACCACAAAAAGAAACATAGGTGTAATATTCGAAGGAAGATATTTTCGAATGATGTCAAAGTACATTGTTAATCCTTTTCAATTACAGGTTTGAACGACAGATAACTTTGAGGTATTTTGGTATTGTTTCACGGATGGAAAGACAAAATTTGGGGGACCCTCTGGTCGCATAACAATTATTGTCATAATACTTTATGCATAAAGTTGCTGCTCATCATTTTTTTTGGCATAAATTGTTCGCTGTCATAATTTCACTACGTTATAATTGTTTTAATCATAAGTTCGATTGTCACACATTCATTTAGTCATAATATATGATTTTAAACTTTATGCAACCCGACCCCTACCCACAAAATTTACTTGCAGATTTTCACTGGAAAACACACGACTAGAGCTGGTTCCCAGCATCAACAAAAACGACTTCCCGATTGTCAAATTCTAAACTTTCTAATGTCAACTGTTGGTAGATCTTTCTTATCTATATTCGAGTAAGTTGAACGTGAGTTCAACTCAAAGTCTAGTATTGCTTAATCCACGCGCCTTCTGAGTTGTGTCGTTTTATAACTAGTGATACTAGACTTTGAGTCAACGGCTTAAGTGCTTTGCCGCTCGCCTTCTAAGCTGAGTCGTGCTATACCACTTTAGTTTAGCAACAGGCGTAAAAATTACTATTATCACCAGTTATCACTCACCTGCGGGAAATCCCATCCCTTGACCACCTTGATGGTAGCGAAGATCATGTTCTGACGCATGCGCAGCTGTTTCCTCTGCCACAGTTGGATCACCTGCGCGGAACACCACCACATTAATAGAATCACACCAAAATACAGCAACTTTAGAACACATAGCGGGTAAATCTTTGAGATCATTTGCACTGACGCTATAGAGAAAAGAACTAAAACAGACGAGTGCATCGTTGTAGAGTGATCTAAAGAGAATGTTTAGGAGAATAAAGGTATTAAAATAATTAAGTAATTTGACAAAGGAATAACATTCTTCTGCTTTATAGGATATAGAGTAAAGTGGTATACTGTTGTTATTTTGGTGATTAGTACAAATCGTGTTTATACTAGACACGCGTTAATTGTGTGAACGTAAATAAATGTAGATATTGTTGATTTAAGAGGGTCGATTTAAACGAAAATAGAATAATCAATGGTTATAACAATCGTGGTGGCCTAGTGTTCCGACCTACCGCCTCTCATGCAGAGGGTCGGGGGTTCGATTCCGGCTCGCACCTCTAAGTTTACTTATGTGCGAAATTCAGTTTGAATTGACCTGAAAACATCGTGAGGAAACCTGCACGCATCTGCGAAGTAATTCAAAGATTTGTGTGAAGTCCCCAATCCGCACTGGGCCCGCGTGGGGACTATAGCCCAAACCCTCTCGTGATGAGAGGAGGCCTGTGCCCAGCAGTGGGACGCAAATAGGCTGTAGTAGTAGTACTAGAATAATCCATAAACATGAAGACGGTCAAACTTAAAGAGATTGGGTGAAAAATGTAGAAGATAAGTCCTCTGATACAAACCGGATTCTTGAGATACAAGCATACAAGCACAGTATACTGGCAAAACGTGCAATCACGCTCACACGCGCACGTATTTGTACACCATAATAGTAGGATCGATTTGTATGGAGTGTCGCGGGTTAGTGTGTAGTCACAGAATATTTAATAGTACTACATACAGAATGGTTATGGAATCACCCGCCTGAATCTAGCTGGCGCGCAACTCGTGCCCAACTCACCCTTACCGTCATTTGTTTCATCCGTCGTTCCATCAGTTCTTACACACACATGTAAAAGTGTACAGACGTACTCGCACGCACACAGACGTCCTCGCACGCAAACATTGACACTTCATTAGAATTGTGCTTTTATAGTCCGCCCTGTGGTCTAATGTAGAAGAAAACACCTCGGCTTGAATCTGGATTATTTAGCCAGATTGTTATTTACAAAAGGGGACATTTGCCTGGTTTCAGTCGGGTGATCTGTCCCATATTTGGGAGTAACTAAAAACTTTGACCCCATTTCCCCGATCTAAACGACTATGTATCTACAGGTTTATACAACTTAGAAGGCACATGGATTAAGCAAAAATAGACTCGTTGACGCAGAGTCAGAAGTGCTTCGCAGCGTGCCTTCTAACTTGTGTCGTCCTGTAGCCAGGTTAAAGTGCAACGAGTGCAAGTGTGACGGACCCGGTCGTAGGCGCTGCGCAGACGCTGGGCGGCGGCGGCGGCGTCGGCGCAGGGCGGCGGCAGCGCCAGCACGGCGGCCGGCAGCTGCGCCTCGGTGCCCGCGCCGCCGAGCCGCGCGCGCCAGCGGCTGCGCCCGGAGTTGTCCAGCACCGTCACCGCTGACCCCTTCTCGATCGCCACCTACGATAAAAAAGTATTTTATGTCACACCAGGCCGAAAAGCGGGATTTACCGTCCTTGGCCGCTACGAAAAATCCCTCTTCACGGCCAGGTGGTGACGTAAAATCGTATACTAACCACGGGCGGTCGTAAAGAAATCCTCAGACCGCTAGAATATAGCCCTCGCCTCCGGCTCGGGCCTCAATTACCCGCGATCTGAGACTTTCTTTACTTGACCGCCCTAGGTGTGTAATGTACTATGAGCATATGCTCAAGATAAACTTAAGGCTGCTCTCCACTCTGCCTTTTCAGTCAAAACATACCGCGGAGACAAGCGAAGCGGAGAGGAAATGTGCGGAAATCAAACGACGGCGTCTTGCCGGCACACAACAGTGCGAACACTGCTATTTTGCGGCAGATTAGCGAGTAAGACGGTAGTAGCTATCTAGGCGGATCTTGCGCAAGATCCTATCACCATCAAAATTAACCAACCCACTAATTGAAATTAACCATCGACTCACATTGGCATGTTTATACGCGCAGACGGTCTCGGCCCTGATCGGCCTAGTGATGGGCGCGCGGCGTTGCTTCACCGGCCTCACTGATTGCGCCTCCTCCACCAGCCGAGACACCACTCCTCCGTGCCCATTCAGCTCCTCCCTTAACTCCTGCATGCCCTTGAGTAGGCGCTCGCCTTGGTCCAGTGTGAATTCGGACTGAGAGAATGTCGAGTTTAGGGCTTCTTCGCGTCTGAAAAACATTTTTTTTTGTAAAGTCATAAACTCTTGTCATATTAAGGTAGTGGATAGTAGAAAATAAAAATAATGTTTAATTTTAGACATTGACAAGGTAATTTTTTTTTCATTTATATTTGGAGAACCAACCGCTTACAATCACAAAATAGCTTAAGATAATAATGTCACGGAAAGCCAATAACAGATTCTCACTGATAGAAACGTTATGAGTGATGAAAACAGAAACTGAAAATTCCCTTACATTGCGGAAAAGCTCTGTATGTGAGCAATATCAAGGAGCGCTTCAAACTTTCACATCTATTATCGCATTTTACATTTATTTCGGGCGCACGCCGATTGTATGAAAGTTGTCGTTTAAGGTTTACCTTGCTTCTTCTATTAAGTATTTTAGGTCATAAGGCCAGTGTAAAATGGAATTTAACTACGTCACTACTCCTTTGTGAAGTCAGTTTTTAGAGTCTAATCACAATCAACGCTTATCGTTCAAAACATCAATAATTTAAATGATTATTCCTGAAGTCACTAACCACCTATTACATTTGGAATCTCTCAAAATACGTTATTACGGTCGCAAGGACCAACTCACTTCTGTATCCATTTCTCGGCCTCCTTGACCTCCTCGAAGAAGTTGTGGTACTGCGTGGTGTGCTTCAGGTGCGTCTCCAAGCAAAGAGTTAGCTGCAGCACCCACGCCCACTGCGACTGCATCACCTGGACAAGGCACG